>CM038400.1:117756036-117874447 GCA_021498475.1 Saguinus midas | reverse complement strand
ATCCATGATAGGCTGGACTGGGAAAATGTGGCACATATACACCATGGAATATTATGCAGCAATCAAAAATGATGAGTTTGTGTCCTTTGTAAGGACATGGATGAATCTGGAGAACATCATTCTCAGCAAACTGACACAAGAACAGAAAAAGAAACACTGCATATAGTCACTCATAGGTGGGTGAGTAAATTGAGAACACATGGACACAGAGAGGTGGTCTACTATACACTGGGGACTGTTGGGGAAATGGGGAGGAACAGCTGGGGTGGCTGGGGATAGCCTGGGGATGAATACCAAGTGTGGGTGAAGGGAGGAAGGCAGCAAAACACACTGCCATGTGTGTACCTATGCAACTATCTTGCATGTTCTGCACATGTACCCCCAAACCTATAATGCAATAAAAATAAAAAAAAATACAACTCAAGAATTTAATGAAATACGCACAAGTTTCAATAGCTGAATTGATCAAGCAGAAGAAAGGATATCAGAGGTCGAAGACCAAATTAATGAAATGGAACAAGAAGACAAGAATAGAGAAAAAAGGATAAAAAGGAATGAGCAAAGTTTTCAAGAATTATGAGACTATGTGAAAAGACGTAATCTACGTTTGATAGGTGTTTCTGAATGTGAAGGAGAGAATGAATCCCAGCTGGAAAATACTCTTCAGGATATGATCCAGGAGAATTTTCCCAATCTAGCAAAGCAGAATACTATTCAACCTCAGGTAATACAGAGAACACCACAAAGATATTCCTTAAGAAGAGCAACCCCAAGACACATAATCATTAGATTCACCAATGTTGAAACGAAGGAGAAAATACTAAGGGCAGCTAGAGAGAAAGGTCAGGTCACCCACAAAGGGAAGCCTATCAGACTTCCAGCAGATCTCTCAGAAGAAACTCTACAAGCCAGAAGAGAGTGGGGGCCGATATTTAACATCCTTAAAGAACAGAACTTTCGGCCCAGAATTTCATATCCTGCCAAACTAAGCTTCACAATTGAAGGAAAAATAAAATCTTTTATGAACAAGCAAGTACTCAAAGATTTTATTACCACCAGGCCTGCTTTACAAATCTTCTGAAAGAAGCATTATACACAGAAAAAAATAACCAGTATTAGCCTTTCTAAAAACATACCAAAAAGTAAAGAGCATCAATCTAAAGAAGAATTTACATCAATGAATGGATAAAATAGCCAGTTAACATCAAATGGCAGTAATCCTAAATTGAAATTGAATAAATTCCCGAATCAAAAGATACAGCCAAAACCTAACGGTATACTACATCCAGACCCATTTCCTATCCAAAGATACACAAAGACTAAAAACAAAGGATTGGAGAAAGATCTACCAAACAAATGGAGGATAAAAACAAATAAATAAACAAAAAGGAGTTGCAATTCATGCATTTGATAAAACAGATTTCAAACCAACATAGAGTGGTATAAGGATCAATGCATTCTAACCCCCAGATACATAAGACCCATAAAGAAATTTAGACTCAACGAGACAGAAAATTAACCAGGATATCCAGATTCTGAACTCAGATCAGTAACAAGTAAACTTAATAAACACTTGTAGAGATCTCCACTTTAGATACATAAAATATACATTCTCCACTTTAAATAGACAAAATAATGATCAGCCATTATTAATACCCATTCATAGAATAAAGCAATATTTCTGTTCTCTCTCCCTGTTTTTCTTCCCCTCTTTTCGTTTCCTTCTTAAAAAAAAAAAGAAAAACAAGGCAAGGCAAACAAGACGAGGCAGGCCAATTCCAGGCAAGGTATTTTACGGTAAGAAAAGATAACGCAAAGCAGGACAATTCCTTCAAACCAATCGACACAAGGCAATTCAGAGAAATTTCAAGCAAGGCAATTCGAGGCACGGAAACGAAAGGCAAAAAGGGGAATTCCAGGCAAGGCGATTTCAGGCAAGGCAAGTCAAGGTAATTAAAGGCAAGACAACTCCATACAAGGTAATTCCAGGCAAGGTAAAAAAAGGTAAAGCAATGCAATTCTAGGCAAGGCAATTACAGGCAAAGAAAGATAAGGCAAAACAAGGCAATGCCAGGCATGGCAAGGCAAGGCAGGGCCAATACAGACAGGTAAATTTCAGAAAAGGCAAGACAAGGCAAGGAAATTTCAGAAAAGAAAAGGCACGGCAATTATAGGCAAGGCAATTCCAGACAGGGCAATTCCAGGCTAGGCAAGGCAAGTCAATGCAAGAAAAGTCCCAGAAAGGCAAGAAAATTTTAGGCACGGAAATTTTAGGCAAGGCAAGGCATGGCAATTTCAGGTAAAAGCATTCCAGGAAATGCAAAACAAGAAAAGGCAGGCCATTTCTAGACAAGGCAATTCTTGGTAAAGAAAAGCAAGGCAAAGCAGGGCAACTCTAGATAAGGCAATTTGAGCCAAGGCAAGCCAAGGAAATTGCAAACAAGGCAATTTGAGGCAAGGCAAAGGAAGGCAAGGCAGAAAAGGGCAATTCCAGGCAAGGCTATTTCAGGAAAGGCAAGGCAAGGCAATTCCAGAGTAGGCAAGGCAAGACAAGGCAACGCAATTTTAGACAAGGTAATTTTAGGCAAAACAATTAATGGCAACACCGTGCAAGAGAATTCCAGGTAAGGCAATTCACTTTTAGGCAAGGCAAGGCAATATAAGGCAAGGAAATATAAGGTATAAGGCAAGGCAATTTCTGGCAATGAAGATAAGGCAATTCCAGGCAAGTAACTGCCAGAAAGGCAATTCCAGGCAAGGCAAGGCAAGACAAGGCAGGGATAAGTATTTACAAGCAAGGGAATTGGAGGTAAGGCAAGGCAAGGCAATTTCATTTAGGGCAAGGCAAGGCCATGCAAGAAACACAATTTTAGGCAAGGCAATTCCAGGCAAGGAATGATAAGGCTAGGCAAATTGAAACAAGGCAATTCCAGTCAAGGTAAGGCAAAACAAGACAATTCCAGGCAAGGCTATTCCAAGGAAGGCAAGGCAGGGCAAATTCGAGGGAAGGAAAAGCAAGACAAGGCAAGTAAATGCAATGCAAGGAAATTCCAAGCAAGAAAATACCAGGCAATGCAAGGCAAGGCAATTGCAGGCCAGGCAATTATAGGCAAGACAAGGCAAGGCAAGGAAATGTAGCACAATTATAGGCAAGGAATTTCCAGGCAAGGCAGGTCAAGGCAATCTCAGCCTAGGCAACTTTAGACAATGCAAGGAAATAAAAGGCAACGCAATTCCAGGCGAGGCAAGCCAAGACAAGGCAAAGCAATTACAGACAAGAAAATTCCAGGCAAGGCAAAAAAAGGCAATTACAGGCAAGGCAATCTTAGGCAAGTCACGGTAAGACAAATAAATGCAATTCTAGGCAAAAAAATTCGAGGCAAGGTAAGGCAAGTTTAGGCAAGGCAATTTTAGGCAAGGTAATTTCTGCCAATGCAAGGCAAGGCAATTTCAGGCAAGGCCATTTCCAGGGAGGGAACTCCAGGCAAGGCAAGACAAGACAAGGCAGGGAAAGGTATTTCCAGGCAACGCAATTCAAGCTAAAGCAAGCAAGAATATTTCAGGCGAAACAATTTTAGTCAAGGCAAGGCAAGGCAACGCAAGACAAGGCAGTTCTAGGCAAGGCAACTTTAGGCGAGGAAAGAGAAGGCAAGGCACTTCGAAGCAAGGCAATTGCAGTCAAGACAAGGCAAGACAAGGCAATTCCACACAAGGCTATTCCAGGGAAGGTAATGCAGGACATTTCAGGCAAGAAAAATCAAGGCAATGCAAGACAATTTCAGGCAAGGCAATTCCAGGTAAGGCAAGGCAAGGCACAGCAGGGCAAGGAAAGGCAAGGCAATTCCAGCCAAGAAAATTTTTGGCAAGGCAAGTCAACACAAGGCAATTCTAGGCAAGTGAATTCCAGACAAGGCTAGGCAAGGAAATTTCAGGCAAGGCAAATCCAGGCAATTCTAGGCAAGGCAAGGCAAGGCAAGGGAGAACAATGGCAGGCTGGGAAAATTCAGACAATGCAATTCAAGGCAAACCAATTCTAGGCAATGCAATTTCTGGCAAGGCAAGGCAAGCAAAAGCAAGGCTATTCCAGACAGAACCACTCCAGTCTAAGCAACAAAAGGCAATGCAAGAAAATTCCCAGCAAGGCAAAAATATTTAATGCAAGGGAATTCAAGGCAAGGCAAAACAAGGCAAGTAGGCAAATTCCAGGCAAGGCAATTTGAGGTAAGGAAAGGCAAGGCAATTTCAAGCAAGGCAATTCTAGGCAAGACAAGGCAAGAAAAGGCAGGTAAAGCTATTTTCAGGCAAGGCAATTTCAGATAAGGCAAGGCAAGACAATTCTATGCAAGGCAGTTCCAGGGAAGGAAAGGCAAGCTAAATGTGGCACATGTACATCACGGAATATTATGCAGCAATCAAAAATGATGAGTTTTTGTCCTTTGTAAGAACATGAATGAATCTGGAGAACATCATTCTCAGCAAACTGACACAAGAACAGAAAAGAAAATACTGCAAATTCTCACTCATAGGCGGGTGAGAAAAATAAAACATAGACACAGGGAGAAGGTCTACTACTCACTGGGGTCTGTTGGGGAAAATGGGAAAGGGACATCGTGGGGGGAGCTGGGTAGTGATAGCCTGGGGAGAAATTCCAAGTGTGGGTGAAGGGGAGGAAGGCAGCAAAACACACTGCCATGTGTGTACCTATGCAACTACCTTGCACGTTCTGCACATGTACCACAAAACCTAAAATGCAATAAAAATAAATAAATAAGTAAATAAAAACTTAAAAAAATTTTCAGACAGGGCAAATCAAGGCTAGACAAGCAAAGGCAATGCAAGAAAATTCCCAGCAAGGTCAAAAATTTCAGGCAAGGGAATTCAAGGCAAGGCAAAACAAGGCAAGGCAGGCCAAATCCAAGCAAGGCAATTCGAGGTAAGGTACGGAAAAGCAATGCAGGGCAATTCCAGGCAAGGCATCTCAATGCAAAACAAGGCAGGGAAATTCCAGACAAGGCAATCCGAGGCAAGAAAAAGCAAGGCAAAAAAAGGGCAATTCCAGGCAAGGCGATTTCATGCAAGGAAGACAAGGCAAGGCAAGACAAAACAAGGCAATGCAATTCCAGACAAGGAAATTTCAGTCAAGGGAAGAAAGGCAATTACAGGCAATGCAATCCCAGGCAAGGCATGGTAAAGCAAGACAAGGCAATTCTAGGCAAGGCAATTCCAGACAAGGCAAGGCAATTTCAGGCAAGGTAATATAAAGCAAGTCAATTCCAGGAAATACAAGGCAAGGCAATTCCAGGCAAGGTCATTGCAGGAAAGGCAATTTCAGGCAAGTCACGGCAAGACAAGGAAGGGAATCGTATTTCCAGTCAAGATAATTCCAGCTAAGGCAAGGAAAAACAATTCCAGGCAAGGCAGTTTTATTGTAGGCAAGTCGTGACAATTTCAGGCAAGACTATATTAGAGAAGACGAGGCAGGGCAATTTCAGGCAAGAAAAGACAAGGCAATGCAAGACAATTTTAGGCAAGGCAAATTCAGGTAAGGAAAGCCAAAAAATTCCAGGCAAGGCAATTTCAGGGAAGACAATTCTAGGCAAGCCAAGGCAAAACAAAGCAAGGCACGGCATTTCTTTGCAGAAAAATTTCTGGGAAGGCAAGTCAATGCCAGGCAATTCAAGGCAAATAAATTCCAGGCAAGGCTAGGCAAGAAAATTCAAGGCAAGGGAAATCCAAGCAAGGCAAGGGAATGCAAGGCAATTCCAGGCAAGGCAAGCAAGGCAGGGCAATTGCAGGCAGGGCAATTTCAGGCAAGGCAAGGAAAGGAAGAGCAATTCCAGGCAGAGCAATTCCATACAATGCAAGGAAAGGCAAGACAATTCTAGGCAAGGCAATTCCAGGCAAGGCAAGGCAATGCAAGGCAAGGCAATCCAAATCAAGGCAATTCCAGATAGGAAAATTTCAGAATAGGCAAGGAAAGGCAACACAAAAAAATTCCCAGTGAGGCAAAAAATTTTCAGGCAAGGGAATTCAAGGCAAGGCAAAACAACGCAAGGCAGGCCAACTCCAGGCAAGGCAATTCGAGGTAAGAAAAGGAAAGGCCAAGCAGGAAAACGCCAGGCAAGGCAACTCGAGGCAAGGCAAGTGAGGGAAATTCCAAGCAAGGCGATTCGAGGCAATGCAAGGCAAAGCATAAAAGGGCAACTTTAGGCAAGGCTATTTCAAGCAAAATAAGACAAGGAAATTCCAGGCAAGCAAAGAAAAGACAAGACAAGGCAATTCTAGACAAAGAAATTCTAGACAAAGCAAGGAAAGGCAATTCCAGGCCAGGCAATCCCAGGCAATGAAAGGTAAGGCAAGGAAAGACAAGGCAATGCAATTTTAGGAAATTCAATTCCAGGCAAGGCAAGGCAATTCCTGGCAAGGCAGGGCAAGATAATTCCAGGAAAGGCAAGGCAAGGTAAGGTAAGGCAAGGTAAGGCAAGGCAAGGCAATGCAAGGCAAGGCAAGGCAAGGCAAGGCAAGGCAGGGAAAGGTATTTTCAGTCCATGCAATTCCAGCTAAGACAATGCAAGACAATTCCAGGCAAGGAAAGGCAAGGCAATGCAAGGCAAGACAATCTAGGCAAGGCAATTCCAGGCGAGGAATGGAAAATCAAAGCAATTGCAGTCATGGCAAGGCAAGAAAAGAAAATATTATGCAAGGCTATTACTGAGAAAGCAAGGCAGGACAATTCCTGGCAAGGAAAATCAAAACAGTGCAAGGAAATTTCAGGCAAGGCAAGGCAATTCCAGGCAAGAAAATTCCTGGCAAGGCAAGTCAATGCAAGACAATTCCAGCCAAGTAAATTCCAGGCAAGGTGTTGCGCTAACTGCGCATACCAAGCTTGGGTTTTTTCTTTATTTTAACAGGCAGGTTCGTGGGAAGAAAACACCAGACCAAGAACAATAATAAAGTGATAGAAAATTTTACTGAGAGAAGTAGGAGGATGGAAAAATGATAGTTATATATATATATATATATATGCACACATATATACACAACCTCAGCACCAGCAAAAGAGCAGCATGGGTGATTCGCAAGTCACATCTCAGCACCAGCAAGACAGCAGCACGGGCAATTCACAAGTCACCACATCTGGAAGTCGCTCTGATCGAATGTCTCTGTGTTCCTCTGTTCCTTTATGGTATCAGCTTACATAACTAATTTACGTCCTCATCTTTGGGTCAGTTGGTAAACAGGGAAGATCTGCTTCATAAGTGCCCTGTCCTTGACTGTTTCTTGGGCACCAGGAGTTGGCCAGACTCCCAGCCTCCAAGATATCGTTCTGAAACGCCAAGAGCTCTTAGCCCCCCAGAACAGTTCATGGACAGTTCATGGGCTCACAGATCCTTCCTTGCCCACTTCCCCACCCTAAACACTCTTTACAAGCAAGCTTTTTTTTTTTTTTACAAAACAGGACTTCTACATTATAATCTTACATTTCGGCCCTCAGGCCTGTTTTTGTAAATAAGAAAATTGATTTCTCAAATATACATCATACATATACCTAATATGCATATACATGCAAATATTACAACAACAAATAATGGTTAATACAGAGATGTAACAAAATACAATAACGTACAAGGGGACAAAACGATAAGTCATCCGAGGGTGTGAGAATAGCCAATCATACCAATTATGATTGGCATCTGTAGCAATAAAATGGGAATATTCTAGTAATTTATTAGCTATAATAGTGGTGGATAAACGATGTTCCGCTAACTGGCGTTCTGTTTTTTGGAGGTAATCATGTAGTTGTGTACTTTGTGCCAAAATCATAGATAAATTCAAATATATTTCAATCTTGGGTACTGGTAATTGTAAAGGTAACCAAGTATAATTTTGTGTTTCATATGTTGGGGTTAAATACAAAGTGTCATTAAACCATGGCAATAAGCTAATATTATATTGAATAATTTGATTTAATAATGACATGCATTTAGTCTGCCCAATCAGATCTATTAGAAATTTCACTTGTGTTATGGCATAAAAGATATGTACTAATATTAAAAAGGAAATTAGACATAGAATTCTTATATACACTCATTTGAGTTCGTAGAAGCTGCTTATAATCTTCATCAGTCATGTACATAATATGCTGCAGATCTACTTGACAACAAGAAACATTAACAATAGTAGCTATAGTAACATTTACTGGTCCTATGCTATATAAAATGCGTCTAACGCGACCAGTACCTCACCAGGTTGTCATATTTTCACCTTGTACTGTGAAATTCATGAAATAACAAATTTCATTGGGAAGACAGGTATAATTATCTTGTTGTCGTTGATATGATGAGTTTTTCCAGCCCCAACGTAATAATATCTCAGAAGAGTTGGATTCAGAAGTTGGGCTCAGGGAAGTCTTGGCTGTTAATGTCCATCCATATGTGGAAACAGTATTCCATATCCATAGGCTGATACCTACATAAAGACACTATGGTCGTTCAAATAAATGATTAGTAGGAATTAACTTTGGGGTGTCATTAGGGGGTATCATAACATATACACAATTATCTTTGCCTTTAGCTATAATTTCCCCAGCTTGTAAAGGTTGATGTGGGGCAGTCTGAACCCAGACATGCCCATTGGTGCTTTCAAATCTCATATGGGATATTGGATCAGGGGTTCCTTTAGCAAAGCCCAATTTGAAGTATGTAAGCAAGGAAGGAAAAGTATTTGTGCAATTCGACTTCCTTTTGGGAGTACGATATCAGAATCACTAATATTATAACACAAGACTTTTATCTCTCCATAATAATTAGAATCAATAATTCCTCCAAGAATTACCATTCCCTTCAGAGCTAAACTAGACCTAGCAGCTATTTGACCATAATATCCATGAGGCATTTGCATGCCTATCCCTGTGGTAATCACTTGCTGTGCAGAACTAGGTAATTTAGTATCTAAATAAGTAAATAAATCATATCCTGCAGCTGAATTAGTGGCATTCCATGGTCCAATTGCAGCAGGATGGAATTTCCACCAAGATATAGTTAATTCATTGGAAGTGGTTGCTTGTTGTCATACTTCCATAGTGGAGTCATCATCCGCTGTAAGGGCGTTTGATGATTAGATAATACTCTGTTATTTAATTGCTGCAAGGCGGTAAGCAAATGATCTTTCCATCCATGATAGGAATTATTCCCTAGTTTCATTAATTTCTCTTTAAGCAGCCCATTCATTCATTCTATTAATCCTGCAGCCTGGGGATAATAGGGTATATGATATATCCATTCAATATTATTAGTTGTGCAATAATCAATTATTAACTTACCTTTAAAATGTGATCCATTATCACTTTGTATTTGCAAAGGGGTTCCATATTATAAAATAATAAAATCTAATGTTTTAATGGTATTAATCTGAGTAGCACGTTTGAATGGGCAGCCAATTAACACTCCTGATCAAGTATCTACTATGGTACAAATATATGCACAACCTTTAGACATAGGTAAAGGCCCTATATAATAGATTTTCCAAATTTGAGCTGGTTGTTTTCCTCGTGATAATTCCCCTGTCACTATTTGGGGAACGAATTGCAATCTATCTTGATTACAAATAGGGCATTGGTGAACCACAGTTTTACAAGCATCTAAAGGCACATAGATACCTCTCTTTTGTGCCCACCTGTACATAGACTGAGCTCCCGTATAACGTGTTTGTTCGTGTATCCATTGTGCACACTTTAAATCTTCTGAACTGGTTGCTGCAACATTAATTCGTGTCAACTCATCAGCCTTTTATTATATAATTTTTCAGCTGAATCTACTGCAGTATGGGCATCTACATGGAAAATAGAAACATTAGTGCATTGCAAGAATACCCAAATGTCTTGCCATAAAGTAGCCCCCCACAAAGTTTTATCCCATATTTTCCAATCATTGGCATGTCATTGTTCAATCCAAGTTACCAAGCCCATATATACTGACTAAGAGTCAGTAAAAATATGGAATTCTTGTCCCTGTTCCTTTTTTAAACACAACCAAACGGCATATAGTTCAGCGTATTGGCTACTCCCTTCTTCTCCATGATGCTCCAAAACAATGTCAGTTGAAGGATTATATGCAATTGCTTTCCAGTATCTTTTAGCTCCTATATATTTAGCAGAGCCATCAGTAAACCAGGCATGTGTCTTCTGAGATGGTGTAAGAGAGTCATATCCATTATTAACAATAACTTTACTTGCAATGTGCTTAATGGCCAGAGGTGTAGAATCATCAGTATTAATTGGACAAGAAAATACCTTTTCATGTAATTGCAATGTACCCTGTGGGCCTGCTTTGGCTCTATTCTGAAGATACCATTTTCATTTAATAATATTTGCTTCCTGGGCATGACCTATTTTATGTGACACGGGGTCAGAAAGCACCCATTGCATAATTGGCATTTGAGGTCGAATGATAACCTCATGCCCTAAGGTCAGAAATTCAGTTTCACTTAAAGCCCAATAAGCAGCTAACAATTCTTGTTTGAATTGAGTATATGGTTGTTTAGTACTAGGCAATTTATGAGACCAAAATCCTAAGGGCACTCGTTTTCCTTCCTGTTTTTGCCAGTTAGCATATTGGTTTTCTGTACTAACCATCAATTCTATTGGCCCCTCCTTCACAGGCCACAGATCCAAGGCCTGTTGTACAGCTTCTTTTGCTTTGTCAAATGCCTGCTGTTGATCCGGTCCCCACTCAAAGGTGTATTTCTTCCTAGTGACTTTATATAACAGTTGTAGCAACAGACTTAAATGAGGAATGTGATTTCTCCAATATCCAAATAGGCCAATATATTTTTGGGATTCCTTTTTTGTAGTTGGTGTTGTAAATTCCAAAATTTGTTGCTTTGCTTTAGGAGTGATGCTACGATTACCACAATCCCACATTATACCTAAAAATTTTACATGCTGGGCTGGCTCCTGTACTTTTGCAGGGTTTATTTTCCATCCTTTACCTTGTAGATGAGTAATTAAAGTTTCCACAGCTTGTTGCATGCTGTGGGAATCATGTCCCTGTAGCATGATGTCATCAATATAATGGTATATTTATATATTGGGAAAGTGCCATTCATCTAGATGTTTAGCCACTATTTTATGGCACAAAGTTGGGCTATGCTTATAGCCTTGTGGCAATTTTGTAAAAGTATATTGCCTCCCCTGCCAAGTGAAGGCAAAATATTTCCATTGATCTGAGTTACTTGGAATTGTAAAGAAGGCATTAGCTAGATCCAACACCACATACCATTGACCAAGATGTTTTTGAATATTCTCTATTATCAAAATAGTATCCGGAACAGCAGCATGTAATGGAGGAGTTACTGCATTTAATGCTCGATAATCTACTGTCATTCGCCAAGTTCCATCTGATTTTTTTAACTGGCCATATAGGATTATTCTATTTAGAAATGGTGGGGACAATAACCTCTGCTGCTACATAGCTTTTTCTTTGCATTCACTTTCCCCTTCCTCCTTCTGTACTTGTATTGAGCACAACGGACTGCGGCTTTTTCAGCCACTCCCGATAAGTCCTAGCTTGAGCTCCAAGGATAAAATTTTGGAACTGTAACATTGCTAATTTTGCCTGCAAATCTGCCAATTCTTTCTCCAGCTGCAATTTCTCTTGAATTAAGGCTTGGCGTGGCTGGTATTGCTTTCTAGAAGCTGATAACAAAATCCAGCCACGCCTACTGATAGCAACCAATTCCTTCCCTTTATCTAAAGGGACTGTTTCCAAGACTTCTAGGACCTGCATAGGGTCAGCAGATCGCAATTTACCATCCCAATTTTCACTCAATCCTGTTCCAGTAGCCCATACCCTAGCCAAAGGTGCAAACACCGGATCTTCCCAACCCGGCACATCACAAACCACATATGTAGCATCCACAGATTTCTTAAACAAAGGCATGATGCCTCCTTCTCCTCGAATCCTGCCGACTATGCCAATTTGTTGTGCTAACTGCACGTACCAAGCTTGGGTTTTTTTTCTTTTAACAGGCAGGTTCGTGGAAAGAAAACACCAGACCGAGAACAATAATGAAGTGATAGAAAATTTTAATGAGAGAAGTAGGAGGATGGAAAGACGATAGTTATATATATATATATATATATATATATATATATACACAGAAACCACTCTACCTCAGCACCGCCAAAATAGCAGCACAGGAGATTTGCAAGTCACATCTCAGCACCAGCAAGACAGCAGCACGGGCGATTCACAAGTCACATCTGGAAGTTGCTCTGATCCAATGTCTCTGTGTTCCTCTGTTCCTTTATGGTATCAGCTTACATAACTAATTTACGTACTCATCTTTGGGTCAGTCTGTAAACAGGGAAGATCTGCTTCATAAGTGCCCTGTCCTTGACTGTTTCTTGGGCACCAGGAGTTGGCCAGACTCCCAGCCTCCAAGATATTGTTCTGAAATGCCAAGAGCTCTTAGCGCCCCAGAACAGTTCACGGACAGTTCATGGGCTCACAGATACTTCCCTGCCCACTTCCCCACCCTAAAAACTCTTTACAAGCAAGCTTTTTTTTTTTTTTACAAAACAGGACTTCTACA
Organism: Saguinus midas; assembly: GCA_021498475.1. Taxonomy (NCBI): domain Eukaryota; kingdom Metazoa; phylum Chordata; class Mammalia; order Primates; family Cebidae; genus Saguinus; species Saguinus midas. Next base: position 117,861,853 of record CM038400.1, on the reverse strand, counting down.
TTATAATCTTACACAAGGCTAGGCAAGGAAATTTCAGGCAAGGAAAATTCAGGCAAGACAAAACGAAGCAAGGCAATTCCAGGCAAGGCAAGGCAATGCAAGGCAGGGCAATTCCAGGCAAGGCAAGGCAATTCAGGCAAGGCAAGGCAAGGCAATTCCAGGCAGGGCAATTCCAGACAACCCAAGGAAAGTCAAGACAATTCTAGGGAAGGCAATTCCAGGCAAGGCAAGGCAAGGCAAGCCAAAGCAAGGCAATTCTGAACAGGGTAATTTCAGGCCAGGCAAGAAAAGACAATGCAAGAAAATTACCAGGAAGGCAAAAAATTACAGGCAAGAGAATTCAAGGCAAGGCAAGACAAGGCAAGGCAAGGCAAGGCAATTCCAGGCAAGGAAATTAAAGGTAAGGAAAAACCAGGCAAGCAGGGCAATTCAGGCAAGGCAATTCGAGGAAAGACAAGGCAGGAAATTCCAAACAAGGCAATACAAATCAAGGCAATTCAGGCAAGGCAAGGCAAGGCAATTCCAGGCAAGGCAATTCAGGCAAGGCAAGGCAAGGCAAGGCAATTCAAGGCAAGGCAAGACAAGGCAAGGCAAGGCAATTCCAGGCAAGGAAATTTCAGGCAAGGCAAGACAAGGCAAGGCAATTCAGGCAAGGCAATTCAGGCAAGGCAAGGCAATTCAGGCAAGGCAATTCAGGCAAGGCAAGGCAATTCAGGCAAGGCAATTCCAGGCAAGGAAATTTCAGGCAAGGCAAGGCAAGACAAGGCAAGGCAATTCAGGCAAGGCAATTCAGGCAAGGCAAGGCAATTCCAGGCAAGGCAATTCAGGCAAGGCAAGGCAATTCCAGGCAAGGCAATTCAGGCAAGGCAAGGCAAGGCAAGACAAGGCAAGGCAATTCTAGGCAAGGCAATTCAGGCAAGGAAAATTCAGGCAAGGCAAGACAAGGCAAGGCAATTCAGGCAAGGCAATTCCAGGCAAGGCAAGGCAAGACAAGGCAAGGCAATTCAGGCAAGGCAATTCCAGGCAAGGCAAGGCAAGGCAATTCCAGGCAAGGCAAGACAAGGCAAGGCAATTCCAGGCAAGGCAATTCAGGCAAGGCAATTCCAGGCAAGGCAAGGCAAGGCAATTCAGGCAAGGCAATTCCAGGCAAGAAAATTCTAGGCAAGGCAATTCTAGGCAAGGCAAGGCAAGGCAAGGCAAGGCAATTTCAGGCAAGGCAATTTCAGGCAAGGCAAGGCAATTCAGGCAAGGCAATTCAGGCAAGGCAATTCCAGGCAAGGCAAGGCAAGGCAATTCCAGGCAAGGCAATTTCAGGCAAGGCAATTCAGGCAAGGCAAGGCAATTTCAGGCAAGGCAAGGCAATTTCAGGAAAGACAATTTCAGGCAAGGCAAGACAAGGCAAGGCAAGGCAATTTCAGGCAAGGCAAGGCAAGGTAAGACAAGGCAATGCAATTCTAGGCAAACAATTCCAGGCAAGGCAAGGCAAGGTAAGGCAATTCTAGGCAAGGCAATTTCAGACAGGGCAATCACAGGCCAGACAAGGAAAGGCAATGCAAGAAAATTACCAGCAAGGCAAAAATTCAAGGAAAGGGAATTCAAGGCAAGGCAAGACAAGGCAAGGCAATTCAGGCAAGGCAATTCTAGGCAAGGCAATTCAGGCAAGGCAAGGCAAGGCAAGACAAGGCAAGGCAAGGCAATTCAGGCAAGGCAATTTCAGGCAAGGCAAGGCAAGGCAAGACAAGGCAAGGCAATTCTAGGCAAGGCTATTTCAGGCAAGGCAAGGCAAGGCAAGACAATTCCAGGCAAGGCAAGACAAGACAAGGCAAGGCAATTCCAGGCAAGGCAAGGCAATTTCAGGCAAGGCAAGACAAGGCAAGGCAATTTCAGGCAAGGCAAGGCAAGACAAGGCAAGGCAATTCTAGGCAAGGCAATTCAGGCAAGGCAAGGCAAGGCAAGGCAATTCAGGCAAGGCAAGGCAATTCAGGCAAGGCAAGGCAAGGCAATTCCAGGCAAGGCAAGGCAAGACAAGACAAGGCAAGGCAAGGCAATTTCAGGCAAGGCAATTCCAGGCAAGGCAATTCAGGCAAGGCAATTCAGGCAAGGCAATTCCAGGCAAGGCAAGGCAATTCAGGCAAGGCAATTCTAGGCAAGGCAATTTCAGGCAAGGCAATTCAGGCAAGGCAAGGCAATTCAGGCAAGGCAATTTCAGGCAAGGCAAGGCAAGACAAGGCAAGGCAATTCAGGCAAGGCAATTCCAGGCAAGGCAAGGCAAGGCAAGGCAATTTCAGGCAAGGCAATTTCAGGCAAGGCAAGGCAATTTCAGGCAAGGCAATTTCAGGCAAGGCAAGACAAGACAAGGCAAGGCAAGGCAAGGCAATTCTAGGCAAGGCAAGGCAATTCCAGGCAAGGCAAGGCAATTTCAGGCAAGGCAAGGCAAGGCAAGACAAGGCAAGGCAATTCCAGGCAAGGCAAGGCAAGACAAGACAAGGCAAGGCAAGGCAAGGCAAGGCAAGGCAATTCAGGCAAGGCAATTTCAGGCAAGGCAAGGCAAGGCAATTCCAGGCAAGGCAAGGCAAGACAAGACAAGGCAAGGCAAGGCAATTCAGGCAAGGCAAGGCAATTTCAGGCAAGGCAAGACAAGGCAAGGCAATTCCAGGCAAGGCAATTTCAGGCAAGGCAAGGCAATTTCAGGCAAGGCAATTCTAGGCAAGGCAAGGCAAGGCAATTTCAGGCAAGGCAATTCCAGGCAAGGCAATTCCAGGCAAGGCAAGACAAGGCAAGGCAAGACAAGACAAGGCAAGGCAATTTCAGGCAAGGCAATTCCAGGCAAGGCAATTCAGGCAAGGCAAGGCAATTCCAGGCAAGGCAATTCAGGCAAGGCAAGGCAAGGCAAGACAAGACAAGGCAAGGCAATTCTAGGCAAGGCAATTTCAGGCAAGGCAAGGCAAGGCAAGGCAATTTCAGGCAAGGCAAGGCAATTTCAGGCAAGGCAAGGAAAGACAAGGCAAGGCAATTCTAGGCAAGGCAATTCCAGGCTAGCAAGGCTAGGCAAGGCAATTCCAGGCAAGGCAAGGCAAGGCAATTCTAGGCAAGGCAATTCAGGCAAGGCAATTCAGGCAAGGCAAGGCAAGGCAATTCTAGGCAAGGCAAGGCAATTCAGGCAAGGCAATTCTAGGCAAGGCAATTCTAGGCAAGGCAAGGCAAGGCAAGGCAATTTCAGGCAAGGCAAGGCAATTTCAGGCAAGGCAAGGCAATTCCAGGCAAGGCAATTCCAGGCAAGGCAATTCCAGGCAAGGCAAGGCAAGGCAATTCCAGGCAAGGCAATTTCAGGCAAGGCAATTCAGGCAAGGCAAGGCAATTCCAGGCAAGGCAAGGCAATTCTAGGCAAGGCAATTTCAGGCAAGGCAAGACAAGGCAAGGCAATTTCAGGCAAGGCAAGGCAAGACAAGACAAGGCAAGGCAATTCCAGGCAAGGCAATTCTAGGCAAGGCAAGGCAAGGCAATTCCAGGCAAGGCAATTCAGGCAAGGCAATTCAGGCAAGGCAAGACAAGGCAAGGCAATGCAAGAAAATTACCAGCAAGGCAAAAATTCAAGGAAAGGGAATTCAAGGCAAGGCAAGACAAGGCAAGGCAATTCAGGCAAGGCAATTCTAGGCAAGGCAATTCAGGCAAGGCAATTCAGGCAAGGCAAGACAAGACAAGGCAAGGCAATTCAGGCAAGGCAATTTCAGGCAAGGCAAGACAAGGCAAGGCAAGACAAGGCAAGGCAATTCAGGCAAGGCAATTTCAGGCAAGGCAAGGCAATTCCAGGCAAGGCAAGACAAGACAAGGCAAGGCAATTCAGGCAAGGCAAGGCAATTCAGGCAAGGCAAGGCAATTTCAGGCAAGGCAAGGCAAGACAAGGCAAGGCAATTCCAGGCAAGGCAAGGCAATTTCAGGCAAGGCAAGACAAGGCAAGGCAATTTCAGGCAAGGCAATTTCAGGCAAGGCAAGGCAATTCCAGGCAAGGCAATTTCAGGCAAGGCAAGGCAAGGCAAGGCAATTCAGGCAAGGCAAGGCAATTCAGGCAAGGCAAGGCAAGGCAATTCCAGGCAAGGCAAGGCAAGACAAGACAAGGCAAGGCAAGGCAATTTCAGGCAAGGCAATTCCAGGCAAGGCAATTCAGGCAAGGCAATTCAGGCAAGGCAATTCCAGGCAAGGCAAGGCAAGGAAAGGCAAGGCAATTCTAGGCAAGGCAATTTCAGGCAAGGCAATTCAGGCAAGGCAAGGCAATTCAGGCAAGGCAATTCCAGGCAAGGCAAGGCAAGACAAGGCAAGGCAATTCAGGCAAGGCAATTTCAGACAAGGCAAGGCAAGGCAATTTCAGGCAAGGCAATTTCAGGCAAGGCAAGGCAATTTCAGACAAGGCAAATCCAGGCAAGGCAAGACAACATAAGACAAGGCAAGGCAAGGCAATTTCAGGCAAGGCAAGGCAATTCCAGGCAAGGCAAGGCAATTTCAGGCAAGGCAAGGCAAGGCAAGACAAGGCAAGGCAAGACAATTTCAGGCAAGGCAAGGCAAGACAAGGCAATGTAATTCTAGGCAAGGCAATTCCAGGCAAGGCAAGGCAATGCAAGGCAAGACAATGCAATTCAAGGCAAGGCAATGCAATTCCAGGCAAGGCAAGGCAAGACAAGACAAGGCAAGGCAAGGCAATTTCAGGCAAGGCAATTCCAGGCAAGGCAATTCCAGGCAAGGCAATTCAGGCAAGGCAATTCCAGGCAAGGCAAGGCAAGGAAAGGCAAGGCAAGGCAATTCTAGGCAAGGCAATTTCAGGCAAGGCAATTCAGGCAAGGCAAGGCAATTCAGGCAAGGCAAGGCAATTCCAGGCAAGGCAAGGCCAGACAATTCCAGGCAAGGCAATTTCAGGCAAGGCAAGGCAAGGCAATTTCAGGCTAGGAAATTCCAGGCAAAGCAAGGCAAGGCAATGCAAGGCAATTCCAGGCAAGGCAAGACAACATAAGACAAGGCAAGGCAAGGCAATTTCAGGCAAGGCAAGGCAATTCCAGGCAAGGCAAGGCAATTTCAGGCAAGGCAAGGCAAGACAAGGCAAGGCAAGGCAATTCAGGCAAGGCAATTTCAGGCAAGGCAAGACAAGGCAAGGCAATTCCAGGCAAGGCAATTCCAGGCAAGGCAAGGCAAGGCAAGGCAATTCCAGGCAAGGCAAGGCAATTCCAGGCAAGGCAATTCAGGCAAGGCAAGGCAATTCAGGCAAGGCAAGACAAGGCAAGGCAAGGCAATTCCAGGCAAGGCAAGGCAATTCCAGGCAAGGCAAGGCAATTCAGGCAAGGCAATTCTAGGCAAGGCAATTTCAGGCAAGGCAAGGCAAGGCAATTTCAGGCAAGGCAAGACAAGACAAGGCAAGGCAAGACAAGACAAGGCAAGGCAAGACAAGACAAGGCAAGGCAATTCAGGCAAGGCAAGGCAATTCTAGGCAAGGCAAGGCAAGGCAAGACAAGGCAAGACAAGGCAAGACAAGGCAAGGCAATTCCAGGCAAGGCAAGGCAAGTCAAGTCAAGTCAAGGCAAGGCAAGGCAAGGCAAGGCAAGGCAAGGCAAATCCAGGCAAGGCAATTTCAGGCAAGGCAAAACAAGACAAGGCAAGGCAATTCCAGGCAAGGCAAGGCAAGGCAAGGCAAGACAAGGCAAGGCAATTCCAGGCAAGGCAAGACAAGACAAGGCAAGGCAATTCAGGCAAGGCAATTCCAGGCAAGGCAATTTCAGGCAAGGCAATTCCAGGCAAGGCAAGGCAAGGCAATTCCAGGCAAGGCAATTCAGGCAAGGCAAGGCAAGGCAATTCCAGGCAAGGCAAGGCAATTCAGGCAAGGCAAGGCAAGGCAAGACAAGGCAAGGCAATTCCAGGCAAGGCAAGGCAATTCCAGGCAAGGCAAGGCAAGGCAATTCCAGGCAAGGCAATTCCAGGCAAGGCAAGGCAATTCCAGGCAAGGCAAGACAAGACAAGGCAAGGCAAGGAAAGGCAAGGCAATTTCAGGCAAGGCAAGGCAAGGCAATTCAGGCAAGGCAATTCCAGGCAAGGCAATTCAGGCAAGGCAAGGAAAGGCAAGGCAAGGCAAGGCAAGGAAAGGCAAGGCAATTCCAGGCAAGGCAAGGCAATTCCAGGCAAGGCAAGACAAGGCAATTCCAGGCAAGGCAATTCCAGGCAAGGCAAGGCAATTTTAGTCAAAACAAGGCAAGGCAATTCCAGGCAAGGCAAGGCAAGGCAATTTTAGTCAAAACAAGGCAAGGCAATTCAGGCAAGGCAATTCCAGGCAAGGCAATTCAGGCAAGGCAAGGAAAGGCAAGGCAAGACAAGGCAAGGCAAGGCAATTCCAGGCAAGGCAATTCCAGGCAAGGCAAGACAAGGCAAGGCAAGGCAATTCCAGGCAAGGCAAGGCAAAACAAGGCAAGGCAAGACAAGGCAAGGCAAGGCAAGGCAATTTCAGGCAAGGCAATTCCAGGCAAGGCAAGACAAGGCAAGGCAAGACAAGGCAAGGCAATTTTAGTCAAAACAAGGCAAGGCAAGACAAGGCAAGACAAGGCAAGGCAATTTCAGGCAAGGCAATTCAGGCAAGGCAAGACAAGGCAAGGCAAAACAAGGCAAGGCAATTCCAGGCAAGGCAAGGCAATTTCAGGCAAGGCAAGACAAGGCAAGGCAAGGCAAAACAAGGCAAGGCAAGGCAATTCCAGGCAAGGCAAGGCAATTTCAGGCAAGGCAAGACAAGGCAAGGCAATTCAGGCAAGGCAATTCAGGCAAGGCAAGGCAATTTCAGGCAAGGCAATTCAGGCAAGGCAATTTCAGGCAAGGCAAGGCAATTCAGGCAAGGCAATTTCAGGCAAGGCAAGGCAAGGAAAGGCAAGGCAAGGCAAGGCAAGGAAAGGCAAGGCAAGGCAAGGCAATTCAGGCAAGGCAATTCAGGCAAGGCAAGGCAAGGCAAGGCAAGGCAATTTCAGGCAAGGCAATTTCAGGCAAGGCAAGGCAAGGCAATTTCAGGCAAGGCAAGGCAATTTTAGTCAAAACAAGGCAAGGCAAGGCAAAACAAGGCAAGGCAATTTCAGGCAAGGCAAGGCAAGGCAATTTCAGGCAAGGCAATTTCAGGCAAGACAAGGCAAGGCAATTTCAGGCAAGGCAATTTCAGGCAAGGCAAGGAAAGGCAAGGCAATTCCAGGCAAGGCAGTTTCAGGCAAGGCAAGACAAGGCAAGACAAGGCAAGGCAATTCAGGCAAGGCAAGGCAATTCCAGGCAAGGCAAGACAAGGCAAGGCAAGACAAGGCAAGGCAATTCCAGGCAAGGCAGTTTCAGGCAAGGCAAGGCAATTTCAGGCAAGGCAATTCCAGGCAAGGCAATTTCAGGCAAGGCAAGGCAAGACAAGGCAAGGCAAGGCAATTCCAGGCAAGGCAATTCCAGGCAAGGCAAGGCAAAACAAGGCAAGGCAATTCCAGGCAAGGCAATTTTAGTCAAAACAAGGCAAGGCAAGACAAGGCAAGGCAATTCCAGGCAAGGCAATTCCAGGCAAGGCAAGGCAATTCAATGCAAGGCAATTCAGGCAAGGCAATTCAGGCAAGGCAAGCAAGGCAAGGCAAAACAAGGCAATTCCAGGCAAGGCAATTCAGGCAAGGCAAGGCAGGGCAATTCCAGGCAAGGCAATTCCAGGCAAGGCAATTCAGGCAAGGCAATTCAGGCAAGGCAAGACAAGGCAAGGCAAGGCAAGGCAATTCCAGGCAAGGCAATTCCAGGTAAGGCAAGGCAAGGCAATTCAGGCAAGGCAAGGCAATTTTAGTCAAAACAAGGCAAGGCAATTCCAGGCAAGGCAAGACAATGCAGGGCAAGGCAATTCAGGCAAGGCAAGGCAAGACAAGGCAATTCCAGGCAAGGCAATTTTAGTCAAAACAAGGCAAGGCAATTCCAGGCAAGGCAATTCAGGCAAGGCAAGGCAAAACAAGGCAAGGCAATTCAGGCAAGGCAAGGCAATTCCAGGCAAGGCAAGGCAAGGAAAGGCAAGGCAAGACAAGGCAAGGCAATTCAGGCAAGGCAATTCAGGCAAGGCAAGACAAGGCAAGGCAAGGCAATTTTAGTCAAAACAAGGCAAGGCAATTCAGGCAAGGCAATTCAGGCAAGGCAAGACAAGGCAAGGCAATTTTAGTCAAAACAAGGCAAGGCAATTCCAGGCAAGGCAAGACAAGGCAAGGCAATTTTAGTCAAAACAAGGCAAGGCAATTCAGGCAAGGCAAGGCAAGGCAAGGCAATGCAAGGCAATTCAGGCAAGGCAATTTTAGTCAAAACAAGGCAAGGCAATGCAAGGCAATTCCAGGCAAGGCAATTCAGGCAAGGCAAGGCAATTTTAGTCAAAACAAGGCAAGGCAAGACAAGGCAATTCAGGCAAGGCAAGGCAAGGCAAGGCAATTCAGGCAAGGCAAGGCAATTTTAGTCAAAACAAGGCAATTCCAGGCAAGGCAAGGCAATTCCAGGCAAGGCAAGACAAGGCAAGGCAATTCCAGGCAAGGCAAGACAATGCAGGGCAAGGCAAGGCAATTCCAGGCAAGGCAATTCAGGCAAGGCAAGACAAGGCAAGGCAATTCAGGCAAGGCAAGGCAATTCAGGCAAGGCAAGGCAAGGCAATTCAGGCAAGGCAAGACAATGCAGGGCAAGGCAAGGCAATTCCAGGCAAGGCAAGGCAAGGCAGGGCAATTCCAGGCAAGGCAATTCAGGCAAGGCAATTCCAGGCAAGGCAAGACAAGGCAAGGCAATTCCAGGCAAGGCAATTCAGGCAAGGCAAGGCAAAACAAGGCAAGGCAAGGCAAGGCAATTCAGGCAAGGCAATTCAGGCAAGGCAAGGAAAGGCAAGGCAAGGCAAGACAAGGCAATTCCAGGCAAGGCAATTCCAGGCAAGGCAAGGCAAGACAAAACAAGGCAAGGCAATTCAGGCAAGGCAAGGCAATTCAGGCAAGGCAAGGCAAGGAAAGGCAAGGCAAGGCAAGGCAATTCAGGCAAGGCAAGGCAATTTCAGGCAAGGCAAGACAAGGCAAGGCAATTAAAGGCAAGACAACTCCAGACAAGGTAATTCAAGGCAAGGCAAAACAAGGCAATTCCAGGCAAGGCAAGCAAGGCAAGGCAAGGCAAGGCAATTCCAGGCAAGGCAAGGCAATTTCAGGCAAGGCAAGGCAAGGCAATGCAAGGCAATTCCAGGCAAGGCAAGGCAATTCCAGGCAAGGCAATTTCAGGCAAGACAAGGCAAGGCAAGGCAAGACAAGGCAAGGCAAGGCAAGGCAAGGCAATGCAAGGCAATTCCAGGTAAGGCAAGGCAAGGCAATTCCAGGCAAGGCAAGGCAAGGCAAGGCAATGCAAGGCAATTCAGGCAAGGCAATTTCAGGCAAGGCAAGGCAAGGCAATGCAAGGCAATTCCAGGCAAGGCAATTTCAGGCAAGGCAATTCAGGCAAGGCAAGGCAAGGCAATTTCAGGCAAGGCAAGGCAAGACAAGGCAATTCCAGGCAAGGCAAGGCAATGCAAGGCAAGGCAAGGCAATTCAGGCAAGGCAATTCCAGGCAAGGCAAAACAAGGCAAGGCAATTCCAGGCAAGGCAAGGCAAGACAAGGCAAGGCAAGGCAAAACAAGGCAAGGCAATTCCAGGCAAGGCAATTCCAGGTAAGGCAAGGCAAGGCAAGGCAATTTCAGGCAAGGCAAGGCAAGGCAATTCAGGCAAGGCAATTCAGGCAAGGCAAGACAAGGCAATTCAGGCAAGGCAAGGCAATTCCAGGCAAGGCAAGGCAATTCAGGCAAGGCAATTCCAGGCAAGGCAAAACAAGGCAATTCCAGGTAAGTCAATTCAAGGCAAGGCAAAACAAGGCAAGGCAAGGCAAGGCAATTCCAGGCAAGGCAAGGCAATTCCAGGCAAGGCAAGGAAAGGCAAGGCAAAACAAGGCAATTCCAGGCAAGGCAATTTCAGGCAAGGCAAGGCAAGGCAAGGCAATTTCAGGCAAGACAAGGCAATTCCAGGTAAGGCAAGGCAAGGAAAGGCAAGGCAAAACAAGGCAATTCCAGGCAAGGCAAGGCAATTTCAGGCAAGGCAAGACAAGGCAATTCCAGGCAAGGCAATTCCAGGCAAGGCAATTCCAGGCAAGGCAAATAAAGGCAATTCAGGCAAGACAAGGCAAGGCAAGGCAAAACAAGGCAAGGCAATTCCAGGCAAGGCAATTCCAGGCAAGGCAAGGCAAGACAAAACAAGGCAATTCCAGGCAAGGCAAGGCAAGACAAGGCAAGGCAAGGCAAGACAAGGCAATTCAGGCAAGGCAATTCCAGGCAAGGCAAAACAAGGCAAGACAAAACAAGGCAATTCCAGGCAAGGCAAGGCAATTTCAGGCAAGGCAAGGCAAGGCAAGGCAAGGCAATTCAGGCAAGGCAATTTCAGGCAAGGCAAGGCAAGGCAAGGCAATTCAGGCAAGGCAAGGCAATTCCAGGCAAGGCAAAACAAGGCAAAACAAGGCAAGGCAATTCCAGGCAAGGCAATTTCAGGCAAGGCAAGGCAAGGCAATTCCAGGCAAGGCAAGGCAAGACAAGGCAATTCCAGGCAAGGCAAGGCAATTCAGGCAAGGCAAGGAAAGGCAAGGCAATTCCAGGCAAGGCAAGGCAAAACAAGGCAAGGCAAGGCAATTCAGGCAAGGCAATTCCAGGTAAGGCAAGGCAAGGCAAGACAAGGCAATTCCAGGCAAGGCAAGGCAATTCCAGGCAAGGCAATTCCAAACAAGGCAAAACAAGGCAAGGCAAGGCAATTCCAGGCAAGGCAAGGCAATTTCAGGCAAGACAAGGCAAGGCAAGGCAAGGCAATTCAGGCAAGGCAAGGCAATTTCAGGCAAGGCAAGGCAAGGCAAGACAAGGCAAGGCAATTTCAGGCAAGGCAAGGCAATTCAGGCAAGGCAATTCCAGGCAAGGCAAGGCAAGGCAATTTCAGGCAAGGCAAGCAAGGCAAGGCAATTCCAGGCAAGGCAAGGCAATTCCAGGCAGGGCAATCCCAGACAAGGCAAGGCAATGCAAGGCAATTCCAGGCAAGGGAATTCCAGGCAAGGCAAGGCAAGACAAGGCAAGGCAATTCCAGGTAAGGCAAGGCAAGGCAATTCCAGGTAAGGCAAGGCCAGGCAAGGCAAGGCAAGGCAATTCCAGGCAAGGCAAGACAAGGCAAGGCAAAACAAGGCAATTCCAGGCAAGGCAATTTCAGGCAAGGCAAGGCAAGCAAGGCAAGGCAATTCAGGCAAGGCAATTCCAGGCAAGGCAATTCCAGGCAAGGCAAAACAAGGCAATTCCAGGCAAGGCAAGGCAATTCCAGGCAAGGCAAGGCAAGGCAATTCCAGGCAAGGCAATTCCAGGCAAGGCAAGAAAAGGCAAGGCAAAACAAGGCAATTCCAGGCAAGGCAATTTCAGGCAAGGCAAGGCAAGGCAAGGCAATTCAGGCAAGGCAATTCCAGGCAAGGCAATTCCAGGCAAGGCAAAACAAGGCAATTCCAGGCAAGACAATTCCAGGCAAGGCAAGGTAAGGCAAGGCAAGGCAATTTCAGGCAAGGCAAGGCAATTTCAGGCAAGGCAAGGCAATTTCAGGCAAGGCAAGGCAAGGCAATTCCAGGCAAGGCAAGGCAATTTCAGGCAAGACAAGGCAAGGCAATTCAGGCAAGGCAATTCCAGGCAAGGCAAGACAATTCCAGGCAAGGCAAGGCAAGGCAAGGCAAGGCAATTCAGGCAAGGCAAGGCAAAACAAGGCAAGGCAATTTCAGGCAAGGCAAGGCAATTTCAGGCAAGGCAAGGCAAGGCAATTCAGGCAAGGCAAGGCAAGGCAAGGCAAAACAAGGCAAGACAATTCCAGGCAAGGCAATTCAGGCAAGGCAAGAAAAGGCAAGGCAAAGCAAGGCAATTCAGGCAAGGCAATTCCAGGCAAGGCAAGGCAAGGCAAGGCAAGGCAATTTCAGGCAAGGCAAGGCAAGGCAATTCCAGGCAAGGCAAGGCAAGGCAAAACAAGGCAATTCCAGGCAAGGCAAGGCAAGGCAAGGCAATTTCAGGCAAGGCAAGGCAATTCCAGGCAAGGCAAGGCAAGACAAAACAAGGCAAGGCAAGCAAGGCAAGGCAAGACAATTCCAGGCAAGGCAAGACAAGGCAATTCCAGGCAAGGCAAGGCAAGGTAAGGCAAGGCAAGGCAATTCCAGGCAAGGCAATTTCAGGCAAGGCAATTCAGGCAAGGCAATTCAGGCAAGGCAAGACAAAACAAGGCAAGGCAAGGCAATTTCAGGCAAGGCAATTCCAGGTAAGGCAAGGCAAGGCAATTTCAGGCAAGGCAAGGCAAAGCAAGGCAATTCAGGCAAGGCAAGGCAATTCCAGGCAAGGCAAGGCAAGGCAAGGCAATTCAGGCAAGGCAATTCCAGGCAAGGCAAGGCAAGGCAAGGCAATTCCAGGCAAGGCAAGGCAAGGCAAGGCAATTCAGGCAAGGCAATTTCAGGCAAGACAATTCCAGGTAAGGCAAGGCAAGACAATTCCAGGCAAGGCAATTCCAGGCAAGGCAATTCAGGCAAGGCAAGGCAAGAAAAGGCAAGGCAATTTCAGGCAAGGCAAGGTAAGGCAAGGCAAGGCAAAGCAAGGCAAGGCAAGACAAGGCAAGGCAAGGCAATGCCAGGCAAAACAATTTCAGGCAAGGCAAGGCAAAACAAGGCAAGGCAAGGCAAGGCAAGGCAAAGCAAGGCAAGGCAATTTCAGGCAAGACAAGGCAAGGCAATTTCAGGCAAGGCAAGGCAAGGCAAGGTAAGGCAATACCAGGCAAGGCAATTTCAGGCAAGGCAAGGCAAAACAAGGCAATGCAAGGCAATTTCAGCAATTTCAATTTTAGGCATGGCAAGACAAGGCAAGGAGAGTCAATTCCAGGCAAGGCAAGGCAAGGCAAGGCAAGGCAATTTCAGGCTAGGTAATTCTAGGCAAGGCAAGGAAAGGCAAGGCAAAACAAGGCAAGGCAATTCCAGGCAAGACAATTCCAGGCAAGACAATTTTAGGCAAGACAATCTCATGCAAAGAAAGGCAAGGCAATGCAAGGCAATTCCAGGGAAGTCAATTCCAGGCAAGGAAAGGCAAGGCAATTCCAGGCAAGACAAGGCAAGGCAAGGCAAGGTAAGGCAATACCAGGCAAGGCAATTTCAGGCAAGACAAGGCAAGGCAAGGCAATTTCAGGCAAGACAAGGCAAGGCAATTCTAGGAAAGGCAATTCCAGGCAAGGCAAGGCAAGGCAAAACAAGGCAAGGCAATTCAGGCAAGGCAATTCCAGGCAAGGCAATTCCAGGCAAAACAAGGCAAGGCAAAACAAGGCAATTTCAGGCAAGGTAAGGCAAGGCAAGGCAAGGCAAGCAAGGCAAGGCAAGACAAGGCAAAACAAGGCAATTTCAGGCAAGGCAATTTCAGGCAAGACAAGGCAATTCTAGGCAAGGCAATTCAGGCAAGGCAAGGCAAGACAAGGCAAGGCAAGGCAATTCAGGCAAGGCAATTCTAGGCAAGGCAAGGCAAGGCAATTCAGGCAAGGCAATTCCAGGCAAGGCAATTCCAGGCAAGGCAAGGCAAGACAAGGCAATTCCAGGCAAGGCAATTCCAGGCAAAACAAGGCAAGGCAATTCAGGCAAGGCAATTCCAGGCAAGGCAAGGCAATTCCAGGCAAGGCAATTCCAGGCAAGGCAAGACAAGGCAATTCTAGGCAAGGCAATTCAGGCAAGGCAAGGCAAGAAAAGGCAAGGCAATTTCAGGCAAGGCAATTCAGGCAAGGCAATTCTAGGCAAGGCAAGACAAGGCAATTCAGACAAGGCAAGGCAATTCAGGCAAGGCTAGGCAAGGCGATTTCAGGCAAGGCAATTCTAGGCAAGGCAAGGCAAAACAAGGCAATTCCAGGCAAGGCAATTCCAGGCAAGGCAAAACAAGGCAATTTCAGGAAAGGCAATTCAGGCAAGGCAAAACAAGGCAATTCAGGCAAGGCAATCCAAGGCAAGGAAAGGCAAGGCAAAGCAAGACAAGGCAAGGCAAGGCAAGGAAATTCCAGGCAAAACAAGGCAAGGCAAGGCAATTCCAGACAAGGGAATTCCAGGCAAGGCAAGGAAAGGCAATTCCAGGCAAGGCAAGAAAAGGCAAGGCAAGGAAAGGCAAGGCAAGGAAATTCCAGGCAAGGCAAGAAAAGGCAATTCAGGCAAGGCAAGACAATTTTAGGCAAGGCAAGGCAATTCCAGGCAAGGCAATTCAGGCAAGGCAATTCCAGGCAAGGCAATTCAGGCAAGACAAGGCAAGGCAAGGAAAGGCAAGGCAATTCCAGAAAATGCAAGGCGAGGCAAGGCAATTCCAGCCAAGGCAATTCCAGGCAAGGCAAGGCAAAGCAAGGCAAGGCAATTCAGACAAGGAAATTCCAGGCAAGGCAAGAAAAGGCAAGGCAAGGAAATTTCAGGCAAGGCAAGAAAAGGCAATTCAGGCAAGGCAATTTCAGGAAAGGCAAGGCAAAACAAGGCAAGGCAGGCCAATTCGAGGCAAGGCAATTCAGGCAAGGCAAGGCAAAACAAGTCAATTCCAGGCAAGGCAATTCGAGGCAAGGCAAGGCAGGGAAATTCTAAGCAAGGCAATTTGAGGCAAGGCAAGGCAAGGCAATTCAGGCAAGGCAATTCCAGGCAAGGCAATTCAGGCAAGGCTAGGCAAGGCGATTTCAGGCAAGGCAAGACAAGAAAAGGCAAAAATTCCAGGCAAGGGAATTAAAGGCTAGGCAAAACAAGGCAAGGCAATTTCAGGAAAATTAAGGCAAGGCAATTCGAGGCAAGGCAAGACAAGGCAAGGCAAAACAAGGCAATTCCAGGCAAGGCAATTCAGACAAGGCAAGGCAAGGCAATTCAGGCAAGGAATTCCAGGCAAGACAAGGCAAGGCAAATAATTGCAATTCCAGGCAAGGCAATTCAGGCAAGGCTAGGCAAGGCGATTTCAGGCAAGGCAAGACAAGAAAAGGCAACCAAATTCCAGACAAGGAAATTCCAGGCAAGGCAAGAAAAGGCAATTCGAGACAAGGCAATTCCAGGCAAGGTGAGGTAAGGCAAGGCAATGCAATTCTAGGTAAGTCAATTCGAGGCAAAGCAAGGCAATTTTAGGCAAGGAAAGGCAAGTAAATTCCAGGCAAGGCAAACCAAGATAAGGCAAGGCAATTCCAGATAAGGAAATTCCAGGCAAGGCAAGGAAAGGCAATTCCAGGAAAGGGAGGTGAGGGAAGACAATGCAATTCTAGGTAAGGCAATTTTAGGCAAAACAAGGCAATTTTAGGCAAGGCAATTCCTGGCAATGCAAGGCAAGGCAATTCCAGGCAAGGCAATTGCCTGAAAGGCAATTCCAGGCAAGGCAATACAAGGCAGGGAAAGGTATTTCCAGGCAAGGCAATTACAGCTAAGGCAAGGCAAGCCAATTACAGGAAAGGCAATTCCAGTCACAGCAAGGCAAGACAACGCAAAGTAAGGCAATTCTAGGCAAGGCAATTCCAGGTGAGGAAAGGTAAGGCAAGACAATTCGAAGGAAGGCAATTTCAGTCAATGCAAGGCAAGATAAGGCAATTCCACACAAGGCTATTTTATGGAAGGCAAGGCAGGGCAATTTCAGGCAAGGAAATGCAAGGCAATGCAAGGCAATTTCAGGTAAGGCAAGGCAAGACAATTCCAGGCAAGGAATTCCAGGCATTTAAATTCTAGGCAAAACAAGTCAAGGCAAGGCAAGGTAAGGCAATTCCAGGGAAGTCAATGTAAAGGAAGGCAAGGTAAGGCAATGCAAGGCAATTGCAGGAAAGGCAATTCCAGGCAAAGTAAGGCAAGAAAACGCAGAGAAAGGCAATTCAAGAAATTCAATTTTATGTTAGGCAAGACAAGGCAATTCCAGGGAAGGCAACTCCAGAAAATGCAAGGCAGGGCAACTTCAGGCAAGGCAATTTCAGGAAAATTAAGGCAAGAGAAGGCAGGAAAGACAATCCCAGGCAAGACAATTCCAGTAATGCAAGGGAAGGCAATTCCAGGAAGGCAACTCCAGACAAGGCAAGGCAAGGCAATTCCAGGCAAGACAAGAAAACGCAGGGCAGGGCAATTCCAATCAAGGCAAGGCAAGGTAAGGCAATTCAGGCAAGGCAATTCAGGCAAGACAAGGCAAGGCAAGGCAATTTCAGGTAAGGCAAGGCAATTCAGGCAAGGCAAAAAAGGCAAGGCAAGAGAAGAACATACCAGGCAAGGCAATTTCAGGAAGGCAAGGCAATGCAATTCTAGGCAAGGAAATTTCAAGCAAGGCAATTCCAGGCAAGGAAAGGCAAGGCAAGGCAAGACAAGGCAAGGCAGGCAAGGCAAGGCAAAGCAAGGCAAGGCAAAACAAGGCAAGGCAGGGCCAGTGTATGTTTGGAAAATTCCAGGCAAGGCTCTTTTAGGCAAGGCAAGGCAAAGCAAGGCAATTTCAGAAAAGTCAATTTTAGGCACGGCAAGGCAAGGCAAGGCAATTCCAGGAAAGGCAAGGCAAGGCAGGGAAATTTCAGGCAAGGCAATTCAGGCAAGGCAAGGCAAGGCAAGACAAGGCAAGGCAGGGCAATTCAGGCAAGGCAAAAAAGGCAAGGCAAGGAAATTCGAGGCAAGGCAACTCAAGGCAAGGCAAGGCAATTTCAGACAGGGCAATTCCAGGCTAGGCAAGGCAAGGCAATTCCAAACAAGGTATTTTCAAAAAGGCAAGGAAAGGCAACTCGAGGCAAGGCCATTCCAGTCAAGGCAAGGAAGGCAATTCCAGGCAAGGCAAGGCAAGACAAGGCAGAAAAACAATTCCAGGCAAGGCAATTTCAGCTAAGGCAAGGCAAGGCAATTCCAGTCAAGGCAAGGCAATGCAAGGCAATACAAGGCAAGGCAATTCTAGGCAAGGCAATGCCAGGTGAGAAAATGCAAGGCAAGGCAATTCAAAACAAGGCATCTTTATTCAAGGCAAGGCAACACAAGACAAGTACAGGCAAGGCTATTCCAGGAAGGCAAGGCAGGAAATTTCAGACAAGGAAATGCAAGGCAATGCAAGGCAATTTCAGGTAAGGCAAGGCAAGACAATTCCAGGCAAATAATTCCAGGCATTTAAATTCTAGGCAAAACAAGTCAAGGCAAGGCAAGGTAAGGCAATTCCAAGGAAGTCAATGTAAAGGAAGGCAAGGTAAGGCAATGCAAAGCAATTGCAGGAAAGGTAATTCCAGGCAAACTAAGGCAAGAAAACACGGAGAAAAGCAATTCAAAGAAATTTAATTTTATGTTAGGCAAGACAAGGCAATTTCAGGGAAGGCAACTCCAGAAAATGCAAGGCAGGGCAATTTCAGGCAGGGCAATTTCAGGAAAATTAAGGCAAGAGAAGGCAGGAAAAGACAATCCCAGGCAAAACAATTCCAGTAACGTAAGGGAAGGCAATTCCAGAGAAGGCAACTCCAGACAAGTCAAGGCAAGGCAATTCCAGGCAAGACAAGAAAACGCAGGGCAGGGCAATTCCAATCAAGGCAAGGCAAGGTAAGTTTATTCCAGTCAAGGCAATTCCAGGCAAGGCAACGCAAGACAAGGCAAAAAAAATTTTATGTAAGAAAATTTCAGGCAAGGCAAAAAAAAAAGGCAAGGCAAGAGAAGAACATACCAGGCAAGGCAATTTCAAGCAAGGCAAAGAAATGCAATTCAAGGCAATTTCAAGCAAATCAATTCCAGGCAAGGAAAGGCAAGGCAAGAAAAAAAAAGGCAAGACGAAACAAAGCAAGGCAAGGCAAGGCAAGGCAGGACAATTCTAAGCCAGGCAAGGCAGGGCCAGTGTATGTTTGGAAAATTCAGGCAAGGCTCTTTTAGGCAAGGCAAGGCAAAGCAAGGCAATTTCAGAAAAGTCAATTTTAGGCATGGCAAGGCAAGACAATTCCAGGAAAGGCAGGGCAAGTCAGGGAAATTTCAGGCAGAGAATATTCAGGCAAGGCAAGGCAGGGCAACCAGGCAGGAATTTCCAGACCAAAAAAAGGCAAGGCAAGGCAATTCCAGGCAAGGCAACTCAAGAGAAGGCAAGACAATTTCAGAAAGGGAAATTTCAGGCTAGGCAAGGCAAGGCAATTTCAAACAAGGTATTTTCCAAAAAGGAAGGAAAGGCAACTCGAGGCAAGGCCATTCCAGTTCAAGGAAAGGGAAGGCAATTCCAGGCGAAGCAAGGCAAGACAAGGCAAGAAAAACAATTCCAGGCAAGGCAATTTTAGCTAAGGCAAGGCAAGGCAATTCCAGCGGAGGCAAAATAAGGCAACACAAGGCAAGGTAATTCTAGGCAAGGCAATACCAGGTGAGGAAATGCAAGGCAAGGCAATTCAAAACAAAGCATTTCCATTCATTCAAGGCAACACAAGACAAGTACAGGCAAGGCTATTTCAGGGAAGGCAAGGCAGGGAAATTCCAGTTAAGGAAAAGCAAGGCAATGCAATGCAAGTAAATTTCAAGCAAGAAAATTCCAGGCAAGGAAAGGCAATTCCAGGCATGGCAAGGCAATTCAGGCAAGGCAAGGCAATTCTAGGCAAGGCAAGGAAAGGCAAGGCAATTACAGCTAAGGCAAGGCAATTCTAGGCAAGGAAATTTCACGCAAGGCAGGGTAAGACAATGTAAGACCATTTCAGGCAAGGCTCTTTTACAAAAGGCAAGGTAACACAAGACAATTTCAGGAAAGTCAATTTTTTTCATGGCAAACAAGGCAAGGCAAGGAAAGGCAATTCAGGCAAGGCAATTCCAGGCAAGGCAAGGTAAGGCAAGGCAAGGCAATTTCAGCCTAGACAATTCAGGCAAGGAATTCCAGGCATTTAAATTCTAGGCAAAACAAGTCAAGGCAAGGCAAGGTAAGGCAATTTCAGGGAAATCAATGTAAAGAAGGCAAGGTAAGGCAATGCAATTCTAGGCAAGGCAATTGCAGGAAAGGCAATTCCAGGCAAAGTAAGGCAAGAAAACGCAGAGAAAGGCAATTCCAAAAAATTCAATTTTATGTTAGGCAAGACAAGGCAATTCAGGCAAGGCAATTCAGGCAAGGCAATGCAAGGCAAGGCAATTCAGGCAAGGCAATTTCAGGAAAATTAAGGCAAGAAAAGGCAGGGAAAGACAATCCCAGGCAAGACAATTCCAGTAACGCAAGAGAAGGCAATTCTAGGGAAGGCAACCCCAGACAAGTCAAGGCAAGGCAATTCCAGGCCAGACAAGATAAAGCAGGGAAGGGCAATTCCAATCAAGGCAAGGTGAGGTAAGTTTATTTCAGTCAAGGCAACGCAAGACAAGGCAAAAAGAATTTCATGTAAGAAAATTTCAGGCAAGGCAAAAAAAGGCAAGGCAAGAGAAGAACATGCCAGGCAAGGCAATTTCAGGAAGACAAAGCAATGCAATTCAAGGCAATTTTAAGCAAGGCAATTCCAGGCAAGGAAAGGCAAGGCAAGACAAAAAAAGGCAAGGCAAAACAAAGCAAGGAAAGGCAAGGCAAGGCAGGGCCAGTGTATGTTTGAAAAATCCAGGCAAGGCTCTTTTAGGCAAGGTAAGGCAATTTCAGAAAAGTTAATTTTAGGCATGGCAAGGGAAGACAAGGCAATTCCAGGAAGGCAAGGCAAGGCAGGGCAATTTCAGGCATAGAACATTCAGGCAAGGCAAGGCAGGGCAACCAGGCAGGGCATTTACAGACAAAAAAAATGCAAGGCAAGGAAATTCGAGGCAAGGCAACTCAAGGCAAGGCAAGGCAATTCCAGACAGGGCAATTCCAGGCTAGGCAAGGCTAGGCAATTCCAAACAAGGTATTTTCAAAAAAGGCAAGGAAAGGCAATTCAGGAAGGCAAGGCAATTCCAGTCAAGGCAAGGCAAGGAAGGCAATTCCAGGCAAGGAAGGCAAGACAAGGCAGAAAAAACAATTCCAGGCAAGACAATTTTAGCTAAGGCAAGGCAAGGCAATTCCAGTCAAGGCAAAATAAGGCAACACAAGGCAAGGCAATTCTAGGCAAGGCAATGCCAGGTGAGAAAATGCAAGGCAAGGCAATTCAAAACAAGGCATCTTTATTCAAGGCAAGGCAACACAAGGCAAGTACAGGCATGGCTATTCCAAGGAAGGCAAGGCAGGGAAATTCCAGGTAAGGAAAAGCAAGGCAATGCAAGGCAATGCAATGCAAGGAAATTCCAAGCAAGAAAATTCCAGGCAAGGCAAGGCAATTCCAGGCATGGCAATTCTGCTAGGCAAGGAAAGGCAAAGGAATACAGTGCAATTCTAGGCAAGGAAATTTCAGGCAAGGCAGGGTAAGACAATGTAAGACCATTTCAGGCAAGGCTCTTTTACACAAGTCAAGTTAACACAAGACAATTTCAGGAAAGTCAATTTTTTTCACGGCAAAACAAGGCAAGGTAAGGAGAGTCAATTCCAGGCATGGCAATTTCAGGCAAGGTAAGGCAAGGCAAGGCAATTTCAGCCTAGACAATTCCAGGCAATGCAAGGCAACACAAGGCAAGGCAAGGCAATTCCAGGAAAAAAAAGGCAAGACCATTCCAGGCAAGGCAATTTCAGGCAAGGCAAATCTATGCAAAACAAGGCAAGGCAAGGCAGGGTAAGGCAAGACAAAAAGGCAAGGCAATGCAAGGCAATTCCAGGAAGGCAAGGCAATTTCAGGTAAGGCAAGGCAAGGCAATTCAGGCAAGGCAATTTCAGGCAAGGCAAGGAAGGCAAGGCAATTCAGGCAAGGCAAAGCAGGGCATTTCCAGGCAAGGCAATTGCCAGAAACTCAATTCCAGGAAAATTAAGGCAAGAGAAGGCAGGGAAAGGCAATCCCAGGCAAGGCAACTCCAGGTAAGGCAAGGCAAGGCAATTTCAAGCAAGGCAAGGCAATTCCAGACAAGGCAAGACAAGGCAAGACAAGGCAAGGCAAAACAAAGCAAGGCAATGCAAGGCAAGGCAAGGCAAGGCAATTCCAGTCAAGGCAAGGAAAGGCAAGGCAAAGCAAGGCAAGGCAAAGCAAGGCAATTCCAGACAAGGAAATTCCAGGCAAGGCAAGAGAAGGCAGGAAAGGCAATTCCAGGAAGGCAAGACAATTCAGGCAAGGCAATTTCAGGCAAGGCAAAACAAAGCAAGGCAATTTCAATCAAGGCAATTCAGGCAAGGCAAAACAAAGCAAGGCAAGGCAAGGCAAGGCAGGAAATTCTAAGCAAGGCAATTCCAGGCAAGGAAAGGCAAGGCAAGACAAAAAAGGCAAGGCAAAACAAAGCAAGGCAAGGAAAGGCAAGGCAAGGCAAGGCAGGGCCAGTGTATGTTTGAAAAATCCAGGCAAGGCTCTTTTAGGCAAGGCAAGGTAAGGCAATTTCAGAAAAGTTAATTTTAGGCATGGCAAGGGAAGACAAGACAATTCCAGGAAAGGCAAGGCAAGGCAGGGCAATTTCAGGCATAGAACATTCAGGCAAGGCAAGGCAGGGCAACCAGGCAGGGCATTTACAGACAAAAAAGGCAAGGCAAGACAATTCCAGGCAAGGCAACTCAAGGCAAGGCAAGGCAGGGCAATTCAGGCAAGGCAATTCAGGCAAGGCAAGGCAAGGCAATTCCAAACAAGGTATTTTCAAAAAAGGCAAGGAAAGGAAACTCGAGGCAAGGCCATTCCAGTCAAGGCAAGGGAAGACAATTCCAGGCAAGGAAAGGCAAGACAAGGCAGAAAAAACAATTCCAGGCAAGACAATTTTAGCTAAGGCAAGGCAAGGCAATTCCAGTCAAGGCAAGGCAAAACAAGGCAACACAAGGCAAGGCAAGACAATTCTAGGCAAGGCAATGCCAGGTGAGAAAATGCAAGGCAAGGCAATTCAAAACAAGGCATCTTTATTCAAGGCAAGGCAACACAAGGCAAGTACAGGCATGGCTATTCCAAGGAAGGCAAGGCAGGGAAATTCCAGGTAAGGAAAAGCAAGGCAATGCAAGGCAATGCAATGCAAGGAAATTCCAAGCAAGAAGGCAATTCCAGGCAAGGCAAGGCAATTCCAGGCATGGCAATTTCAGGCAAGGCAAGGCAAGGCAATTCAGGCAAGGCAATTCTAGGCAAGGAAATTTCAGGCAAGGCAGGGTAAGACAATGTAAGACCATTTCAGGCAAGGCTCTTTTACACAAGTCAAGTTAACACAAGACAATTTCAGGAAAGTCAATTTTATTCATGGCAAATCAAGGCAAGACAAGGAGAGTCAATTCCAGGCATGGCAATTCCAGGCAAGGTAAGGCAAGGCAAGGCAATTTCAGCCTAGGCAATTCCAGGCAATGCAAGGCAACACAAGGCAAGGCAAGGCAATTCCAGGAAAGGCAAAGCAAGACAATTATAGGCAAGGCAACTTCAGGCAAGGCAAATCTATGCAAAACAAGGCAAGGCAAGGCAGGGTAAGGCAAGGCAAATGAAGACAAAATGAAGAAAGGCAATTCCAGGAATGGCCATTTTAGGTCAGGCAAGACAAGGCAATTCCGGGGAAGGCAACTTGAGGCAAGGCAAGGCAGGGCATTTCCAGGCAAGGCAAGGCAGGGCATTTCCAGGAAAGGCAATTGCCAGAAACTAAATTCCAGGAAAATTAAGGCAAGAGAAGGCAGGGAAAGGCAATTCCAGGCAAGGCAATTTCAGGTAAGGCAAGGCAAGGCAATTTCAAGAACGAAAACTCCAGACAAGGCAAGATAAGGGAAGACAATGCAGGGAAAGGCAACCCCAATCAAGGCAAGCAAGGCAAGGTAATTCTATTCCAGGCAAGGCAATTCCAGACAATGCAAGACAAGGCAAGGCAAAGCAAGGCAATTCCAGGCAAGGCAATTCCAGACAAGGCAAGGCAAGCAAGGCAAGGCAAGACAATTCAGGCAAGGCAATTCAGGAAGGCAAGGCAAGACAATTCCAGGCAAGGCAATTCCAGGCAAGGCAAGACAAAAAAAGGCAAGGCAAGGCAAGGCAGGGAAATTCTAAGCAAGGCAATTCCAGGCAAGGCAGGGCAAGTATATGTAGGGAAATTTCAGGCAAGGCAAGGCAATTTCAGGCAAGGCAAGGCAAGGCAGGGAAATTTCAGGCAAGGCAATTCTAGGCAAGGCAAGGCAAGGCAAGACAAGGCAAGGCAATTCCAGTAAAGGCAAGGCAAGGCAGGGCAATTCCAGGCAGGAAAAATTCAGGAAAGGCAAGGCAAGGCAGGTCAATTCCAGGCATGGCATTTTCTTACAAGGCAAGGCAATTCTAGGCAAGGTAATTTCAAGCAAGGCAAGGGAAGCCAAGGCAAGGCAATTCTAGACAGGGCAATTCCAGGCTAGGCAAGGCAAGACAATTCCAGACAAGGTATTTTCAGGAAAGGCAATTTGAGGCAAGGCAATTCCAGTCAAGGCAAGAATAGGCAATTCCAGGCAAGGCAAGGCAAGACAAGGAAGGGAAAAAAAAATCCAGGCAAGGCAATGCCAGCTAAGGCAAGGCAAGACAATTCCAGGCAAGACAATACCATTCAAGGCAACATATGACAACGAAAGGCAAGGCAATTCCAGGCGAGGAAATTCAGGCAAGGCAAGACAATTTTAGGAAAGGCAAGTCAAGGCAATTTCAATCAAGGCAAGGCAATACCAGGCAAGGCTATTCCAGAAAAGGAAAGGCAGGGTAATTCAGGCAAGGAAATTCAGGCAAGGCTATTCCAAGAAAGACAATTTTAGGCTATGCAAGGCAAGCAAGGCAAGGCAAGGAAAGGCAAGGCAAGACAATTCTAGGCAGGGCAATTTCAGGCAAGGCAGGGAAAGGCAATGTAGGGCAAATCCAGGCAAGGCTGTTTTAGGCAAGGCAAATCAAGGCAAGGCAATGCAAGACAATGTCAGGAAGGTCAATTTTAGTTATGGTAAAACATGGCAAGACAAGAATAGTCAATTTCAGGCAAGACAATTTCAGGCAAGGTAAGGTAAGGCAAGGCAATTTCAGCCTAGGCAATTCCAGGCAACACAAGACAAAGCAAGGCAATTCCAGGAAAGGCAAGGCAAGACAATTTCAGGCAAGTCAATTCCAGGCAAGGCAACTCTATGCAAAACAAGGCAAGGCAAGGCAACGCAAGGCAATGCAATTCTAGGCAAGGAAATTGCAGGAAAGGCAATTCTTGTCAAGGCAAGGCAAGACAAGGCAGAGAAAAAATTCCAGGCACGGTAATTTTAGGTAAGGCAAAACAAGGAAATTACATGAAAGTCAATTCCAGGCAAGAAAAGGCAATTCCAGGCAAGGCAAGGCAAAACAAGGAAGAAAAAACAATTCCAGGCAAGGCACTACAAGTCAAGGCAAGGCAATGCAAGGCAAGGCAAGGCAATTCAGGCAAGGCAAAACAAGGCAAGACAATTTTAGGAAAGGCAAGTCAAGACAATTCCAGGCAAGGTAAGGCAAGGCTATTCCAGAAAAGGCAAGGCAGGGTAATTCCAGGCAAGGAAATTCCAGGCAAGGCTATTCCAAGCAAGACAATTTTAGGCTATGCAAGGCAAGGCAAGTGAAGGCAGCGCAATTCTAGGCAAGGCAATTTCAGGCAAGGCAGGGCAAGGCAATGTAGGGCAAATTCAGGCAAGGCTGTTTTAGGCAAGGCAAAGCAAGGCAAGGCAATGCAAGACAATATCAGGAAGGTCAATTTTAGTTATGGTAAAACATGGCAAGACAAGAATAGTCAATTTCAGGCAAGACAATTTCAGGCAAGGTAAGGTAAGGCAAGGCAATTTCAGCCTAGGCAATTCCAAGCAACGCAAGGCAAGACAAGGCAAGACAATTTTAGGAAAGGCAAGTCAAGACAATTCCAGGCAAGGCAACTCTATGCAAAACAAGGCAAGGCAAGGCAAGGCAATGCAATTCTAGGCAAGGCAATTGCAGGAAAGGCAATTCTTGTCAAGGCAAGGCAAGACACGGCAGAGAAAAAATTCCAGGCACAGTAATTTTAGGTAAGGCAAAACAAGGAAATTCCACGAAAGTCAATTCCAGGCAAGGAAAGGCAAGGCAATTCCAGGCAAGGCAGGGCAAGGCAGTGCAATTCCAGGGAGATAAATTTCAGGCAAGGAAAAGCAAGGAAGGTCAGTTCCAGGCAAGACAAAGCAAGGCAATTATAGGCAAGGCAATTACAGGCAAGGCAAGGGAAGCCACAATAAAACAATACCAGACAGGGCAATTTCAGGCTAGGCAAAGAAAGGCAAGGCAAAAAAATTCAAAAAGGCAAGGCAATTTTAGCCTAGGCAATTCCAGGCAATGCAAGACAATCCAAGGCAAGGCAATTCAGGAAAGGTAAGGCAAGACAATTCCAGGCAAGGCAATTCCAGGAAAGGTAAGGCAAGATAATTCCAGGCAAGGCAACTCCAGGCAAGGCACTTCTATGCAAAACAAGGCAAGGCAAGGCAAGGCAATAACAGATAAGGCAATTCCAGAAAAGGCAAGGTAAGGGAAGTCAAGGCAAGGCAAGGCAATTTTCGGCAAGGCAATTGCAGGAAAGGCAATTTCAGGCAAGACAAGGCAAGACAAGGTAAAGTAAGGCAATTCGAAAAAAGGCAATTTTAGGTTAGCCAACACAAGGCAATTCCAGTGAAGACAATTCCAGGCAATGCAAGGCAGGGCAATTCCAGGCAAGGCAATTCCAAAATAAATAAGGCAAGAGATGGCAGTGAAAAGGCAACCACAGGCAAGGCAATTTCAGGTAAGTCAAGGCAATTTCAGAAATGGCAACTCCAGGCAAGGCAAGTCATGGCAATTCCAGGCAAGGCAAGACAACGCTGGGTGAGGCAATTCCAATCAAGGCGGGGCAAGGAAAAACAAGACTATTCCAGGAAAGGCAATTACAGACAATGCAAGGTAAAGCAAGGCAAAAAAATTCAGGTAAGAAAATTCCGGGCAAGGCAAGAAAATGCACGTAAAAGAAATGACATTCCAGGCAGGGCAATTTTAGGCAAGGCAAGGAAATGCAAGGCAAGGCAATTCCAAGCAAAGCAATTCCAGGCAAGGCAAGGCAAGGCAAGAAAAGGCAGGACAATTGTATGCAAGGCAATTTTAGGCAAGGCAGGGCAATTGCAGGAAAGGCAATTCCAGGCAAGGCAAGTCAAGGCAAGGCAAGGCAAAGCAAGGCAATTCAGAAAAAGGCAATTCCAGTCAAGGCAAGGCAAGGAAATTCAGGCAAGGCAAGGCAGGGCAAGGCAAGGCAAAAGGCAGGCAAGGCAAATCCAGACAGGGCAATTTCAGGCTAGGCAAAACAAGACAATTCCAGACAAGGTATTTTCAGATAAAACAAGGAAAAGCAATTTGAGGCAAGGCAATTTTAGTCAAAACAAGGGAAATTAATTTCAGGCAAGGCAAGGCAAGATAAGGCAGGGAAAATCAATTCCATGCCAGCAATTCCAGCTAATGCAAGGCAAGGCGATTTCAGGATAGGCAATTCCAGTCAAGGCAAGGTAAGGCCACGCAAGGCAAGGCAATTCCAGGCAAAAAAATGCAAGCAAGGCAATTAGAAACAAGGCAACTCCATTCAACGCAAGGCAAGGCAAGTACAGGCAAGGCTACTCCAGGGAAGGCAAGTCAGAGCAACTCCAGGCAAGGAAAAGCAAGGCAAGGCAAGGCAATGCAATGTAAGGCAATTCCAAGCAAGGAAATTCCAGGCAAGGCAAGCAAGGCAAGGCAATTCCAGGCAAGACAATTCAGGCAAGGCAAGGCAAAACAAGGAAATTAATTTCAGGCAAGGCAGGGCAATTCCAGGCAAGACAAGGCAAGGCAAGGCAGGGCAATTCCAGGCAAGGCAAGGAAATTCAGGCAAGACAATTTCAGGCAAGGCAAGACAAGGCAAGGCAATTCAGGCAAGGCAATTCCAGGCAAGGCAAGGCAAGGAAAAGCAATTTGAGGCAAGGCAATTCAGGCAAGGCAATTCCAGTCAAGGCAAGGCAAGGCAAGGCAAGACAATTCCAGGCAAGGCAATTTCAGGCAAGGCAAGACAAGGCAAGGCAAGACAATTCCAGGCAAGACAATTTCAGGCAAGACAAGGCAAGGCAATTGCAGGAAAGGCAATTCAGTCAAGGCAAGGCAAGAAAAGGCAAGGCAAGGCAATTCAGGCAAGGCAAGGAAATTACACGTGAGGAAAGGCAAGGCAAGCAGAATTAGAAACAAGGCAAGGCAATGCAAGGCAAGGCAAAGCAAGGCAAGGCAAGACAATTCCAGGCAAGGCAGGGCAATTTTAGGCAAGGCAAGGCAATTCCAGGCAAGGCAGGCAAGGCAATTCCAGGCAATACCAGGAAGGCAAGGCAAATCCAGGCAAGGCAAGCAAGGCAAGGCAAGGCAAGACAATTTCAGGCAAGACAAGGCAAGGCAATTCCAGGCAAGGCAAGGCAAATCCAGGCAAGGCAAGAAAAGGCAATTCAGGCAAGGCAAGGCAATGCAAGCAAGGCAAGGCAAGACAAGGCAAGGCAGGGCAATTCCAGGCAAGACAAGGCAAGGCAGAGCAATTCCAGGCAAGGCAATTTCAGGCAAGACAATTTCAGGCAAGGCAAGGAAAAGCAAGGCAAGGCAAGGAAATGCAAGGCAATTCCAGGCAAGGCAATTTCAGGCAAGGCAGGGCAATTTCAGGCAAGGCAAGAAAAGGCAAGGCAAGCAAGGCAATTCAGGCAAGGCAAGGCAAGGCAAGGAAATGCAAGGCAATTCAGGCAAGGCAAGGCATTCAGGCAAGACAAGGCAAGGCAAGAAAAGGCAAGGCAAGACAATTCCAGGCAAGGCAATTCTAGGCAAGGCAAGGAAAAGCAAGGCAAGGCAATTCCAGGCAAGGCAAGGAAATTCAGGCAAGGCAAGACAAGGCAAGACAATTCCAGGCAAGGCAATTCAGGCAAGGCAAGACAATTTCAGGCAAGACAAGGCAAGGCAAATCTAGGCTAGGCTATGCTAGGCAAGGCAAGAAAAGGGAATGCAGTGCAATTTCAGGAAAGGCAATCCCATGCAAAGCAAAGAAAGAAAATGCAAGGCAATTTTGGAAAAGTAAATTACAGGCAAGCAAAAGCAAGGTAATTCCAGGCAATACCAGGAAAGGAAAGGCAAATCCAGGCAAGGCAAGGCAAGGCAAACCCAGGCAAGAAAATTTCTGGCAAGGCAAGTCAATGAAAGGGAATTCCAGGCAAGTTAATCCCAGGCAAGCCTTGGTAAGCAAATTGTGGGCAAGGCAAACCTAGGCAAGGCAAGGCAAGGCAAAGAAATTCCAGGCAAGGCAAGGCAAGGCAGGGAAATTGCAGGCAGGAAGTTTCAGAAAAGGCAAGGCAAGGCAGGGCAATTTCATACAATGCAAAGCAAGGCAAGACAATTTTAGGCAAGGAAACTTCAGACAAAACAAGGAATGCCAAAGCAAGGCAATTCAGACTAGGCAAAGAAAGGCAATGTAAAAAAATTTCCAGCAAGGCAAAAAATTTTAGGCAAGAGAATTCAAGGGTAGGCAAAACAAGGCAAGGCAGAGCAATTCCAGGCAAGGCAATTCGAGGTAAGGTAAGGCAAGGCAAAGCAGGGCAATTCCAGGCAAGGCAAGGCAGAAAAATTCCAAGCAAGACAATTTGAGTCAAGGCAAGGCAAGGAAAAAGAGTGTAAATCCAGGCAAGGTGATTACAGGCAAGGCAAGACAAGACAATTTCAGGAAAGGTGAGAAAATGCAAGGCAGGGCAATTTCAGGCAAAGCAATACCTGACAATGCAAGGCAATGCAATTCCAGGCAAAGCAATTGTTGGAAAGGCAATTCCAGGCAGGGCAAGGCAAGACAAGGCAGAGAAAGGTATTTTTAGGCAAGGCTATTCCAGATAAGGCAAGGCAAGAGAATTTCAGGCACGGAATTTCCAGTCAAGAAAAGTCAAGGAAAGGCAACGCAAGGCAAGGCAGTCCTAGGCAAGGCAATTACTGGCAAGGAAAGTCAAGGCAAGGCTATTCGAAGCAAGGCAATTTCACTCAAGGCAAGGCAATACAAGGCAATTCCACACAAGACTATTCCAGGAAAGTCAAGAAAGAACAATTCTAGGCAAGATAAAGCAAGGCAATGCAATAAAATTCTAGACAAGGCAATTTTAGGTAAGGCAAGGCAAGACAGTTCCAGGCAAGGCAATTCCAGGCAAGGCAAGGCAAGGCAACACAAGACAAGGCAAGGCAATTTCAAGCAAGGAAAGGCAAGAGAAGGCAAGGCAAGGCAATTTTAGGCAAGGCAATTGCAGAAAAGGCAATTTCAGGCAAGGCAAGGCAAGACAAGGCAGGAAAAGTTATTTCCAGGCAAGACTATTTCAGCTAAGGCAAGGCAAGTCAATTCCAGGCAAGGCAATTACAGTCAAGGCAAGGCAAAACAACGCAAGTCAAGGCAAGGCAATTCCAGGCGAGAAAGGCAAGGCAAGGAAATTCGAAGCAAGGCAATTCCAGTGAAAGAAAGTTAAGACAAGGCAATTCCAGGCAAGGCTATTCCAGGGAAGGCAAGACAGGACAATTCCATGCAAGGAAAAGCGAGGCAATGCAAGGCAATTTTAAGCAAGAAAATTCTAGGTAAAACAAGGCAAAATCATTCAAGGCAAGGAAATTCCAGAAAAGATAAATCAAGGCAAGGCAAAGAAAGGAAAGGAAAGGAAAGGCAGGGCAATTCTAAGCAAGGCAATTCCAGACAAAGCAGGGCAAGTGTATGTAGGGCTATTCTAGGCAAGACTCTGTTAGGCAAGGCAAGGCAAATCCAGGGAAGGCAAGGCAGGGCAATTCTAGGCAAGGCAATTGCCAGAAACTACATTCCAGGAAAATTAAGGCAAGAGAAGGCAGGGAAAGGCAATCCCAGGCAAAGCAATTCCAGGTAAGGCAAGGCAAGGCAATTTCAAGAAAGGCAACTCCAGACAAGGCAAGACAAGGGAAGACAATGCAGGGCAAGGCAATTCCAATCAAGGCAAGGCAAGGCAAGGCAATTCTATTCCAGGCAAGGCAATTCCAGGCAATGCAAGACAAGGCAAGGCAAAAAATATTCCAGATAAGGAAATTCCAGGAAAGGCAAGGCAATGAAAAAACATTCCAGGCAAGGTAATTTCAGAAAATTCAATGCAAGGCAATTCCAATCAAGGCAATTCCAGGCAAGGCAAGACAAAAAAAGGCAAAGCAAGGGAAGGCATGGCCATTCCAGGCAAGGCAGGCCAATTCCAGGCAAAATAATTCGAGGTAAGAAAATGCAAGGAAAAGCAGGGCATTTCGAGGCAAAGGAATTCGAGGTAAGGCAAGACAGGGATATTTTATGTGAGGCAATTCGAGGCAATGCAAGGCTAGGCAAAAAAGGGCAACTCCAGGCAAGGTGATTTCAGGCAAGGCAAGGCAAGACAATTAAAGGCAAGACAGCTCCAGACAAGGGAATTCCAGGCAAGGCAAAAAAAGGCAAATCTAGGCTAGAAAAGGCAAGGAAGTAGCAGGAAGGGCAAAACAAAAAAAGCCAAGACAAGAAAAGACAAGGAAATTCCAGGCAAGGCAATTCTAGGCAAGGCAAAACCTGGAAAGGCAAGGCAAGGCAAGACAAGGCAAATCCAGGCAAAAAAGTTCCACACAAGGCAAGGCAATTCCAGTCTAGGCAATTGCAGGAAAGAAAATTCGAGGCAAAGCAAGGAAAGACAGGGCAATTCCAGGCAAGGCAATTCCAGGAGAGGCAAAGCAAGGCAAGGCAAGACAGGGAAATTTCAAGTGAGGCAATTCGAGGCAATGCAAGGCTGAACAAAAAAGGGCAATTCCAGGCAAGGCGAATTCAGGCAAGGCAAGGCAAGACAACTGCAGACAAGGTAATTCAAGGCAAGAAAAAAAGAGGCAAATTCAGGCTAGGAAAGGTAAGTTGAAACAATGCAATTCTAGTCAAGGCAATTTCAGACAAGGCAAGTCAAGGCAAAACAGGGCCATTCCAAGCAAAGCAATGCAAGGCTGGGAAATTCCATGCAGGACAATTTCAAACAAGGAAATGCAAGACAATTCTAGGCAAGGCAATTACAGGCAAGGCAAGGCAAATCAAGGCAAGGCAATTCCAGACAGGGCAATTTCAGGCTAGGCAAGGCAAGGCAATGCCAGAAAACTCCTGGCAAGGCAAGAAAATTTTAGTCACGGAAATTTCAGGGAAGGCAAGGCATGGAAATTAAAGGTGAGGGCATTTAAGCAAGGCAAAACAAGGCAAGGGAGGCCAATTTCAGGCAAGGCAATTCGAGGTAAGAAAAGAGAAGGCAAAGCAGGTCCACTCTTGACAAGGCAATTCGAAACAAGGAGAGAAAGGTAAATTACAAAGAAGGCAATTCAAGGTAATGTAAGGCAAGGCAAGGCAAGGCAATTCCAGGCAAGGCAAGACAAGACAAGGCAAGGCAGGGAAAATCCAAGCAAGGCAATTTGAGGCAAAACAAGCCAGCGGAATTCCAAGCAAGGCAATTCGAGGCATGGCAAGGCAAGACATAAAAGGGCAATTCAAGTCAAGGAGATTTCAGAAAGGCAAATCAAGGCAATTTCAGGCGAGGAAAGGAAAGACAAGGCAAGGAAATTCCCGACAAAATATTTTCAGGCAAGGCAAGAGAAAGCAATTAGAGCAATAATTCCAGGCAATGCAAAGTAAGGCAAGGCAATGCAATTCTAGGAAAGGCAATTCCAGGCAAGGCAAGTCAATGTAAGGCAAGGCAATTCCTGGCAATGCAAGGCAGGTCAATTCCAGGCAAGGCAATTCCAGGCAAGGCAAGTCAATGTAAGGCAAGGCAATTCCTGGCAATGCAAGGCAGGTCAATTCCAGGCAAGGCAATTGCCAAAAAGGCAATTCCAGGCAAGGTAAGGCAAAGCAAGGCAAGGCAAGAAAAAGCAGGAAAACACAAAGCCATACACGGCAGTTTCATCTAAGAAAAGACAAGGCAATTCCAGTCAAGGCAAGGCAAGACAAGGTAATTCCAGGCAAGGCTATTTCAAGAAAGAAAAGGCAGGGCAATTTCAGGCAAGAAAAGAAAAGCAACACAAGGCAATGCAACGCAAAGCAATTCCAAGCAAGGAAATTTCACACAAGGCAATTGCAGACAAGGCAGGGAAATCAATGAAGGGCAACTCCAGGCAAGGCTCCTTTAATCAAGGCAAGGCAACGCAAGTCAATTTCAGGAAAATCAATTTTAGGCATGGCAAGGCAAGACAAGGCAAGGCGGGACAATTCCAGGCAAGGCAATTCCAGCAAGGCAAGGCAAGAAGATTCCAGGTAAGACATCTCAAGGTGAGCCAATCCCATGAAAGAAAAGTCAAGGCAATGAAAGGCAATTACGGGAAAGTTAATTCCAGGCAAGATAAGGCAAGGCAGTGTAAGGCAATTCCAGGAAAGTCAATTCCAGGCAAACAATGGCAAGAAAATTCTAGGCAAGGCAAAACAAGGCAGTGCATTTTCAGGCGGTGAAAATTTAGGCAAGGTAATGCAAGGCAGGTTAGTTACTGGCAAGGCAAGGAAAGGCAAGGAAAAACAATTCCAGGTAAAGCAATACCAGGCTAGGAAAAACAAGGACAATAATTCCAGGAGGCTATTTCAAGGAGAAAGGCAGGGCAATTTCAGACAGGGTAACTCCAGGCTAGGCAAGGCAAGGCAATGGAAGAAAATTTCTCATAAGGCATGGAAATTCCAAGCAATACACTTTCAGGCAAGGCAAGTTAAGGAAATTCCAGGCAAGGCAATTTCAGGCAAGGCAAAACCAGGCAAGGCAGAACAATTCTAAGCAAGGCAATTCCAGGCAAGGCAAGGCATGGTTCCCAGGACAGACCAATTCCAGGCAAAATAATTCCAGGTAAGAAAAAGCAAAACAAAGCAGGGAAATTCCAGGCTAAGCAATTCGAGACAAAGCAAGGCATTGAAATTCCATAGAAGGCAATTCAGGCAAGAGCAAGTAGGGGGCAATTCAGGCCGTCTCTTTTAGGCAGGAAGGCAATGAGGGTAATTTCAGGAAGACAAAGGCACAGGCAAGGCAAGACAATTCCAGGAAATAAAAACAAGGCAGGCAAATTCAGGAAAACACTTTAAGGTAAGGCAAGACAGATAATTCCAGGCAGGGCAATTCCAGACAGGGCAAGGCAAGCCAAGAAAATTCTAGGCATGGCAATTCCAGGTAAGACAAGGCAAGCCAAGGCAAGGCAATTCCAGATAGGGATATTCCAGGCTAGGCATGGCAAAGCAATGCAGAAATATTGCCAACAAGGCATGGAAATTCCAAGCAAGGCAAGGCAAGGCAATTCAGACAAGGTATTTCAGGCAAGGCACAAAAAGGCAATTTGTGGTAAGTCAATTCCAGTCAAGGAAAGGCAAGGCAAGGCAAGACAATTTTAGGCAAGGCAAGGCAATTCCAGGCAAGGCAAGGCAATTCAGGCAAGGCAATTCCAGGAAAGGTAATTTTGGCAACACAAGGCAGGGTAATTCCAGGCAGGGCAATTCCAGTCAAGGCAAGTTAAGAAAAGGCAAGGCAAGGCAATTCAAAGCAAGGCAATTACACGCGAGGAAAGGCAAGGCAAGCGAATTCGAAACAAGGCAAATGCAGTCAAGGCAAAGCCAAACAAGGCAATTCCACACAAGGCTATTCAGGATGGCAATGCAGGAAATTCAGGCAAGGGAAATCAAGGCAAGGCAAGGCAAGGCAAAACAGTGCAATGCAAGGAATTTCAAGCAAGGAAATTTCAGGCAAGGCAAGACAAACCAGGCAAGACAAATTCTAGGCTAGGCAACGGAAGGCAGCGTCATTCTAGGCAAGGCAATTTCAGGCAAGGCAAGGCAATTCCAGGCAAGTCAGTTCCAGGCAAGGCAGGGCAAAGCAATGTAGAATAATTCTAGGCAAGGATCTTTTAGGCAAGACAAGGCAAGGAAAGACAATTTCAGGAAAGTCAATTTTAGAAACAGCAAGGCAAGACAGGGCAATTCCAGGCAAGACAAGGCAAGACAAGGCAAGACAAGGCAAGGCAATTTCAGGCAAGGCAATTCAGGCAAGGCAAGGCAAGGCAAGGCAAGACAAGGCAATTCCAGGCAAGTCAGTTCCAGGCAAGGCAATTCCAGGAAAGGTAAGGCAAGGCAAGGCAAGGCAATTCTGGTAAAGTCAATTCCAGGCAAGGCAAGGCAATTCCAGGCAAGACAAGGCAAGGCAAAACAATTTCAGGCAAGGCAATTCAAGACTAGAAAAAGCAAGGCAATGCAAAAACTTACAGGCAAGGCAAGGAAGTAGCAGGAAAGGCAAGGCAAAAAAGTCAAGGCAAGAAAAACAAGGCAATTCAGGCAAGGCAAGGCAATTCAGGCAAGGCAAGGCAATTCTAGTCAAGGCAAAGCCTGGAAAGGCAAGGATAGGCAAGATAAGGCAAATCCAGGCAAAACAGTTCCACACAAGGCAAGGCAATTCAGTCAGGCAATTGCAGGAAAGGAAATTCGAGGCAAAGCAAGGCAAGACAGAGACAGTTCAGGCAGAGCAATTTCACGCAAGGCAGAGGCAGGGCAATTTCAGGAAAGGCAAATCCAGGCAAGGCAGCAAGGCAATGGAAATCAGGAAAGGCAACTCCAGGTAAGACAACAAGGCAATTCTAGGCAAGGCAATTCCAGGCAAGGCAAGACAATTTTAGGCAAGGCAATTCCAGGCAAGGCAAGGCAATTCAGGCAAGGCAATTTCAGGCAAGGCAAGACAAGGCAAGGCAAGCAATTCCAGGCAAGGCAAGGCAATTTCAGGCAAGGCAAAAAAGTCAAGGCAAGAAAAACAAGGCAATTCCAGGCAAGTCAGTTCCAGGCAAGGCAGGGCAATTTCAGGAAAGACAATTTTAGGCACAGCAAGGCAAGACAATTCCAGGAAATAAAAACAAGGCAGGCAAATTCCAGGGAAAACACTTTAAGGTAAGGAAAGGCAAGACAGGGTAATTCCAGGCAGAACAATTCCAGACAAGGCAAGGCAAGCCAAGGAAATTCTAGGCAAGGCAATTCCAGGCAAGACAAGGCAAGACAAGGCAAGGCAATTCCAGAAAGGGATATTCCAGGCTAGGCATGGCAAAGCAATGCAGAAATATTGCCAGCAAGGCATGGAAATTTCAAGCAAGGCAAGCCAAGGCAATTCCAGACAAGGTATTTCCAGGCAAGGCACAAAAAGGCAATTTGTGGTAAGTCAATTCCAGTCAAGGAAAGGTAAGGCAAGGCAAGGCAATTCTAGGCAAAGCAATTGCAGGTAATGCAAAGCAATTCAAGGCAAGGCAATTCCAGGAAAGGTAATTTTTGGCAACACAAGGCAGGGTAATTCCAGGCAGGGCAATTCCAGTCAAGTCAAGTTAAGAAAAGGCAAGGCAAGGCAATTCAAAGCAAGGGAATTACACGCGAGGAAAGGCAAGGCAAGCGAATTCGAAACAAGGCAAATGCAGTCAAGGCAAAGCCAAACAAGGCAATTCCACACAAGGCTATTCCAGGGATGGCAATGCAGGGAAATTCCAGGCAAGGGAAATCAAGGCAAGGCAAGGCAAGGCAAAACAGTGCAATGCAAGGGAATTTCAAGCAAGGAAATTTCAGGCAAGGCAAGACAAACCAGGCAAGACAAATTCTAGGCTAGGCAAGGAAGGCAGCGTCATTCTAGGCAAGGCAATTTCAGGCAAGGCAAGGCAATTCCAGGCAAGTCAGTTCCAGGCAAGGCAGGGCAAAGCAATGTAGAATAATTCTAGGCAAGGATCTTTTAGGCAAGACAAGGCAAGGAAAGACAATTTCAGGAAAGTCAATTTTAGAAACAGCAAGGCAAGGCAAGGCAATTTTAGGCAACACAAGGAAACGCAAAGCAAGATAAGGCTATTTTAGGCAAGACAATTTTAGGCAACACAATGAAACGCAAAGCAAGATAAGGCTATTTCAGGCAAGACAATTTCAGCCAAGGCAATCCCATGTAAGGAAAGGCAAGGCAATGCAAGGCAATTCTGGTAAAGTCAATTCCAGGCAAGGCAAGGCAAGGCAATTCCAGCCAAGGCAAGGAAAGCCATGGCAAAACAATTTCAGGCAAGGCAATTCAAGACTAGAAAAAGCAAGGCAATGCAAAAACTTACAGGCAAGGCAAGGAAGTAGCAGGAAAGGCAAGGCAAAAAAAGTCAAGGCAAGAAAAACAAGGCAATTCCAGGCAAGGCAATTCCAGGCAAGGCAATTCTAGGCAAGGCAAGGCAATTCTAGGCAAGGCAAGGCAAGACAAGGCAAATCTAGGCAAGGCAGTTCCAGGCAAGGCAAGGCAAGCAATTCCAGGCAAGACAAGGCAAGGAAAGACAATTTCAGGAAAGGCAAATCCAGGCAAGACAAGGCAATTCCAGGCAAGGCAATTTCACGCAAGGCAAGGCAGGGCAATTTCAGGAAAGGCAAATCCAGGCAAGGCAAGGCAATGGAAATCCAGGAAAGGCAACTCCAGGTAAGACAACCAAGGCAATTCTAGGCTTGGCAATTCCTGGCAAGGCAAGGCAATTTTAGGAAAGGCAATTCAGGCAAGACAAGGCAAATCTAGGCAAGGCAGTTCCAGGCAAGGCAAGACAAGGCAAGGCAAGGCAAGGCAATTCCAGGCAAGAAAATTTCTGGCAAGTCAAATGAATGCAAGAAAAGTAAAGGCAAGTAAATTCCAGGTAAGCCAAGGCAGGGCAATTTCAGGAAAGGCAAATCCAAGCAAGGCAAGGCAATGCAAATCCAGGAAAGGCAACTCCAGGCAAGACAACCAAGGCAATTCTAGGCTTGGCAATTCCTGGCAAGGCAAGGCAATTCCAGGCAAGGCCAAATAAGTCAAGGCAATTTAAGGGAAGGCAAGACAAGGCAAGGCAAGGCAAGGCAAGGCAATTCCAGGCAAGAAAATTTCTGGCAAGACAAGTGAATGCAAGGCAATTCAAGGCAAATAAATTCGAGGTAAGGCTAGCCAACAAAATTGCAGGCAAGGTAAATGCAGGAAAGACCATACAAGGCACAGCAATTCCAGGCATGGCAAGGCAAGTCAGGGCAATTGCAGGCAGGGCAATTTAAGGCAATGCAAGGCAAGAATGGGCAATTTTAGGCAGAGCAATAAAAGACAATGCAAGCAAAACAAGACAATTATAGGCAAGGGAATTCCAGGAGGCAAGGCAAACCAATGCAAACAAATTTCAAACAGGGCAATTCCAGGCTAGAGAAAGCAAGACAATGCAAAACAGTTCCAGGCAAGACAAGGCAATGCCAGAAAAGGCAAGGCAAAGAAAGTCAAGGCAAGGAAAGGCAAGACAATTCCAGGCAGGGCAATTCTATGCAAGAAAAGGAAAGAAAAGGTAAGGAAAGGCAAGACAAGGCAAATCTAGGCAAGGCAGTTCCAGGCAAGGCAAGGTAAGGCAAGACAATTTCAGGCAAGGCAATTTTACATAAGTCAAGATAGGGAAATTCCAAAAAAGAAAATTCCAGGCAAGGCAAGGCAATACAATTCCAGGAAACGCAACTCAAGGCAAGGCAAGGCATAGGAAATTTCAGGATAGGAAATTTCATGCAAGGAAAGGCAAGACAATTCCAGGAAAGGAAATTTCAGGCAAGGCCAAATAAGTCAAGGCAATTTCAGGCAAGGCAAGACAATTCAGGCAAGAAAATTTCTGGCAAGACAAGGCAAGGCAAGGAAAGGCAAGGCAAAGAAAGTCAAGGCAAGGAAAGGCAAGACAAGGCAAGGAAAGACAATTTCAGGCAAGACAAGGCAATTCCAGGCAAGACAAGGCAAGGCAAGGCAATTCAGGCAAGGCAAGACAATTCAGGCAAGACAAGGCAAATCTAGGCAAGGCAGTTCCAGGCAAGGCAAGGCAAGACAAGGCAAGGCAAGACAATTCCAGGCAAGGCAATTCTATGCAAGAAAAGGAAAGAAAAGGTAAGGAAAGGCAAGGCAAAGAAAGTCAAGGCAAGGAAAGGCAAGACAATTCCAGGCAAGGCAAGGTAAGGCAAGACAATTTCAGGCAAGGCAATTTTACATAAGTCAAGATAGGGAAATTCCAAAAAAGAAAATTCCAGGCAAGGCAAGGCAATACAATTCCAGGAAACGCAACTCAAGGCAAGGCAAGGCATAGGAAATTTCAGGATAGGAAATTTCATGCAAGGAAAGGCAAGACAATTCCAGGAAAGGAAATTTCAGGCAAGGCCAAATAATTCGAGGCAATTCCAGGCAAGGCAAGGCAATTCCAGGCAAGAAAATTTCTGGCAAGGAACTCAACACAAGGAAATTTACAGGCAAGTAAATTTCAGGCAAGCATAGGCAAGGAAATTGCAGGCAAGGTAAATGCAGGCAAGGTAAGGCAATTCCAGGCATAACAAGGCAAAGCAGGGCAATTGCAGGCAAGGCAATTTCAGGCAAGGCAAGACAAGGCAGGGCAATTCCAGACAATGCAGTGCAAGGCAAGACAATACTAGGCAAAACAATTCCAGGCAAGGCAAGGCAAGCCAAAGCAAGGCAATTACAGACAGGGCAATTCCAGGCTATGCAAACAAAGGCAATGCAAGAAAATTCTCAGCAAAACAAATAAATTCCAGGCAAGGAAATTCAAGGCAAGGCAAAAGAAGGCAAGGCAGGCAAACTCCAGGCAAGGCAATTCGAGGCAATGTAAGGAAAAGCAAGGCATGAAAATTTCAGGAAAGGCAAAACAAGGCAAGGCAGACCAATTTCAGGCAAGGCAATTCGAGGTAAGGAAAGGCAAGGCAAAGCAGGGAAATTCTAGGCAAAGCAATTCGAGGCAAGGCAAGGCAGTGAAATTCAAAGTAAGGAAATACAAGGCAAGGCAAGGCAAGGCAAGGCAAGGCAAAAAAGGAAAATTTCAGGGAAAGTGATTTCAGGCAAAGCAAGCCAAGGCAATTCAAGGCAAGGCAAGCAAGACAAGACAAGGAAATGCATTTCCAGAAAAGGAAATTTTAGGCAACACAAAGAAAGGCAACTTCAGGCAAGGGAAGGTAAGGCAAGGCAATGCAACTCAATGCAAGGCAATTCCAAGCGAGGCAAGACAATGTAAGGACAGGCAATTTCCTACAAAACAATTTTTGGCAATGTAAGGCAAGGCAATTTTTTAATTAAAATTTATTGTTTATTGATAATTTTTTTCAAAATAAAAGTATCACAGAACAATACTCTGGAAAGAATACAGTTAAAAATTTTCAAGACTGAGCTGAAAATTTTGCCTTGTCAATGGATCCCCTCCACTATCCCCTCCACCTATCCTCTTTTTTTAAAATTTTTATTGCATTATAGGTTCTGGGGTACATATGCAGAACGTGCAAGGTAGTTGCAGTACACACATGGCAGTGTGTTTGCTGCATTCCTCGTCTTCACCACTTGGAATTCTCAGGCTATCCATCATCCACAATGTTCATTCCACCAATAGACCCCAGTGTGTACTAGACCCCTGTGTCCATGTGTTCTCATTCATCTCATCCACCTATGAGTGAATATGCAGTATTCCTTTCTGTTCTTGGTCAGTTTGAGAATGATGTTCTCAGATTCATCCATTACAAAGGACACAAACTCATTATTTTTGATTGCTGCATAATATTCCATGGTGTATATGTGCCACATTTTCCCAGTCCAGTCTATCATCGTTGGGCATTTGGATTTCTTCCAGGTCTTTGCTATTGAAAACAGTGCTGCAATGAACATTTGTGTGCATGTGTCCTTATAGTAGAACGATTTATAGTCCTTTGGATATATACCCAGTAATGGGATTGCTGCGTCAAATGGAAATTTTATTTCTAGGTTCCTGAGGAATCACCATAGTGTTTTCCAAAATGGCTGAACTAATTTACAATCCCACCAACAGTGTAAGAGTGTTCCTATTTCTCCACATCCTCTCCAGCATATGCTGTCTCCAGATTTTTTAATGATCGCCATTCTAACTGGCGTGGGATGGTATCTCAATGTGGTTTTGATTTGCATCTCTCTAATGATCAGTGATGATGAGCATTTTTTCATGTGTTTGTTGGCCTCATGTATGTCTTCTTTTGTAAAGCGTCTGTTCATATCCTTTGCCCATTTTTGAATGGGCTTCTTTGTTTTCTCCTGTAAATCTGTTTGAGTTCTTTGTAAATTCTGGATATCAACCCTTTGTCAGATGCATAAACTGCAAAGACTTTTTCCCATTCTGATGGTAGCCGATTCACTCTAGTAACTGTTTCTTTTGCTGTGCAGAAGCTGTGTAGTTTGATTAGGTCCCATTTGTCTATTTTGGCTTTTGTTGCCAATGCTTTTGGTGTTTTGGTCATGAAGTCCTTGCCTACTCCTATGTCCTGGGTGGTGTTGCTTAGATTTTCTTCTAGGGTTTTTATGGTGTCAGGTCTTACGTTTAAGTCTTTAATCCAACTGGAGTTAATTTTAGTGTGAGGTGTCAGGAAGGGGTCCAGTTTCTGCTTTCTGCACATGGCTAGCCAGTTTTCCCAACACCATTTATTAAACGGAATCCTTTCCCCAT
Organism: Saguinus midas; assembly: GCA_021498475.1. Classification (NCBI taxonomy): domain Eukaryota; kingdom Metazoa; phylum Chordata; class Mammalia; order Primates; family Cebidae; genus Saguinus; species Saguinus midas. The sequence goes on along the minus strand of CM038400.1, from coordinate 117,821,408 downwards.
TGCTTGTTTTTGTCTGGTTTATCAAAGATTACATGGTTGTCGATATGTTGTGTTGCCTCCGATGCTTCTGTTTTGTTCCATTGGTCTATATCTCTGTTTTGGTACCAGTACCATGCTGTTTTGATTACTGTAGCCTTGTAGAATAGTTTGAAGTCTGGTAGTGATGTGCCTCACTGTGTTCTTTTTGCTTAGAATTGACTTGGCTATGCGGGCTCTCTTTTGGTTCCATATAAAGTTCATGGTGGTTTCCAGTTCTGTGAAGAAATTCAATGGTAGTTTGATGGGGATAGCATTGATTGTGTAAATTACTTTGGGCAGTATAGCCATTTTCACGATATTGATTCTTCCTAACCACAAACATGGAATGTTTCTCCATCTGTTTGTGTCCTCTCTTATTTCGTTGAGCAGTGGTTTGTAGTTTTCCTTAAAGAGGTCCCTTACATTCCTTGTGAGTTGTATTCCTAGGTATTTTATTTTCTTTGTAGCAATTGTGAATGGCAGTTCGTTCTTGATTTGGTTCTCTTTAAGTCTGTTATTGGTGTATAGGAATGCTTGTGATTTTGCACATTGATTTTATATCCTGAGACTTTGGTGAAGTTGCTTATCAGTTTCAGGAGCTTTTGTCTGAGGTGATGGGGTCTTGTAGTTATACTATCATGTCGTCTGCAAATAGAAACAATTTGGCTTCCACCTTTCCTATTTGCATACACTTTATTTCTTTTCTTGCCTGATTGCTCTGGTTAGAACTTCCAGTACTATGTTGAATAGGAGTAATGAGAGAGGGCATCCTTGTCTAGTGCCGGATTTCAAAGTGAATGCTTCAGTTTTGGCCATTCAGTATGATATTGGCTGTTTGTTTGTCATAAATAGCTTTTATTACTTTGAGATATGTTCCATCAATACCAAGTTTATTGAGGTTTTTAGCATAAAAGGCTGTTGAATTTTGTCAAATGCCTTCTCTGCATCAATTTAGATAATCATGTGGTTTTGTTTTTGCTTCTGTCTATGTGGTGAATTACATTTATAGACTTGCATATGTTGAACCAGCCTTGCATCCCTGGGATGAATCCTAGTTGATCATGATGGATAAGTTATTTAATGTATGACTCGCAAGATGGCGTCATAGGAGCGACTCAGGATTGCAGCTCTCACTGAAGGCGCAGAGGGTGAGTCCTAGCCACATCCTCGGATGGACCTTTTTGCCCACAGAGCGTTGAAAGTCCCAGGTGGGAGAGACACGGGATGCTAGCAGCCAGTTGCAGCGGCGGTCTGGGTGCCCTGTTAAACTGGCAATCTGAGATTTGGAAGGGCAGATTGGCATGTCCATCTGATTGAACGGACTTGGACAATGAGCCAGACCAGGAGTTTCCTGGGAAGCGTGATCTGAGCTGGTGCAGTGGGCAGTGGCACGGGAGATCTCACGGATCCCAGTGCACTATCGGCAGGCTACTGGGCGCCAGTGAGAGAGAGTCGACCTTTCAGCTTGGGAGAGGAAGAGAGAGAGAGAGAGGACGGACTCTGAGGCAGGGAGCTGGGTTCCTGAGGAATCACCATAGTGTTTTCAAAATGGCTGAACTAATTTACAATCCACCAACAGTGTAAGAGTGTTCCTATTTCTCCACATCCTCTCCAGCATATGCTGTCTCCAGATTTTTTAATGATCGCCATTCTAACTGGCGTGGGATGGTATCTCAATGTGGTTTTGATTTGCATCTCTCTAATGATCAGTGATGATGAGCATTTTTTCATGTGTTTGTTGGCCTCATGTATGTCTTCTTTTGTAAAGCGTCTGTTCATATCCTTTGCCCATTTTGAATGGGCTTTTCTCCTGTAAATCTGTTTGAGTTCTTTGTAAATTCTGGATATCAACCCTTTGTCAGATGCATAAACTGCAAAGACTTTTTCCCATTCTGATGGTAGCCGATTCACTCTAGTAACTGTTTCTTTTGCTGTGCAGAAGCTGTGTAGTTTGATTAGGTCCCATTTGTCTATTTTGGCTTTTGTTGCCAATGCTTTTGGTGTTTTGGTCATGAAGTCCTTGCCTACTCCTATGTCCTGGGTGGTGTTGCTTAGATTTTCTTCTAGGGTTTTTATGGTGTCAGGTCTTACGTTTAAGTCTTTAATCCAACTGGAGTTAATTTTAGTGTGAGGTGTCAGGAAGGGGTCCAGTTTCTGCTTTCTGCACATGGCTAGCCAGTTTTCCCAACACCATTTATTAAACGGAATCCTTTCCCCATTGCTTGTTTTTGTCTGGTTTATCAAAGATTACATGGTTGTCGATATGTTGTGTTGCCTCCGATGCTTCTGTTTTGTTCCATTGGTCTATATCTCTGTTTTGGTACCAGTACCATGCTGTTTTGATTACTGTAGCCTTGTAGAATAGTTTGAAGTCTGGTAGTGTGATGCCTCCCACTGTGTTCTTTTTTCTTAGAAATGACTTGGCTATGCCGGCTCCCTTTTGGTTCCATATAAAGTTCATGGTGGATTTTTCCAGTTCCATGAAGAAATTCAATGATAGTTTAATGGGGATAGCATTGATTGTGTAAATTACTTTTGGGCAGTATAGCCATTTTCACGATATTGATTCTTCCTAACCACAAACATGGAATGTTTCTCCATCTGTTTGTGTCCTCTCTTATTTCGTTGAGCACTAGTTTGTAGTTTTCCTTAAAGAGGTCCCTTACATTCCTTGTGGGTCGTATTCCTAGGTATTTTATTTTCTTTGTAGCAATTGTGAATGGCAGTTCGTTCTTGATTTGGCTCTGTTTAAGTCTGTTATTGGTGTATAGGATTGCTTTTAATTTTTGAACACTGATTTTATATCCTGAGACTTTGGTGAAGTTGCTTATCAGTTTCAGGAGCTTTTTGTCTGAGGTGATGGGGTCTTGTAGTTATACTATCATGTCGTCTGCAAATAGAAACAATTTGGCTTCCACCTTTCCTATTTGCATACACTTTATTTCTTTTCTTGCCTGATTGCTCTGGTTAGAACTTCCAGTACTATGTTGAATAGGAGTAATGAGAGGGCATCCTTGTCTAGTGCCGGATTTCAAAGTGAATGCTTCAGTTTTGGCCATTCAGTATGATATTGGCTGTTTGTTTGTCATAAATAGCTTTTATTACTTTGAGATATGTTCCATCAATACCAAGTTTATTGAGGTTTTTAGCATAAAAGGCTGTTGAATTTTGTCAAATGCCTTCTCTGCATCAATTTAGATAATCATGTGGTTTTGTTTTTGCTTCTGTCTATGTGGTGAATTACATTTATAGACTTGCATATGTTGAACCAGCCTTGCATCCCTGGATGAATCCTAGTTGATCATGATGGATAAGTTATTTAATGTATGACTCGCAAGATGGCGTCATAGGAGCGACTCAGGATTGCAGCTCTCAGTGAAGGCGCAGAGGGTGAGTCCTAGCCACATCCTCGGATGGACCTTTTGGTACGCAGAGCGTTGAAAATTCCAGGTGTGGGAGAGACACGGGATGCTAGTACAGCCAGTTAGTGCAGCCGGCGCCACAGCAGGACCTGGCACAAATCTCACTGGTCTGGGTGCCCTGTTAAACTGGCAATCTGAGATTTGGAAGGGCAGATTGGCATGTCCATCTGATTGAACGGACTTGGACAATGAGCCAGACCAGGAGTTTCCTGGGAAGCGTGATCTGAGCTGGTGCAGTGGGCAGTGGCACGGGAGATCACGATCCCAGTGCCCTATCGGCAGGCTACTGGGGTGCCAGTGAGAGTCGACCTTTCAGCTTGGAGAGGAGAGAGAGGGCGGACTCTGAGGCAGGGAGCTGGGTGATCAGGCTCGGCAGGTCCCACCCATGGGGACAAGCAGGGTGGACTGGAGGCACTTGGGGCTGAGAGTTTTGCTGCTGGCATCTAGGATGGTGCAGCCCGGTGAGGAGGTGTCCACCATTGATGACAATCTGCCCCACTGAAGTACGCCAGGCTGCAGCCTGCCATTGCGAGGCAACCTGCCATAACAGAGAGACTCCAGGGGAGCGCTCCACAGCAGAAGGAGCCCAGCAGCAACAGGGACCCCGCTAGCAGGTCAGAGCCGGCAGGCAAATAGTGAATAGACTGCCCTAGTGGGGCAGGACAGTGCAACAGATACTCATAAAGCCCCAACTCCTGAGACAGAGCATCTAAGGGGGGAAAAAAGGTGGTGTTTATGAGTTCTATTGCAGCAGACATAAACAACCTCCCAACAACCCTGAATGAACAAGCAGCTCACAGCTCAGCACTGGAGCTCCTATAAAGCACAGACTGTCTCCTCAAGCAGCTCCTGACCCCTGTATATCAAGAGTCACCCCAAAAGGACTAATCAGACTGACATTTGGCTGGCATCATTCTGGAACAAAGACAGCAGAAGAAGAAACTGGTATCATCCCTCACTGTTCCAGCTGCTACAGGTATACCCCAGACAAGCAGGGCCTGGGTGGACCTCAGCACTCATACAGCAGAGGGCTAGACCATTAGAGGAAAACTAAGTAACAGAAATACTTTGAAGTCTGGTAGTGTGATGCCTCCCACTGTGTTCTTTTTCTTAGAAATGACTTGGCTATGCGGCTCCTTTGTTCCATATAAAGTTCATGGTGGATTTTTCCAGTTCCATGAAGAAATTCAATGATAGTTTAATGGGGATAGCATTGATTGTGTAAATTACTTTTGGGCAGTATAGCCATTTTCACGATATTGATTCTTCCTAACCACAAACATGGAATGTTTCTCCATCTGTTTGTGTCCTCTCTTATTTCGTTGAGCACTAGTTTGTAGTTTTCCTTAAAGAGGTCCCTTACATTCCTTGTGGGTCGTATTCCTAGGTATTTTATTTTCTTTGTAGCAATTGTGAATGGCAGTTCGTTCTTGATTTGGCTCTGTTTAAGTCTGTTATTGGTGTATAGGATTGCTTTTAATTTTTGAACACTGATTTTATATCCTGAGACTTTGGTGAAGTTGCTTATCAGTTTCAGGAGCTTTTGTCTGAGGTGATGGGGTCTTGTAGTTATACTATCATGTCGTCTGCAAATAGAAACAATTTGGCTTCCACCTTTCCTATTTGCATACACTTTATTTCTTTTCTTGCCTGATTGCTCTGGTTAGAACTTCCAGTACTATGTTGAATAGGAGTAATGAGAGGGCATCCTTGTCTAGTGCCGGATTTCAAAGTGAATGCTTCAGTTTTGGCCATTCAGTATGATATTGGCTGTTTGTTTGTCATAAATAGCTTTTATTACTTTGAGATATGTTCCATCAATACCAAGTTTATTGAGGTTTTTAGCATAAAAGGCTGTTGAATTTTGTCAAATGCCTTCTCTGCATCAATTTAGATAATCATGTGGTTTTGTTTTTGCTTCTGTCTATGTGGTGAATTACATTTATAGACTTGCATATGTTGAACCAGCCTTGCATCCCTGGATGAATCCTAGTTGATCATGATGGATAAGTTATTTAATGTATGACTCAAGATGGCGTCATAGGAGCGACTCAGGATTGCAGCTCTCAGTGAAGGCGCAGAGGGTGAGTCCTAGCCACATCCTCGGATGGACCTTTTGGTACGCAGAGCGTTGAAAATTCCAGTTGTGGGAGAGACACGGGATGCTAGTACAGCCAGTTAGTGCAGCCGGCGCCACAGCAGGACCTGGCACAAATCTCACTGGTCTGGGTGCCCTGTTAAACTGGCAATCTGAGATTTGGAAGGGCAGATTGGCATGTCCATCTGATTGAACGGACTTGGACAATGAGCCAGACCAGGAGTTTCCTGGGAAGCGTGATCTGAGCTGGTGCAGTGGGCAGTGGCACGGGAGATCTCACGATCCCAGTGCCCTATCGGCAGGCTACTGGGGTGCCAGTGAGAGTCGACCTTTCAGCTTGGAGAGGAAGAGAGAGAGAGGACGGACTCTGAGGCAGGGAGCTGGGTGATCGGGCTCGGCGGGTCCCACCCTTATGGGGACAAGCAGGGTGGACTGGAGGCACTTGGGGCTGAGTTTTGCTGCTGGCATCTAGGATGGTGCAGCCCGGTGAGGGAGGTGTCCACCATTACTGACACAATCTGCCCCTACTGAAGTAACGCCAGGGCTGACGCAGCCTGCCATTGCCGAGGCAACCTGCCATAACAGAGAGACTCCGACAGGAGGGGAGCGCTCCACAGCAGAAGGAGCCCAGCAGCAACAGGGCGGACCCGCGCTAGCAGGTCAGAGCCATGGCAGGCAAATAGTGAATAGACTGCCGCCTAGTGGGGCAGGACAGTGCAACAGATACTCATAAAGAAAGCCCCAACCCTGAGACAGAGCATCTAAGGGGAAAAAAGGTGGTGTTTATGAGTTCTATTGCAGCAGACATAAACAACCTCCCAACAACCCTGAATGAACAACGGAGCTCACAGCTCAGCACTGGAGCTCCTATAAAGCACAGACTGTCTCCTCAAGCAGCTCCCTGACCCCTGTATATCCAAGAGTCACCCCAAAAAGGACTAATCAGACTGACATTTGGCGGGCATCATTCTGGAACAAAGACAGCAGAAGAAGAAACTGGTATCATCCCTCACTGTTCCAGCTGCTACAGGTATACCCCAGACAAGCAGGGCCTGGGTGGACCTCAGCACTCATACAGCAGAGGGCTAGACCATTAGAAGGAAAACTAAGTAACAGAAATACTTCATCATCAACAATCTCAGCGTCCACACAGAGACCCAATTGAAAAATCAGCAACTACTAGATGACAGGTGGATAAATCCATAAAGATGGGAAGAAACCAGCGCAAAAGGAGGAAAACACCAAAACCAAAACACCTCACCTCCTACAAAGGACCAAAACTCCTCACCAGCAAGGGAACAAAGCTGGATGAAGAATGATGTGATGAAATGACGAATCAGACTTCAGAAAGTGGATAATGAGAAACTTCAGTGAGCTAAAGAACATGTTCTAAACCAGTGCAAAGAAACTAAGAACCTTGAAAAAAGATTTGAAAAAGATTCGAGGAATTGATAACAAGAATGGAGAGGAATATGAATGAATTGAAGGAGCTGAAAAACACAACACGAGAACTTCACGAAGCATGCACAAGTTTCAACAGCCGAATTGACCAAGCAGAAGAAAAGAATATCAGAAGTTGAAGATCAACTCAATGAAATAAAATGAGAAACCAAGATTAAAGAAAAAGCACAAAAGGAATGAACAAAATCTCCAAGAAATGTGGGACTATGTGAAGAGACCCAACCTACGTTTGATAGGTGTACCAGAATGTGATGAAGAGAATGAATCCAAGCTGGAAAACACTCTTCAGGATATTATCCAGGAAAATTTCCCCAACCTAGCAAGACAGGTCAATACTCAACTCCAGGAAATACAGAGAACACCACAAAGATACTCCAAGAAGAGCAACCCCAAGGCACATAATCGTCAGATTCACCAGGGTTGAAATGAAGGAGAAAATACTAAGGGCAGCCAGAGAGAAAGGTCAGGTCACCCACAAAGGGAAGCCCATCAGACTCACAGCAGATCTCTCGGCAGAGACTCTACAAGCCAGAAGAGAGTGGGGCCAATATTCAACATCCTTAAAGAAAAGAACTTTCAACCCAGAATTTCATATCCAGCCAAACTGAGCTTCATAAGTGAAGGAAAAATAAAATCCTTCACGAACAAGCAAGTACTCAGAGATTTTGTCTGAGGTGATAGTTATACTATCATGTCGTCTGCAAATAGAAACAATTTGGCTTCCACCTTTCCTATTTGCATACACTTTATTTCTTTTTCTTGCCTGATTGCTCTGGTTAGAACTTCCAGTACTATGTTGAATAGGAGTAATGAGAGAGGGCATCCTTGTCTAGTGCCGGATTTCAAAGTGAATGCTTCCAGTTTTTGGCCATTCAGTATGATATTGGCTGTTTGTTTGTCATAAATAGCTTTTATTACTTTGAGATATGTTCCATCAATACCAAGTTTATTGAGGTTTTTTAGCATAAAAGGCTGTTGAATTTTGTCAAATGCCTTCTCTGCATCAATTTAGATAATCATGTGGTTTTTGTTTTTGCTTCTGTCTATGTGGTGAATTACATTTATAGACTTGCATATGTTGAACCAGCCTTGCATCCCTGGGATGAATCCTAGTTGATCATGATGGATAAGTTATTTAATGTATGACTCGCAAGATGGCGTCATAGGAGCGACTCAGGATTGCAGCTCTCACTGAAGGCGCAGAGGGTGAGTCCTAGCCACATCCTCGGATGGACCTTTTTGGTACGCAGAGCGTTGAAAATTCCAGTTGTGGGAGAGACACGGGATGCTAGTACAGCCAGTTAGTGCAGCCGGCGCCACAGCAGGACCTGGCACAAATCTCACTGGTCTGGGTGCCATGTTAAACTGGCAATCTGAGATTTGGAAGGGCAGATTGTCATGTCCATCTGATTGAACCGGACAGGGACAATGAGCCAGACCAGGAGTTTCCTGGGAAGCGTGATCTGAGCTGGTGCAGTGGGCAGTGGCACGGGAGATCTCACGAATCCCAGTGCACTATCGGCAGGCTACTGGGGTGCCAGTGAGAGAGTCGACCTTTCAGCTTGCTGAGAGGAAGAGAGAGAGAGGACGGACTCTGAGGCAGGGAGCTGGGTGATCGGGCTCGGCGGGTCCCACCCTTATGGGGACAAGCAGGGTGGTAACTGGAGGCACTTGTGGCTGAGTTTTGCTGCTGGCATCTAGGATGGTGTAGCCCGGTGAGGGAAAGGTGTCCACCATTACTGACACAATCTGCCCCTACTGAAGTAACGCCAAGGGCTAACGCAGCCTGCCATTACTGAGGCAACCTGCCATTACAGAGAGACTCCGACAGGAGGGGGGAGCGCTCCACAGCAGAAGGGAGCCCAGCAGCAACAGGGCGGACCCGCGCTAGCAGGTCAGAGCCATGGCAGGCAAATAGTGAATAGACTGCCGCCTAGTGGGGCAGGAGAGTGCAACAGATACTCATAAAGGAAGCCCCAAATCCTGAAGGCAGAGCATCTAAGGGGGGGGAAAGGTGGTGTTTTATGAGTTCTATTGCAGCAGACATAAACAACCTCCCAACAACCCTGAATGAACAACGGAGCTCACAGCTCAGCACTGGAGCTCCTATAAAGCACAGTCTGTCTCCTCAAGCAGCTCCCTGACCCCTGTATATCCAAAGAGTCACCCCAAAAAAGGACTACTCACACTGACATTTGGCGGGCATCATTCTGGAACAAAGACAGCAGAAGAAAAATCTGGTATCATCCCTCACTGTTCCGCAGCTGCTACAGGTATACCCCAGACAAGTAGGGCCTGGAGTGGACCTCAGCACTCATACAGCAGAGGGGCTAGACCATTAGAAGGAAAACTAAGTAACAGAAATACTTCATCATCAACAATCTCAGCGTCCACACAGAGACCCAATTGAAAAATCAGAACTATTTAGATGACAGGTGGCTAAATCCATAAAGATGGGAAGAAAACAGCACAAAAAGGAGGAAAACACCCAAAATCAAAACACCTCACCTCCTACAAAGGACGAAAACTCCTCACCAGCAAGGGAACAAAGCTGGATGAAGAATGATTGTGATGAAATGACAGAATCAGACTTCAGAAAGTGGATAATGAGAAACTTCAGTGACCTAAAAGAACATCTTCTAAACCAGTGCAAAGAAACTAAGAACCTTGAAAAAAATTGAAGAAAGATTCGAGGAATTGATAACAAGAATGGAGAGAGGAATATGAATGAATCTAAGGAGCTGAAAAACACAACACGAGAACTTCACGAAACATGCACATGTTTAAACAGCCGAATTGACCAAGCAGAAGAAAAGATATCAGAAGATGAAGATCAACTCAATGAAATAAAATGAGAAACCAAGATTAAAGAAAAAAGCACAAAAAGGAATGAACAAAATCTCCAAAAAATGTGGCACTATGTGAAGAGACCCAACCTACGTTTGATAGGTGTACCAGAATGTGATGAAGAGAATGAATCCAAGCTGAAAAATACTCTTCAGGATAATATCCAGGAAAATTCCCCCAAGCCAGCAAGACAGGTCAATACTCAACTCCAGGAAATACAGACAACATCACAAAGATACTCCAAAAGAAGAGCAATCCCAACGCACATAATAGTCAGACTCACCAGGGTTGAAATGAAGGAGAAAATACTAAGGGCAGCCAGAGAGAAAGGTCGGGTAACCCACAAAGGGAATCCCATCAGACTCACAGCAGATCTCTCAGCAGAGATTCTACAAGCCAGAAGAGAGTGGGGGCCAATATTCAACATCCTTAAAGAAAAGAACTTTCAACCCAGAATTTCATATCCAGCCAAACTGAGCTTCATAAGTGAAGAAAAGATAAAATTCTTCACGAGCAAGCAGGTACTCAGAGATTTTATCACCATTAGGCCTGCTTTACAAGAGCTGCTGAAAGAGGCACTACACATAGAAAGAAACAACCAGTACCAGCCATCCTAAAAGCATACAAATGCTAAAGAACATCAACAAAATGAAAAATGTACATGAACCAATGGGAAAAACACCCAGCTAGAATCAACATGGCAGTATCAAATTCACACATAACAATATTAACCCTAAATGTAAATGGGCTAAATGCACCAACCAAAACACACAGACTGGCAAATTGATAAAAAGCCAAAACCCATAGGTGTAGAAACCCACCTGATAAGATACACAAAGGCTCAAAATAAAAGGATGGAGGAAGATTTACCAAATGGAGAGCAAATAAAATAGACTTTAAAGCAACAAAGATCAAAGGGACAAAGAAGGTCAACCAGACAGAAAATTAACAAGGATATCAGGACTTGAACTCAGACCTGGAACAAGCAAACCTGATAGACATTTACAGAACTCTCCACCCCAAATCCACAGAATATACATTCTTCTCAGCACCACATCACACCTACTCCAAAATTGACCACATAATTGGAAGTAAAGCACTCCTCAGCAAATGCAAAACAACTGAAATCATAACAAACAGTCTCTCAGACCATAGTGCAATCAAGTTGGAACTCAGAATTCAGAAAATAACTCAGAAGCACAGCTTCATGGAAACTGAACAACTGGCTCTTGAATGTTGATTGGATAAACAATGAAATGAAGGCAGAAATAAAGAAGTTCTTTGAAACCAACGAGAATGAAGACACAACGTACCAGAATCTCTGGGACACATTTAAAACAGTCTGTAGAGGAAAATATATAGCAATAAGTGCCCACATGAGAAGAGTGGAGATCCAAAATTGACACCCTATCATCAAAATTGAAAGAGCTAGAGGAGCAAGATCAAAAAGCTCAAAACCTAGCCGAAGACAAGAAATAACTAAGATCAGAGCAGAACTGAAGGAGATAGAGACAAGAAAACCCTTCAAAAATCAATAAATCTAAGAGCTGGTTTTTGAAAAGATCAACAAAATAGACAGACCACTAGCCAGACTGATAAAAAGAAAAGAGAACAACCAAATAGATGCAATAAAAAAGCGATAAAGGGAAATCACCACAGATTCCACAGAAATTCAAACCATCATCAGAGAATACTACAAACAACTCTATGCACATAAACTAGTAAATCAGGAAGAAATGGATAAATTCCTGGACCTGTGTCCTCCCAAGCCTAAACCAGGAGGAAGCCAAAACTATGAATAGACCAATAACAAGGTCTGAAGTTGAGGCAGCAATTAAGAGCCTACCACACAAAAAGCCCAGGTCCAGATGGGTTCACAGCTGAATTCTACCAGACACACAAAGAGGATCTGGTACCATTCCTTCTGAAACTATTCCAAATAATCCAAAGAGAACCCTTCCCAAATCATTTTATGAGACCAACATCATCCTGATACCAAAACCTGGCAGAGACTCAACAAGAAAAGAAAACTTCAGGCCAATATCCATGATGAACATAGATGCAAAATCTTCAATAAAATACTGGCAAACCGATTGCAACAGCACATTAAAAACTTATCCATCATGATCAAGTAGGATTCATCCGGGGATGCAAGGCTGGTTCAACATATGCAAGTCTATAAATGTAATTCACCACATAAACAGAAGCAAAAACAAAAACCACATGATTATCTCAATTGGCGCAGAGAAGGCATTTGACAAAATTCAACAGCCCTTTATGCTAAAACCCTCAATAAACTTGGTATTGATGGAACATATCTCAAAGTAATAAAAGCTATTTATGACAAACCAACAGCCAATATCATACTTAATGGGCAAAAACTGGAAGCATTCCTTTGAAATCCGGCACTGAACAAGGATGCCTCTCTCCCAAGCCTAAACCAGGAGGAAGCCAAAACTATGAATAGACCAATAACAAGGTCTGAAGTTGAGGCAGCAATTAGAGCCTACCACACAAAAAGTCCAGATGGGTTCACAGCTGAATTCTACCAGACACACAAAGAGGATCTGGTACCATTCCTTCTGAAACAAATAATCCAAAAGAGGAACCCTTCCCAAATCATTTTATGAGACCAACATCATCCTGATACCAAAACCTGGCAGAGACTCAACAAGAAAAGAAAACTTCAGGCCAATATCCATGATGAACATAGATGCAAAATCTTCAATAAAATACTGGCAAACCGATTGCAACAGCACATTAAAAAACTTATCCATCATGATCAAGTAGGATTCATCCCGGGGATGCAAGGCTGGTTCAACATATGCAAGTCTATAAATGTAATTCACCACATAAACAGAAGCAAAAACAAAAACCACATGATTATCTCAATTGATGCAGAAGGCATTTGACAAAATTCAACAGCCCTTTATGCTAAAAACCCTCAATAAACTTGGTATTGATGGAACATATCTCAAAGTAATAAAAGCTATTTACGACAAACCAACAGCCAATATCATACTGAATGGGCAAAAACTGGAAGCATTCCCTTTGAAATCCGGCACTAGACAAGGATGCCCTCTCACCACTCCTATTCAACATAGTACTGGAAGTTCTAGCCAGAGCAATCAGGCAAGAAAAAGAAATAAAGGGTATTCAAATAGGAAAGGTGGAAGCCAAATTGTCTCTATTTGCAGACGACATGATAGTATACCTAGAAGACCCCATCACCTCAGCCCAAAAGCTCCTGCAACTGATAAGCAACTTCAGCAAAGTCTCAGGATATAAAATCAATGTTCAAAATCACAAGCATTCCTATACACCAATAACAGACTTAAAGAGAACCAAATCAAGAACGAACTGCCATTCACAATTGCTACAAAGAAAATAAAATACCTAGGAATACAACTCACTAGGAATGTAAGGGACCTCTTTAAGGAAAACTACAAACAACTGCTCAACGAAATAAGAGGACACAAACAGATGGAGAAATATTCCATGTTCGTGGTTAGGAAGAATCAATATCGTGAAAATGGCTATACTGCCCAAAGTAATTTACACAATCAATGCTATCCCCATCAAACTACCATTGAATTTCTTCACAGAACTGGAAAACCACCATGAATTTCATATGGAACAAAAAGAGCCCGCATAGCCAAGTCAATTCTAAGCAAAAGAGACAGCATGGCATCACACTACCAGACTTCAAACTATACTACAAGGCTACAGTAATCAAAACAGCATGGTACTGGTACCAAAACAGAGATATAGACCAATGGAACAGAACAGAGGCATCAGAGGCACAACATATCTACAACCATATTATTTGATAAACCAGACAAAAACAAGCAATGGAGAGGATTCCTATTTAATAAATGGTGTTGGGAAAACTGGCTAGCCATGTGCAGAAAGCAGAAACTGGACCTTCCTGACACCTTACACTAAAATTAACTCCAGATGGATTAAAGACTTAAACATAAGACCTGACACCATAAAAACCCTAGAAGAAAATCTAGGCAAAACCATTCAGGACATAGGAGTAGGCAAGGACTTCATGACCTCAGCCCAAAAGCTCCTGCAACTGATAAGCAACTTCAGCAAAGTCTCAGGATATAAAATCAATGTTCAAAATCACAAGCATTCCTATACACCAATAACAGACTTAAAGAGAACCAAATCAAGAACGAACTGCCATTCACAATTGCTACAAAGAAAATAAAATACCTAGGAATACAACTCACTAGGAATGTAAGGGACCTCTTTAAGGATAACTACAAACAACTGCTCAAAGAAATAAGAGAGGACACAAACAGATGGAGAAATATTCCATGTTCGTGGTTAGGAAGAATCAATATCGTGAAAATGGCTATACTGCCCAAAGTAATTTACATAATCAATGCTATCCCCATCAAACTACCATTGAATATCTTCACAGAACTGGTAAAAACCACCATGAATTTCATATGAAACAAAAAAAGAGCCCGCATAGCCAAGTCAATTCTAAGCAAAAGAAGACAGCATATGGCATCACACTACCAGACTTCAAACTATACTACCAGGCTACAGTAATCAAAACAGCATGGTACTGGTACCAAAACAGAGATATCAACCAATGGAACAGAACAGAGGCATCAGAGGCAGCACAACATATCTACTACCATAGAATATTTGACAAACCAGACAAAAACAAGCAATGGGGAGAGGATTCCCTGTTTAATAAATGGTGTTGGAAAAACTGGCTAGCCATGTGCAGAAAGCAGAAACTGGACTTCTTCCTGACACCTTACACTAAAATTAACTCCAGACAGATTAAAGACTTAAACATAAGACCTGGCACCATAAAAACCCTAGAAGAAAATCTAGGCAAAACCATTCAGGACATAGGAGTAGGCAAGGGCTTCATGACCAAAACACCAAAAGCATTGGCAACAAAAGCCAAAATAGACAAATGGGACCTAATCAAATGCCACAGTTTCTGCGTGGCAAAAGAAACAGTCACTAGAGTGAATTGGCAACCATCAGAATGGGAAAAAATCTTTGCAGTTTACAGATTTGACAAAGGGTTGATATCCAGAATTTACAAAGAACTCAAACAGATTTACAGGAGAAAAACAAACAAGCCCATTCAAAAATGGGCAAAGGATATGAACAGACACTTTCCAAAGAAGACATACATGAGGCCAACAAACATATAAAAAAGTGCTCATTATCACTGGTCATTAGAGAGATGCAAATCAAAACCACATTGAGATACCATCTCACGCCAGTTAGAATGGCGATCATTAAAAATCTGGAGACAGCAGATGCTGGAGAGGATGTGGAGAAATAGGAACACTCTTACACTTGGTGGGAGTGTAAATTAGTTCAACCATTGTGGAAGACAGTGTGGCGATTCCTCAGGGACCTAGAAATAGAAATTCCATTTGACCAGCAATCCCATTACTGGGTATATCAAGGACTATAAATCGATCTACTATAAGGACACATGCACACGAATGCTCATTGCAGCACTGTTTACAATAGCAAAGAACTGGAACCAACCCAAATGCCCAACGATGATAGACTGGACTGGGAAAATGTGGCACATATACACCATGGAGTATTATGCAGCAATAAAAAATGTTGAGTTTGTGTCCTTTGTAAGGACATGGATGAATCTGGAGAACATCATTCTCAGCAAACTCACACAAGAACAGAGAAAGAAATACCGCATATACTCACTAATAGGTGGGTGAGAAAAATCAGATCACATGGACACAGAGAGGCGGTCTACTCTACACTGGGGTTTATTGGGGTAATGGGGGAGGGACAGCTGGGGGGGCTGCGGAGGGATAGCCTGGGGATGAATGCCAAGTGTGGGTGAATTGGAGGAAGGCCGCAAAGCACACTGCCATGTGTGTACCTATGCAACTATCTTGCACGTTCTGCACATGTACCCCCAAACCAATAATGCAATAAAAATTAAAAATAATTATTTAATGTGCTGTTGCAATCGGTTTGCCAGTATTTTATTGAAGATTTTTACATCAATGTTCATCATGGATATTGGCCAGAAGTTTTCTTTTCTTGTTGAGTCTCTGCCGAGTTTCAGTATCCGGATGATGTTGGTCTCATAAAATGATTTGGGAAGGGTTTTCTCTTTTTGAATTATTTGGAATAGTTTCAGAAGAAATGGTACCAGATCCTTTTTGTGTGTCTGATAGAATTCGACTGTGAACCCATCTGGACCTGGGCTTTTTTTGTGTTGTAGGCTCTTAATTGCTGCCTCAACTGCAGACCTTGTTATTGGTCTATTCATAGTTTCAGCTTCCTCATGGTTTAGGCTTGGGAGGACACAGGCATCCAGGAATTTATCCATTTCTTCCTGGTTTACTTGTTTATGTGCATAGAGTTGTTTGTAGTATTCTCTGATGATGGTTTGAATTTCTGTGGAATCTGTGGTGATTTCCCCATTACCGTTTTTTATTGCATCTATTTGGTTGTTCTCTCTTTTCTTTTTTATCAGTCTGGCTAGTCGTCTGTCTATTTTGTTGATCTTTTCGAAAAACCAGCTCTTGGCTTTATTGATTTTTTGAAGGTTTTTTCTTGTCTCTATCTCCTTCAGTTCTGCTTTGATCTTAATTATTTCTTGTTTTTGGCTAGGTTTTGAGCTTTTTTGATCTTGCTCCTCTAGCTCTTTCAATTTTGACGATAGGGTGTCAGTTTTGGATCTCTCCACTCGTCTCATGTGTTCACTTATTGCTATATATTTTCCTCTACAGACTGCTTTAAATGTGTCCCAGAGATTCTGGTACATTGTGTCTTCGTTCTCATTGGTTTCAAAGAACTTCTTTATTTATGGCTTCATTTCGTTGTTTATCCAATCAACATTCAAGAGCCACTTGTTCAGTTTCCATGAAGCTGTGTGGTTCTGTTATTTTCTGAATTCTGAGTTCCAACTTGATTGCACTATGGTCTGAGAGACTGTTTGTTATGATTTCAGTTGTTTTGCATTTGCTGAGGAGTGCTTTACTTCCAATTATGTGGGCAATATTGAAGTAAGTGTGATGTGTTGCTGAGAAATATGTATATTTTGTGGATTTGGGGTGGAGATTTCTGTAAATGTCTATCAGGTTTGCTTGTTCCAGGTCTGAGTTCAAGTCCTGGATATTCTTGTTAACTTTCTGTCTGGTTAATCTTTCTGATATTGACCGTGGAGTGTTAAGGTCTCCCACTATTATTGTGTGGGAGTCTAAGTCTCTGTGTAAGTCATTAAGAACTTGCCTTATATATCTCGGTGCTCCTACATTGGGTCCATATATATTTAGAATCACTAGCTCTTCTTGTTATATCGATCTTTTTACCACTATGTAATGACCTTCTTTGTCCCTTTTGATCTTTGTTGCTTTAAAGTCTATTTTATCAGAGACGAGAATTGCAACTCCTGCTCTTTTTTTGCTCTCCATTTGCTTGGTAAATATTCCTCCATCCTTGTATTTTGAGCCTTTGTGTATCTTTGCGTATCAGGTGGGATTTCTGCATACAGCACACCTATGGGTTTTGGCTTTTTATCCAATTTGCCTGTCTGTGTGTTTTGATTGGTGCATTTAGCCCATTTACATTTAGGGTTAATATTGTTATGTGTGAATTTGATACTGCCATTTTGATTCTAGCTGGCTGTTTTGCCCATTGGTTCATGTACATTTTTCATTTTGTTGATGTTCTTTAGCATTTGTATGCTTTTAGGATGGCTGGTACTGGTTGTTTCTTTCTATGTGTAGTGCCTCTTTCAGCAGCTCTTGTAAAGCAGGCCTAGTGGTGATAAAATCTCTGAGTACTTGCTTGCTCGTGAAGAATTTTATCTTTTCTTCACTTATGAAGCTCAGTTTGGCTGGATATGAAATTCTGGGTTGAAAGTTCTTTTCTTTGAGGATGTTGAATATTGGCCCCCACTCTCTTCTGGCTTGTAGGGTCCCTGCCGAGAGATCTGCTGTGAGTCTGATGGGATTCCCTTTGTGGGTGACCGACCTTTCTCTCTGGTTAATCTTTCTGATATTGACCGTGGAGTGTTAAGGTCTCCCACTATTATTGTGTGGGAGTCTAAGTCTCTGTGTAAGTCATTAAGAACTTGCCTTATATATCTCGGTGCTCCTACATTGGGTCCATATATATTTAGAATCACTAGCTCTTCTTGTTATATCGATCTTTTACCACTATGTAATGACCTTCTTTGTCCCTTTTGATCTTTGTTGCTTTAAAGTCTATTTTATCAGAGACGAGAATTGCAACTCCTGCTCTTTGCTCTCCATTTGCTTGGTAAATATTCCTCCATCCTTGTATTTTGAGCCTTTGTGTATCTTTGCGTGAGGTGGGTTTCTGGATACAGCACACCTATGGGTTTTGGCTTTTTATCCAATTTGCCTGTCTGTGTGTTTTGATTGGTGCATTTAGCCCATTTACATTTAGGGTTAATATTGTTATGTGTGAATTTGATACTGCCATTTTGATTCTAGCTGGCTGTTTTGCCCATTGGTTCATGTACATTTTTCATTTTGTTGATGTTCTTTAGCATTTGTATGCTTTTAGGATGGCTGGTACTGGTTGTTTCTTTCTATGTGTAGTGCCTCTTTCAGCAGCTCTTGTAAAGCAGGCCTAGTGGTGATAAAATCTCTGAGTACTTGCTTGCTCGTGAAGAATTTTATCTTTTCTTCACTTATGAAGCTCAGTTTGGCTGGATATGAAATTCTGGGTTGAAAGTTCTTTTCTTTGAGGATGTTGAATATTGGCCCCCACTCTCTTCTGGCTTGTAGGGTCCCTGCCGAGAGATCTGCTGTGAGTCTGATGGGATTCCCTTTGTGGGTGACCCGACCTTTCTCTCTGGCTGCCCTTAGTATTTTCTCCTTTATTTCAACCCTGGTGAATCTGACGATTATGTGCATTGGGGTCGCTCTTCTTTTCTGTATTTCCTGGAGTTGAGTATTGTCCTGTCTTGCTAGGTTGGGGAAATTTTTCTGATTAATATTCTGAGGAGTGTTTTCTTGCTTGGATTCATTCTCTTCATCACATTATGGTACACCTATCAAACGTAGGTTGGGTATCTTCACATAGTCCCAGATTTCTTGGAGATTTTGTTCAGTTTTTCTTGTGCTTTTTTTTAATCTTGGTTTCTCGTTTCATTTCATTGAATTGATCTTCGACTTCTGATATCCTTTCTTCTACTTGGTCAATTCAGCTATTGAAATTTGTGCATGCTTCGCGAAGTTATCGTGTTGTGTTTTTCAGCTCTTTCAATTCATTCATATTCCTCTCTACGTTGTGCGTTCTTGTTATCAATTCCTCGAATCTTTTTTCAAATCTTTTTTCAAGGTTCTTTGTTTCTTTGCACTGATTTAGAACATGTTCTTTTAGCTCACTGAAGTTTCTCATTATCCACTTTCTGAAGTCTGATTCTGTCATTTCATCACACTCATTCTTTGTCCAGCTTTGTTCCCTTGCTGGTCAGGAGTATTGGTCCTTTTTAGGAGGTGAGGTGTTTTGGTTTCGGGTGTTTTTCTCGTTTTTGCGCTGGTTTCTTCCCATCTTTATGAATTTATCTGCCTGTGGTCTTAGTAGTTGCTGATTTTTCAATTAGGTCTCTGTGTGGACGCTGAAATTGTTGATGATGAAGTATTTCTGTTACTTAGTTTTCCTTCTAATGGTCTAGCCCCTCTGCTGTATGAGTACTGAGGTCCATTCCAGGCTTTGCTTCTCTGGGGTATACCTGTAGCAGCTGCAGAACAGTGAGGGATGATACCAGTTTCTTCTTCTGGTGTCTTTGTTCCAGAATGGTGCCCGCCAATTGTCAGTCTGATTAGTCCTTTTTTGGGGTGACTCTTTTGATATACAGGGGTCAGGAATCTGCTTTAGGAGACGGTCTGTGCTTTATAGGGGCTCCAGTTTTGAGCTGTGAGCTCTATTGTTCATTAAGGTTTGTAGGGAGGTTGTTTATGTGTGCTGCAATAGAACTCATAAAACACCACGCTTTTTTTCCCCCTTAGATGCTCTGTCTCTGGGAGTTATGGCTTTCTTTGAGAGTATCTGTTGCACTGTTCTGCCCCACTAGGTGGCAGTCTATTCACTATTTGCCTGCCGGGGCTCTTACCTGCTAGCCCGGGGCTGCCCTGTTGCTGCTGGGCTCCCTTTTGCTCTGGAGTGCTGCCCACTCCTGGCGGAATCTCTCTGTTATGGCAGGTTGCCTCAGTAATGGCAGGCTGCGTTAGCCCTGGGCGGTTCTTCAGTAGGGGCGGATTGCGTCAGTAATGGCGGACGCACGTCTCTTACCGGGCTACACCGTCCTAGATGCCGGCAGCAATACTCTCAGCCCCAAGCGCCTCCAGTCGCTGCCCTGCTTGTCCCCGTGAGGGTTGGACCCGCCGAGCCTGTTCACCGAGCTCCCTGCCTCAGAGTTCGTCCTCTCTCTCTTCCTCTCCTCAAGCTGAAGGGTCGACTTTCTCACTGGCTCCCCAGTAGCCTGCTGATAGTGCACTGGGATCCATGTGATCTCCCGTGCCACTGCCCACTGCATCGGCTCAGATCACGCTTCCCAGGAAACTCCTCGTCTGGCTCATTGTCCAAGTCCCATTCAATCAGATGGACATGCCAATCTGTTGTTCCAAATCTCAGATTGCCAGTTTAACAGGGCACTGAGACCAGTGAGTTTCATGCCGGGTCCCACTGCGGCACCGGCTGAAGTGGCCACGCGAGCCAGATGCGCTAGCCGGCTGTACTAGCGTCCCATGTGTCTCCCACACCTGGGACTTTCAACGCTCTGTGGGCAAAAAAGTCCATCCGAGAATGTGGCTAGGACTCACCCTCTGCGCCTTCACTGAGAGCTGCAATCCTGTGTCACTTCTATGACGCCATCTTGCGATTCTCTTTGGGGCTTTCTTTATGAGTATCTGTTGCACTGTCCTGCTCTGCTAGGTGTCAGTCTATTCACTATTGCCTGCGGGGCTCTGACCTGCTAGCCGGGGCTGCCCTGTTGCTGCTGGCCCCTTTGCTCTGAGGCTGCACCTGGCGGAATCTCTCGGGCAGGTTGCCCAGCAATGGCAGGCTGCGCAGTGTTCTTCAGTAGGGGCGATTCCAGTAATGGCGGACGACGACCGGCAAGCCCAGATGCCGCAGCAATCTCAGCCCTCCAGTCGCCTGCTTGTCCCTGTGAGTGGACCGCCGAGCCTGTTCACCCAGCCCCTGCCTCAGAGTCGTCTCTCTTCCTCTCAAGCTGAAGGTCGACTTTCACTGGCTCCCCAGTAGCCTGCTGATAGGCACTGGGATCCATGTGATCTCCGTGCACTGCCCACTGCAGGGATCACGCTTCCCAGGAAACTCCTGTCTGGCTCATTGTCCAAGTCATTCAATCAGATGGACATGCCAATCTGTTCAAATCTCAGATTGCCAGTTTAACAGGGCACTGAGACCAGTGAGTTTCATGGGTCAGCGGCAGCTGAAGGAGCCAAGCAGCGCAGCTGTACTAGCGATGTCTCACACACCTGGGACTTTCAAGCAGTGGCAAAAAGTCCATCCGAGAATGTCAGGACTCAGCGCCTTCACTGAGAGCTGCAATCCTGGTCACTTCATGACGCCATCTTGCATTCTCTTTGGGGCTTTTGAGTATCTGTTGCACTGTCCTGCAAGGTGCAGTCTATTCAATTTGCCTGGTTCACCCTGCTAGCGGGTCCACCCTTCTGCACAGGTTCTGTTTTGCTGTGGCATGCTCCGCCCTCTGGTGGAGTCTCTCTTATGGCAGTTGCCTTGGCAAGGCAGGCTCAGCCCTGGGCGGTACTTCAGTAGGGGCATTGAATCTGTAGGTGGACGCACTCCACAAGGCTGCACCGTCTGGCAGCAAAATTCCCAGCCCCAGGGCTTCCAGACCTCTGCTTGTCCCTGTGAGGTGGGACCCGCTGAGCTCTATCACCAGCTCCTGCCTCAGAGTCCATCCTCTCTCTCTCTCTTCCTTTCCCAAGCTGAAGTCGACTGTCTCACTGGCCAGTAGCCTGTCCATAGGGAACTGTGATCCGCAATTCCTGTTCTGCTGCCCACTGCACTGGCTCAGATCATGCAGAATATCCTGGTCTGGCTCATTGTCCAAGTCCGTTCAATCAGATGGACATGCCAATCTCTTCCAAATCTCAGATTGCGTTTAACAGGGCACCCAGACCAGTGAGTTGTGCTGTGCTGTGGCAAGCAGGCAATCCAATGCAGGCAAGCATCGTGTCTCCCACACCTGGGACTTTCAACGTTCAGGCAAAAAGGCCTGAAATGCGGCAAGACTCACCTTCTGCATTCACTGAGAGCTGCAATCTGAGTCCTTACAATGCCATCTTCAGCTCAGAACAAGGCAACTACTGGAAAGGCAACCCAGGCAAGACAAAGGAAGACAATGCAGGAAAGTTATTTAAGAAAGGGCATACAGCAAGGCAAGGCAAGACAAGCAAGACACCCAGTCAAGGCAAAGCAAGGCAATGCAAGGCAAGGCAATTCTAGGCAAGGCAATTGCAGGCGAGGAGAAACAAGACAAGGCAATTCAAATCAAGGCAATTCCAGACAAGGCAAGACAAGGTACACAGGGAAGGCAATGCAGGGCAATTCTAAGCAACACAATTCCAGGGAAGGCAAGGCAAGACAATTCCATGAAATGAAATCTCAGGCAAGGCAATGCAAGGTAAGACAAGGCAAGGCAAGACAAGGCAATTCCAGGAAAGGCAATTCCATGCAAGAAAAGGCAAAACGAGGAAAGACAAGCAAGTCTAAGAAAGGTATGGCATTTCCTAGCAAGGAAATTTCAGGAAAGGCTGGGCAAGTGTATGTAGGGCAATTCCAGGCAAGGCTGATTTAGGAGAGAAAAGATAATGCAAGGCAATTTCAGGAAAGTCAATTTTAAAAGGGCAAGGCAAGGCAAGGCAATTCCAAAAAAGGAAAGACAAGGCAGAGCTATTTCAGGCCATTTAAGGCAAGGCAAGGCAAGGCAGGGCAATTCCAGGCAGCGCAATCCCAGAAAAGGCAAGGCAAGGCAAGGCAATTCTAGGCAAGGCAATTAGAGTCAAGGCAAGGCAAGGAAATACCAGACAAGGTAATTACAGGCTAGCCAAGAAAATGCAATTCTAGGCAAGCCAATTCCAGGCAAGGAAAGGCAAGGCAAGGCAATTTGAAACAAGGCAACTCCAATCAAGGCAAGGCAAGACAAGGCAATTCCACGCAAGGCTATTCCAGGGAAGGCAAGGCAGGGCAATTCCAGGTAAGAAAAGCAAGGGAAGGCAAGACAATGCAATGCAAGGCAATTCCAAGCAAGGAAATTCCAGGCAAGGCAAGACAAGTTAATTGAAGGCTAGGCAAAGCAAGGGAAGGGAATGCAGCATAATTCTTGGCAAGGCAATTCCAGGCGAGGCAGGGCAAGGCAATGTAGGGCAATTCTAGGCAAGGCTCTTTTAGGCAAAGCAAGGCAATTTCAGGAAAGTCAATTTTAGGCATGGCAAGGCAGTGCAGACAAGGCAAGGGAAGGCAAAAAGACAATTCCAGGCAACGCAATTCCAGTGAAGGCAAGGCAAGGCAATTCCAGACTAGACAATACCAGTCAAGGCAAGGAAAGGCAACCCAAGGCAAGGCAAGGCAATTCCAGGCAAGACAGTTCAATTCAAGGCAATTGAATTGCCCATGCAAGAAAAGGCAAGGCAATGCAAGGCAATTGTGGAAAAGTTAATTCCAGGCAAGACAAGGCAAGGCAAATTCAGGCAAGGCAATGCAAGGCAAGGCAATTCCAGGCAAGGCAAGGCAAGACAAGGCAAGGCAATTCCAGGCAAGACAATTCCAGGCAAGACAAGGCAAGGCAAGGCAATTCTAGGCAAGGCAAGGCAATTCAGGCAAGGCAAGACAATTCCAGGAAGGCAAGGTAAGGCAATGCAATGCAATTCTAGGCAAGGCAATTCCAGGCAAGGCAAGGCAGTGTAGACAAGGCAATTCCAGTCAAGGCAAGGTAAGGCAACTCAAGGCAAGGCAATTCTAGGCAAGGCAATTCCAGGCGAGGAAAGGCAAGGCAAGGCAATTCTAGGCAAGGCAAGGCAATTCTAGGCAAGGCAAGGCAATGCAAGGTAAGACAAGGCAATTCCAGGCAAGGCAATTCCAGGCAAGACAAGGCAAGGCAATTCCAAGCAAGGAAATTTCAGGAAAGGCAATTCCAGACAAGGCAAGGCAATTTCAGAAAAGTCAATTTTAGGCATGGCAAGGCAAGGCAAGGCAATTCAGGCAAGGCAAGACAATTCCAGGCAAGACAATTTCAGGCAAGGCAAGGCAAGGCAATTTCAGGCTAGGCAATTCCAGGCAAGGCAAGGCAATGCAAGGCAAGGCAAGGCAATTCCAGGCAAGACAATTCCAGGCAAGACAATTCCAGGCAAGACAATTCCATGAAATGAAATCTCAGGCAAGGCAATGCAAGGTAAGACAAGGCAAGGCAAGACAAGGCAATTCCAGGAAGGCAATTCCAGACAAGAAAAGGCAAAACAAGGCAAGGCAAGGCAAGGCAAGACAAGGCAAGGCAATTCCAAGCAAGGAAATTTCAGGAAAGGCAATTCCAGGCAATGCAAGGTAAGACAAGGCAATTCAGGCAAGGCTGATTTAGGAGAGAAAAGATAATGCAAGGCAATTTCAGGAAAGTCAATTTTAAAAGGGCAAGGCAAGGCAAGGCAATTCCAAGCAAGGAAATTCCAGTCAAGGCAAGGCAATTCAAGGCAAGGCAAGGCAAGGCAGGGCAATTCCAGGCAAGACAATTCCAGGCAAGGCAATGCAAGGCAAGGCAATTTCAGGAAAGGCAATTCCAGGCAAGGCAATTCAAATCAAGGCAATTCCAGGCAATGCAAGGCAAGGCAAGGCAAGACAAGGCAAGGCAAGACAATTCCAGGCAAGGCAATTGCAGGCGAGGAGAAACAAGACAAGGCAAGGCAAGACAATTCCAGGCAAGGCAAGGCAAGACAATTCCAGGCAAGGCAATGCAAGGTAAGACAAGGCAAGGCAATGCAAGGTAAGACAAGGCAAGGCAAGACAAGGCAATTCCAGGCAATGCAATTCTAGGCAAGGCAAGACAAAACAAGGCAAGGCAAAGCAAGGCAAGGCAAGACAATGCAATGCAAGGCAAGGCAATTCTAGGCAAGGCAAGGCAAGGCAAGACAAAACAAGGCAAGGCAATTTCAGGAAAGGCAATTCCAGACAAGGCAAGGCAATTCAAATCAAGGCAATTCCAGGCAAGACAAGGCAATTCAGGCAAGGCAATTCAGGCAAGGCAATTTCAGGAAAGGCAATTCCAGGAAGGCAAGGCAAGACAATTCCATGAAATGAAATCTCAGGCAAGGCAAGGTAAGACAAGGCAAGGCAAGGCAAGACAAGGCAATTCCAGGAAAGGCAATTCCAGACAAGAAAAGGCAAAACAAAAAAGACAAGCAAGTCCAAGAAAGGTATGGCATTTCCTAGCAAGGAAATTTCAGGAAAGGCTGGGCAAGTGTATGTAGGGCAATTCTAGGCAAGGCTCTTTTAGGCAAAGCAAGAGAAGGCAAGACAATGCAATGCAATTCTAGGCAAGGCAATTCTAGGCAAGGCAAGGCAAGGCAAGGCAATTCCAAAAAAGGAAAGACAAGACAGAGCTATTTCAGGCAGGGCCATTTAAGGCAAGGCAAGGCAAGGCAGGGCAATTCCAGGCAGAGCAATCCCAGAAAAGTCAAGGCAAGGCAAGGCAATTCTAGGCAAGGCAATTTCAGAAAAGTCAATTTTAGGCATGGCAAGGCAGTGCAGACAAGGCAATTCCAGGCAAGACAAAGGAAGACAATGCAGGGCAATTCTAAGCAACACAATTCCAGGCAATGCAAGGCAAGGCAAGACAAGGCAATTTGAAACAAGGCAACTCCAATCAAGGCAAGGCAAGACAAGGCAATTCCAGCAAGGCTGTTCCAGGAAGGCAAGGCAGGCAATTCCAGGTAAGAAAAGCAAGAGAAGGCAAGACAATGCAATGCAAGGCAATTCAAATCAAGGCAATTCCAGTCAAGGCAAGACAAGTTAATTGAAGGCTTGGCAAAGCAAGAGAAGGTAATGCAGCATAATTCTTGGCAAGGCAATTCCAGTCGAGGCAGGGCAAGGCAATGTAGGGCAATTCTAGGCAAGGCTCTTTTAGGCAAAGCAAGGCAATTTCAGAAAAGTCAATTTTAGGCATGGCAAGGCAGTGCAGACAAGGCAAGGGAAGGCAAAAAAAGACAATTGCCGGCAACACAATTCCAGTGAAGGCAAGACAAGGCAAGGCAATTCAGACTAGACAATACCAGTCAAGACAAAGAAAGGCAACCCAAGGCAAGGCAAGGCAAGGCAATTCTAGGCAAGACAGTTCAATTCAAGGCAATTGAATTGCCCATGCAAGAAAAGGCAAGGCAATGCAAGGCAATTGTGGAAAAATTAATTCCAGGCAATGCAAGGACAAGGCAGGCAAGGCAATTCCAGGCAAGGCAGGCAAGACAAAACAAGGCAATTCCAGACGAGGAAATTCCAAGAAAGGCAAGGAAAGGTAATTCGTGGCAAGAAAATCTCAGGCAAGAAAATCTCAGGAAGGCAAGATAAGGCAATGCAATGCAATTCTAGGCAAGGCAATTCCAGGCAAGGCAAGGCAGTGCAGACAAGGCAATTCAAGGCAAGGCAATGCAAGGCAAGGCAGGCAATTCTTGACAAGGCAATTCCAGGAAGGCAAGGCAATTTGAAACAAGGCAACTCTAGTCAAAGCAGCATATGATAACACAATTCCATGCAAGGCTAGTCCAGGGAAGACAAGGCAGGGGAATTCCCAGCAAGGTTTTTTTAGGTAAGGCAAAACAAGGCAATTTTAGAAAAGTCAATTTTAGTCACTGCAAGGCAAGGTAAGGCTTGGCAAGGGGAGTCAATTCCAGGCAAGACAATTCCAGGCAAGGCAAGGCAAGGCAATTTCAGGATAGGTAATTTCAGTCAAGGCAAGGCAATTTCAGGATAGGTAATTTCAGTCAAGGCAAGACAATTGCAGGCAAGACAATCACTGGCAAGAAAATTCCATGAAAAGAAAGGCAAGGCAATGCAAGGTAATTTTGGAAACATGAATTGCAGGCAAGAAAAGACAAGGCAATTCAAGGCAAGGCAAGGCAAGGCAGTGCAATTCTATGCATGAAAATTTCAGGGAAAGTAATGCAAAGCAGGTTAGTTCTAGGAAAGGCAAGGCAAGGCAATTATAGGCAAGGCAATTCTAGGCAAGGCAAGGCAAGTCAAGGCAAAATAATTTCAGGCAGGGCAACTGCAGACTAGGAAAAGCAAGGCAATGCAAAGAATTCCAAGCAAAGCAAGGCAAGACAATACCAGGCAAGGCAATAATAAACAAGGCAAATAAAGTGAAGTCAAAAAAAGAAAAGGCAATTCCAGGCATGGCAATTCTAGGCAAAGTAAGAAAAAGCAAGGCAAGGAAAAGCAAGGCAAGGCAAGACAATGCAATGCAAGGCAATTCCAAGCAAGGAAATTCCAGTCAAGGCAAGACAAGTTAATTGAAGGCTTGGCAAAGCAAGAGAAGGTAATGCAGCATAATTCTTGGCAAGGCAATTCCAGTCGAGGCAGGGCAAGGCAATTCAGGCAAGGCAAGGTAAGGCAATTCCAGGCAAGGCAATTCAGGCAAGGCAAGGCAATTTCAGAAAAGTCAATTTTAGGCATGGCAAGGCAGTGCAGACAAGGCAAGGGAAGGCAAAAAAAGACAATTGCCGGCAACACAATTCCAGTGAAGGCAAGACAAGGCAATTCCAGACTAGACAATACCAGTCAAGACAAAGAAAGGCAACCCAAGGCAAGGCAAGGCAATTCTAGGCAAGACAGTTCAATTCAAGGCAATTGAATTGCCCATGCAAGAAAAGGCAAGGCAATGCAAGGCAATTGTGGAAAAATTAATTCCAGGCAATGCAAGACAAGGCAAATCCAGGCAAGGCAATTCCAGGCAAGGCAAGGCAAGACAAAACAAGGCAATTCCAGACGAGGAAATTCCAAGAAAGGCAAGGAAAGGTAATTCGTGGCAAGAAAATCTCAGGGAAGGCAAGAAAATCTCAGGAAGGCAAGATAAGGCAATGCAATGCAATTCTAGGCAAGGCAATTCCAGGCAAGGCAAGGCAGTGTACAGAAATGCAATTCCAGTCAAGGCAAAATAAGGCAACTCAAGGCAAGGCAATTCTTGACAAGGCAATTCCAGGCGAGGAAAGGCAAGGCAAGGCAAGGCATTTCTAAACAAGGCAACTCTAGTCAAAGCAGCATATGATAACACAATTCCATGCAAGGCTAGTCCAGGGAAGACAAGGCAGGCAAGGCAATTCCAGGCAAGGCAAGGCAATTCAGGCAAGGCAAAACAAGGCAATTTTAGAAAAGTCAATTTTAGTCACTGCAAGGCAAGGTAAGGCAATTCCAGGCAAGACAGTTCAATTCAAGGCAAGGCAATTCCAGGCGAGGAAAGGCAAGGCAAGGCATTTCTAAACAAGGCAACTCCAGTCAAAGCAACCTACGATAAGACAATTCCATGCAAGGCTAGTCCAGGGAAGGCAAGGCAGGGAAATTCCAGGCAAGATTTTTTTTAGGTAAGGCAAAACAAGGCAATTTTAGAAAAGTCAATTTTAGGCATGGCAAGGCAAGGTAAGGCATGGCAAGGGGAGCCAATTCCAGGCAAGACAATTCCAGGCAAGGCAAGGCAAGGCAATTTCAGGATAGGTAATTTCAGTCAAGGCAAGGCAAGGCAATTTCAGGATAGGTAATTTCAGTCAAGGCAAGGCAATTGCAGGCAAGACAATCACTGGCAAGAAAATTCCATGAAAAGAAAGGCAAGGCAATGCAATTCTAGGCAAGGCAATTGCAGGCAAGAAAGACAAGGCAATTCAAGGCAAGGCAAGGCAATGCAATTCTAGGCAAGGCAATTCAGGCAAGGCAATGCAAGGCAATTTCAGGATAGGTAATTTCAGTCAAGGCAAGGCAAGGCATTTCTAAACAAGGCAACTCAGTCAAAGCAGCATATGATAACACAATTCCATGCAAGGCTAGTCCAGGGAAGACAAGGCAGGCAATTCAGGCAAGGCAATTTTAGGCAAGGTAAGGCAAGGCAAGACAAGGCAATTTCAGAAAGTCAATTTTAGTCACTGCAAGGCAAGGTAAGGCAAGGCAAGGAAAGGCAATTCAGGCAAGACAATTCCAGGCAAGGCAAGGCAAGGCAATTTCAGGATAGGTAATTTCAGTCAAGGCAAAATAATTTCAGGCAGGCAATTCAGGCAAGACAATTCAGGCAAGACAATCACTGGCAAGAAAATTCCATGAAAAGAAAGGCAAGGCAAGGCAAGGCAATTTTAGGCAAGGTAAGGCAAGGCAAGAAAGACAAGGCAATTCAGGCAAGGCAAGGCAGGCAAGGCAATGCAATTCTAGGCAAGGCAAGGCAATTCAGGCAAGGCAAGGCAAGGCAAGGTAAGGCAATTCCAGGAAAGGCAAGGCAAGGCAATTATAGGCAAGGCAATTCAGGCAAGGCAAGGCAAGTCAAGGCAAAATAATTTCAGGCAAGGCAATGCAAGACAAGGCAAGGCAAGGCAATGCAATTCTAGGCAAGGCAAGGCAAGGCAAGACAATACCAGGCAAGGCAATAATAAACAAGGCAAATAAAGTGAAGTCAAAAAGAAAGGCAATTCAGGCAAGGCAATTCTAGGCAAGGCAAGGCAGGCAAGGCAAGGCAAAACAAGGCAAGGCAATGCAATTCTAGGCAAGACAGTTCAATTCAAGGCAAGGCAAGCAAAACAAGGCAAGGCAATTTCAGGATAGGTAATTTCAGTCAAGGCAAGGCAATTCAAACAAGGCTAGGCAAAACCATGCAATTTCAGGCAAGGCAACTTCACGTAAGGAAAGTTAGGACAATTCCAGGAAAGGAAAAACAAGGCAATACCAGGCTAGGCAATTCCAGGCAAGGCAAGGCAAGGCACTGCAATTCCAGGCAATTCCAGGAAAGTCAAGGCAATTCCAGGCATGGCAAGACAAGGCAAGGCAAAACAAGGCAATTCAGGCAAGACAATTGCAGGCAAGGCAATGCAAGGCAATTCAGGCAAGGCAAGGTAAGGCAATTCAGGCAAGACAATCACTGGCAAGAAAATCTCAGGAAGGCAAGGCAATGCAAGGCAAGGCAATTCAGGCAAGGCAAGGCAAGGCAAGGCAAGGCAGGCAAGGCAAGACAATTGCAGGCAAGACAAGGCAAGGCAGGCAATTCAGGCAAGGCAAGGCAATTCAGGCAAGGCAATGCAAGGCAAGGCAATTCTAGGCAAGGCAATTCCAGGAAAGGCAAGGCAAGCAAAACAAGGCAATTCAGACAAGAAAATTACAGGCTAGGCAAGAAAAGGCAAGGCAAGAAAATCTCAGGAAGGCAAGAAAATCTCAGGAAGGCAAGGAAATTCAAGGCAAGGCAAAACAAGTAAGGCACGCTAATTTCAGGCAAGGCAATTTGAGGTAAAAAAAAAAAAAAGCAAGGCAAAGAAGGGCAATTCCAAGCAAGGACATTCGAGGCAAGGCAAGGCAAGGCAAAAAATGGCAATTGCAGGCAAGGCGATTTCAGGCAAGGCAATACCAGGCAAGGCAAGACAAGACAAGGCACGGCAATTTTAGAGAAGGAAATTTCAGGCAAGACACGGAAAGTCAATTCCAGACAAATCAATTCCAGGCAAGGCAATGCAATTCTAGGCAAGGCAATTTTAGGCAAGGTAAGGCAATTCAAGGCAAGGCAATTCCTGGCAATGCAAGACAAGGCAATTTCAGGCAAGGCAAGGGAAGAAAAGGCAGAGAAAAGTATTTCCTGGCAAGGCAATTTCAGCTAATGCAAGGAAATTTTAGATAAGTCAGTCTGAAGTAGACTCTTGACTATTTCCCAAGGGTGTATTATACACGGAGGCCCTGAATGAGTTACCATATGAAAGAAACTCACTGAATAATACACATGGGGAATAGTCAGAGTCTATTCCATATGGCCACTCAATCAGAGAATTACTGAGTGATGCACACCTGGGAAATAGGATTCTTTTTCATACGACCACTGATTGAGAGCCTCATTGAATAATGCACACCCAGATATTAATCAGGAGACTATGTCATATGAGCATTCCTTCAGAGCCTCAGTGAATAATACAGACCTAGGGAATACTCAGGAGTCTATTACATAGGCCTCTCATTCAAAACCTCACTGAACAATGCACACCTGTTGGGTAGTCAGGAGTCTATTTCATATGGCCACTCATTCAGCACCTCACTGAATGATACACACGTGGGGAATAGTCAGGATTCTATTTAATATGAACACCCATTATGAGCCTCACTGAATTATGTATGCCTTGGAATCCTGAGAAGCCTATTTCCTATCAAACCCATTTCTGAGTCTAACACAAAAATTAACACATGAGAAATTGTAAGGTGTTAATTTTGTATGACCCCCTCCTTCAGAGCCTCATTGAATAATGTATACCTGGAGAAAAATTTGGAGTCTCTTTCATATGGCCATTCACTCAGAGCATTAGTAGAGGATGCACACCTGTAGAGTGGCCAGGTGTCTATATACTTTGGCCACGCATTCAGAACATCAGTGAATAATACACACCTGTGGTATAGCCAAAAGTCTATTTCATAAGATCCCTCATGAAGTGGCTGAGTGAATAATACACACCTGGGGAATAGTCAGGAATCTATTATATATTGCCACTTATTCAGAGCCTCAGTGAATAATGCACACCTGGGAAATAGTCAGGAGTCTATTTCATATGGACACTTGTTCTGAGCCTCCCTGAATAATACACCCATTGGGGAGAGTCAGGAATCTGTTTCTTATGGCCACTCACTGAGACTCCCAGGGAATAGTGCACACTTGGGGAATTGTCAGGAGTCTATTACATAGGCCTCTCATTCAAAGCCTCAGTGAATAACACACACCTCAAAAATAGTCAAAAGTGTATTTCAATTAAGCACACACTAACAGGCTCAGTGAATTTTACACAAGTGGGAAGGATCAGAAGTCAATTTCATCTGACCTCTCACTTAGAGTGTCATTGAATAATGTGCTCCTGTGGAATAGTCAGGAGCCTAAATAATATAGCTACCCATTCAGAGCATCTCTGAATAATATGCACCTTGGAAATATTTAGGTGTCTATTTTATATTACCACTGTTTCAACGTCTTAGTAAATAATGCATACCTGGGGACTACTCAGCAATCTATTTCATATGTCCACTCATCCTCACCTCAGTGAATATTGCACACCAAAGGAATATTCAGGAATCTATTTCTTATAAACTCTCATTCAGACCTTCGCTGAATAATGTACACATTTGGAATAGTGAGGATTCTGTTTCATATGGCCACTTATTCAGATGCTAAGTGAATGGTACACACCTGTGGAATAGTCAGGAGACTATTTTATATGGCCACTCATTCAGAGCCTCAGTGAATCATGCATGCCTGAGGAGTACTGAGGGTTTTATTTGAAATGACTCTTTATTCAAAGCCTCAGTGAATAATACACACCTGGGAAATAATCAAGGGACTATTTTATATGGCTTTTCATTCAGAGCGTCAGTGAATGCCACACCCTTGGGAAATAATCAGGATTCTATTTCATATGACCAGTATTGAGAGCCAAACTGAATAATGCACACCTTGGGAATAGTGAGGAGTCTGATAGAAACACCCTTTCAGTGCCTCAGTGAGTAATAGACACAAGAAAATACTGACAAGTTGTTTCAATATTTCTTCTCATTCACAGACTCTCAAACTAGTAGAAGTTTGGGGAACTGTCAGGAATTTATTTAGAATGGCCACTCATTCAGAGACTCAGTGAAAAATACATACCTAGGGAATAGTGAGGATTCTATTTCCAATGGCCACACATTCAGAGCCTCAATGAATAATGCACACCTGAGGAATAGTCAGGAGTCTATTTCATGTGCCCACTCTTTCAGAGTGTCACTGAATAACTCACCGCTGTGAAGTACTGAGAGGTCTATTTCATATGGCCACTCATTTTGAACTTCACTGAATAATACACACCTGGGTAATAGCCAGGAGTTCATTTCTTTAGGCCAATCATTAGGAGGCTCAGTGAATTATACAAACCTGGGACATAGTCAGGAGTCTATTTCACATTGCCTCCCATTCATAGCCTCAGTGAATAATGCACACCTGAGGAATAGACAGGAGTCTATTTCATATGGCCACTCATTCAGCACCTCACTGAATGATACACAAGTAAGGAATAGTCTGGATTCTATTTAATATGGACACCGATTTTGAGACTCACTGAATAACATACACCTGTAGAATAGTGAGGAGTCTATTACATATCGCCCCTTCTTCCGAGTCTCACTGAGTAATACACACCTGGAAATTGTCAGGAGTCTATTTCATATGGCCTGCTTTCAGAGCCCCATTGAATAATGCATACCTGGAGAAAATTTTGGAGTCTGTTTTATATGGCCATTCATTCAGAGCATCAGTGAATAATGTAACATGTGGAGTAGCCAGGTGTCTATTTCCTTTGGCCACACATTCAGAGCCTCTCTGAATAATACACACCTGGGGAATAGTCAGGAGTCTATTTCATATGGCCACTTATTCAGAGCCTCAGTGAATAATACACACCTGGGGAATAGTCAGGAGTCTATTTCACATTGCCTCCCATTCATAGCCTCAGTGAATAATCCACACCTGGGGAATAGTCAGCAATCTATATCATAGAGTTACTTTTTCAGAAACTCTTAATAATGCACACATGTGGAATATTCAAGTCCATTTCACATGGCCACTGATTCACAGCCTCCATGAGTAATGCATACCTGGGGACTACTCAGCAATCTATTTTATATGGCCACTTATTCAGAACCTCAGTAAATAATGCACACCTGGGGAATAGTCAGGATTCTATTTCTTATGGTCACTCATTTAGACCTTCACTGAATAATGCACACGTTTGGAATAGTCAGATTCTCTTTCATATGGCCATTCATTCAGAGCCTCAGTGAATAATGCACACCTGGGGAATAGTCAGGAGTCTATTTCATATGGCCACTCATTCAGAACCTCAGTGAATAATACACACCTGTGGAATAGTCAGAGTCTATTTCATATGGCCACTCATTCAGAGACTCAGTGAAAAATACATACCTAGGGAATAGTGAGGATTCTATTTCATATGGCCACTTATTCAGAGCCTCAGTGAATAATGCACACCTGGGAATAGTCAGGAGTCTATTTCATATGGCCACTTATTCAGAGCCTCACTGAATAATACACCCATTGGGGAGAGTCAGGAATCTGTTTCTTATGGCCACTCACTGAGACTCCCAGGAATAGTGCACACTTGGGGGTGTCAGGAGTCTATTCATATGGCAACTCATACAGAACCTCAGTGAATAATACACACCTGGGGAATAGTCAGGATTCTATTTCAATGGCCACACATTCAGAGCCTCAGTGAATAATACACACCTGGGAAATAATCAGGATTCTATTTCATATGGCCACTCATTTTGAGCTCACTGAATAATGCACACCTGAGGAATAGTCAGGAGCCTAAATAATATAGCTACCCATTCAGAGCCTCTCTGAATAATATGCACCTTGGATATTTAGGTGTCTATTTTATATTACCACTGATTCAACGTCTTAGTAAATAATGCATACCTGGGGACTACTCAGCAATCTATTTCATATGGCCACTCATCCTCACCTCAGTGAATAATGCACACCTGAGGAATAGTCAGGATTCTATTTCTTATGGTCACTCATTTAGACCTTCACTGAATAATGCACATTTGGAATAGTGAAAATTCTGTTTTATATGGCCACTCATTCAGAGCCACACTGAATGGTACACACTTGTGGAATAGTCAGGAGACTTTTATATAGCCACTCATTCAGAGCCTCAGTGAATCATGCATGCCTGAGGAGTACTGAGGATTTTATTTGAAATGACTCTTTATTCAAAGCCTCAGTGAATAATACACACCTGGGGAATAGTCAGGAGACTATTTTATATGGCTCATTCAGAGCCTCAGTGAATAATACACACCTGGGAAATAATCAGGATTCTATTTCATATGACCAGTATTGAGAGCCAAACTGAATAATGCACACCTTGGGAATAGTGAGGAGTCTGATAGAAACACTCTTTCAGTGCCTCAGTGAATAATACACACCTGGGAATAGTCAGGAGTCTATTTCATATGGCCATTCATTCAGAGCCTCAGTGAATAATGCACACGTTTGGAATAGTCAGGAATCTATTATATATTGCCACTTATTCAGAGCCTCAGTGAATAATACACACCTGGGGAATAGTCAGGATTCTATTTCAATGGCCACACATTCAGAGCCTCAGTGAATAATGCACACCTGAGGAATAGTCAGAGTCTATTTCATGTGCCCACTCTTTCAGAGTCTCACTGAATAACTCACCTGTGAGTACTGAGAGGTCTATTTCATATGGCCATTCATTCAGAGCCTCACTGAATAATACACACCTGGGTAATAGCCAGGAGTTATTTCTTTAGGCCAATCATTCAGAGGCTCAGTGAATTATACAAACCTGGGACATAGTCAGGAGTCTATTTCACATTGCCTCCCATTCATAGCCTCAGTGAATAATGCACACCTGAGGAATAGTCAGGAGTCTATTTCATATGGCCACTCATTCAGCACCTCACTGAATGATACACAAGTGGAATAGTCAGGATTCTATTTAATATGGACACCATTTTGAGACTCACTGAATAATACACACCTGTGGAATAGTCAGGAGTCTATTTCATATGCCCACTCTTTCAGAGTCTCACTGAATAATACACACCTGGAAATTGTCAGGAGTCTATTTCATATGGCCTGCTTTCAGAGCCTCATTGAATAATGCATACCTGGAGAAAATTTGGAGTCTGTTTTATATGGCCATTCATTCAGAGCCTCAGTGAATAATGTACACATGTGGAGTAGCCAGGTGTCTATTTCCTTTGGCCACACATTCAGAGCCTCACTGAATAATACACACCTGGGGAATAGTCAGGAGTCTATTTCATATGGCCACTTATTCAGAGCCTCACTGAATAATACACACCTGGGAAATAATCAGGAGTCTATTTCATATGCCCACTCTTTCAGAGTCTCACTGAATAATACACACCTGGGGAATAGTCAGCAATCTATATCATAGAGTTACTTTTTCAGAAACTCTTAATAATGCACACATGTGGAATATTCAAGTCCATTTCACATGGCCACTGATTCACAGCCTCCATGAGTAATGCATACCTGGGAGTATTCAGCAATCTATTTCATATGGCCACTTATTCAGAACCTCAGTAAATAATGCACACCTGGGGAATAGTCAGGATTCTATTTCTTATGGTCACTCATTTAGACCTTCACTGAATAATGCACACGTTTGGAATAGTCAGATTCTCTTTCATATGGCCACTCATTCAGAGCCTCAGTGAATAATGCACACCTGAGGAATAGTCAGAGTCTATTTCATGTGCCCACTCTTTCAGAGTCTCACTGAATAACTCACCTGTGAGTACTGAGAGGTCTATTTCATATGGCCATTCATTCAGAGCCTCACTGAATAATACACACCTGGGTAATAGCCAGGAGTTATTTCTTTAGGCCAATCATTCAGAGGCTCAGTGAATTATACAAACCTGGGACATAGTCAGGAGTCTATTTCACATTGCCTCCCATTCATAGCCTCAGTGAATAATGCACACCTGGGGAATAGTCAGGAATGTATTTCAATTGGCCACACATTCAGAGCCTCACTGAATGATACACACCTGGGGAATAGTCAGGATTCTATTTAATATGGACACCATTTTGAGACTCACTGAATAATACACACCTGTGGAATAGTCAGGAGTCTATTTCATATGCCCACTCTTTCAGAGTCTCACTGAATAATACACACCTGGAAATTGTCAGGAGTCTATTTCATATGGCCTGCTTTCAGAGCCTCATTGAATAATGCATACCTGGAGAAAATTTTGGAGTCTGTTTTATATGGCCATTCATTCAGAGCCTCAGTGAATAATGTACACATGTGGAGTAGCCAGGTGTCTATTTCCTTTGGCCACACATTCAGAGCCTCTGAATAATACACACCTGTGGAATAGTCAGAGTCTATTTCATATGGCCACTCATTCAGAGCCTCAGTGAATAACACACACCTGGGGAATAGTCAGGAGTCTATTTCATATGCCCACTCTTTCAGAGTCTCACTGAATAATACACACCTGGGGAATAGTCAGCAATCTATATCATAGAGTTACTTTTTCAGAAACTTTCTTAATAATGCACACATGTGGAATATTCCCAAGTCCATTTCACATGGCCACTGATTCACGGCCTCCATGAGTAATGCATACCTGGGGAGTATTCAGCAATCTATTTTATATGGCCACTTATTCAGAACCTCAGTAAATAATGCACACCTGGGGAATAGTCAGGATTCTATTTCTTATGGTCACTCATTTAGACCTTCACTGAATAATGCACACGTTTGGAATAGTCACGATTCTCTTTCATATGGCCACTCATACAGAGCTTCACTGAATAGTACACACCTGTGGGATAGTCAGGAGTCTATTTCATATTTCCACTCATTTAGAGCTGCAGTCCATAAGGCACGCCTAGGGAGTTCTGAGGATTCTATTTCAAATGACGTATCATTCAGAGATTCAGTGAATAATACACACATGGGGAATATTTAAGGCTCTGTATCATATGGCCACTCATTCAGAGCGTCAGTGAATGATACACGCCTGGGGAATAATCAGTATCTTACTACATATAACATGTGATTCAGAGCCAAAATGAGTAATGCACACCTTGGGAATAGATAGTTTTCCCTTTCATATGGACACTCTTTTAGAGCCTCAGTGAATAATACACACCAGAGTTATATTGATTAGGATATTTCATATTGCCACTCATTCAGAGCCCTCCAAATAGTGCAAGCTTGGGGAATTGTCAGGAGTCTATTTCACATTGCCTCCCATTCATAGCCTCAGTGAATAATGCATACCTGAAAAATTTCAGAATCTCTTTCACATGGCCATTCATTCAGAGCATCAGTGAAGAATGCACACTTGTGGAGTAGCCATATGTCTATTTTCTTTGGTGACATATTCAGAACATCAGTGAATAATACACACCTGTGGAATACTCAGTAGTCTATTTCATATGGCCACTTATTCAGAACCTCAGTGAATAACACACACCTGGGGAATAGTCAGGAGTGTATTTTATATTGAAATTTATTCAGAGCCTCACTGAATAATGCACAATGGGGATTATACAGGAGTGTATTTTATATGGACACTCATTCAGAGCCTCTCTGAATAATACACACATGGAGAAGAGTCAGGAGTTTATTTCATATGGACACTCAGTAAGAGCCTCAGGGAGTAGTGCACACCTGGGGAATTGTCAGGAGTCTATTTCATATGCCCACTCTTTCAGAGTCTCACTGAATAACTCACCTGTGAGTACTGAGAGGTCTATTTCATATGGCCACTCATTTTGAGCCTCACTGAATAATACACACCTGGGTAATAGCCAGGAGTTATTTCTTTAGGCCAATCATTCAGAGGCTCAGTGAATTATACACACCTGGGACATAGTCAGGAGTCTATTTCACATTGCCTCCCATTCATAGCCTCAGTGAATAATACACACCTGTGGAATACTCAGTAGTCTATTTCATATGGCCACTCATTCAGCACCTCACTGAATGATACACAAGTAAGAATAGTCGATTCTATTTAATATGGACACCATTTTGAGACTCACTGAATAACATACACCTGTAGAATAGTGAGGAGTCTATTTCATATGCCCACTCTTTCAGAGTCTCACTGAGTAATACACACCTGGAAATTGTCAGGAGTCTATTTCATATGGCCTGCTTTCAGAGCCCCATTGAATAATGCATACCCGGAGAAAATTTTGGAGTCTGTTTTATATGGCCATTCATTCAAAGTGTCGGTGAATAATGTAACATGTGGAGTAGCCAGGTGTCTATTTCCTTTGGCCACACATTGACAACCTTGGCGAATCATACACACCTGAGGAATAGACAGGAGTCTATTTCACACGGCACCTTATTCAGCAGTGAATAAAACCCACCTGGATAATAATCAGGAGTCTATTTCACATTGCCTCCCATTCATAGCCTCAGTGAATAATCCACACCTGGGGAATAGTCAGCAATCTATATCATAGAGTTACTTTTTCAGAAACTTTCTTAATAATGCACACATGTGGAATATTCCGAAGTCCATTTCACATGGCCACTGATTCACGGCCTCCATGAGTAATGCATACCTGGGGAGTATTCAGCAATCTATTTCATATGGCCACTCATTCAGAACCTCAGTGAATAATGCACACCTGGGGAATAGTCAGGATTCTATTTCTTATGGTCACTCATTTAGACCTTCACTGAATAATGCACACGTTTGGAATAGTCAGGATTCTCTTTCATATGGCCACTCATTCAGAGCCTCACTGAATGGTACACACCTGTGGAATAGTCAGGAGTCTATTTCATATTTCCACTCATTTAGAGCTGCAGTGAATAATGCACACCTGGGGAATTGTCAGGAGTCTATTTCATATGCCCACTCTTTCAGAGTCTCACTGAATAATACACATGGGGACTATTTAAGGCTCTGTATCATATGGCCACTCATTCAGAGCGTCAGTGAATGATACACGCCTGGGGAATAATCAGCATCTTACTACATATAACATGTGATTCAGAGCCAAAATGAGTAATGCACACCTTGGGAATAGATAGGTTTCCCTTTCATATGGACACTCTTTTAGAGCCTCAGTGAATAATACACACCAGAGTTATATTGATTAGGATATTTCATATTGCCACTCATTCAGAGCCCTCCAAATAGTGCAAGCTTGGGGAATTGTCAGGAGTTTATTTACAGTGTCCTCTCATTCAGAGCCTCATTGAATAATGCATACCTGAAAAAATTTCAGAATCTCTTTCACATGGCCATTCATTCAGAGCATCAGTGAAGAATGCACACTTGTGGAGTAGCCATATGTCTATTTTCTTTGGTGACATATTCAGAACATCAGTGAATAATACACACCTGTGGAATACTCAGTAGTCTATTTCATACGACCCCTCATTCAGAGCCCGTGTGAATAAAACACACCTGGAGAATAGTCAGGAGTGTATTTTATATTGAAATTTATTCAGAGCCTTGGTTAATAGTGCACAAATGGGGATTATACAGGAGTGTATTTTATATGGACACTCATTCAGAGCCTCTCTGAATAATACACACATGGAGAAGAGTCAGGAGTTTATTTCATATGGACACTCAGTAAGAGCCTCAGGGAGTAGTGCACACCTGGGGAATTGTCAGGAGTCTATTTCATATGGCAACTCATACAGAACCTCAGTGAATAACACACACCTGGGGAATAGTCAGGAATGTATTTCAATTGGCCACACATTCAGAAGCTTAGCAAATAATACACACCTAGGGAATTGTCAGGAGACAATTTCATCTGGCCTCTCATGCAAAGCTTCACTTAATAATACACTCCTGTTTAGAAGTCAGCAGCCTAATTGATATAGCCATTCATTCAGAGCCTCTCTGAGTAATAAGCTCCTTGTGGATATTCAGGAATCTCTTGAATATGGCCATTCAGAGTCTCACTGAGTGGTATATAGCTGTGGAATTTTCATATGCCCACTAATTTGGAATCTCATGGAGTAATGCACACCAGAGGATACGTAAAGATTCTTTTCCATATGGCCACTCATTCAGAGCCTCACGGAATAATACACACTTGTCAAATTTTCAAGAGTCTATTTTATATTGCCACTCATTCAGAGCCTCAGTGACTAATGCACACCTGGGGAGTACTGAGGATTATATGGTAACTAATAGACACTTGGGGAATAGTCAATGGTCTATTTTATATGGTCACTCATTCAGAGCCTCACTGAATGATACACATCTGGGGAATAATCCGGATTCTATTTCAAATGACCAGTCACTGAGAACCAAGCTGAATAATGCACACCTTGGAAATAGTCATGTGTCTCTTTCATAGAGACACTGTTTCAGAGCCTCAGTTTATAATGCACACCTGGGGAATAGTTGGGAGTCTATTTCATATGGCCACTCATTCAGAACCTCAGTGAATAATGCACACCTGTGGAATAGTCAGAGTCTATTTTATATGGTCACTCATTCAGAGCCTCTGAATAATGCACACATGGGGAACAGTCAGAGGTCTATTTCATGGTCACTCAGTAGGACCCACACAAAATAATACACAAGTGCAGAATAGTCAGAAGTCTATTTTATATGGCCACTCAGAGAATCAGGGAATCATGCAGACTTGGCGAATACTCAGGAGTCTATTTAGCATGGCCAATAATTCAGAGCCACAGTGAATGATGCACACCAGGGTAATAGTCAGGAGCCTCTTTCATATGGCCACTCATTCAGTGCCTCACTGAATGATACACACCTAAAAATCATCAGGATTCTATTCCACATTACCACTCATTCAGAGCCTTTTGAATAATTCACACAGAACAATTAGAAGTCTATTTTATATGGCCTCTCATTCAGACTTTCAGTGAATAATAAACTCCTATGTAGTAGTCAGGATGCTGTTTAAGATGGCCACGAATTAAGTGCCACCCTGAATGATACACATCTGTGTAATAGTCAGGAGTCTATTTCATATGACCTCTCATTCTGGGCCTCAATGAATAATACACACCTGGGGAATAGTCAGGAGTCTTTGGTATGGACTCACATAGAGATCCTCTTTGAATAATTCACACAGAACAATTAGGAGTCTATTTCATATGGACACTCATTCAGAGCCTCAGTGAATAATGCACATGGCTACATTCAGATAATCAGTGAATAATGCACACCTGTGGAATAGTCAGAGTCTATTTTATATGGCCACTCTTTCACAGTCTCACTGAATATTACACACTTGTGATATAGTCTGGGGTCTATTTCATGGCCACTCATTCAGCCTCACTGAATAATGCACACCAGGGTAATAGTCAGGAGTCTATTTCATATGGACACTCATTCAGAGCCTCACTGAATATTACATACCTGGAGAA
Source organism: Saguinus midas (assembly GCA_021498475.1). Classification (NCBI taxonomy): domain Eukaryota; kingdom Metazoa; phylum Chordata; class Mammalia; order Primates; family Cebidae; genus Saguinus; species Saguinus midas. The sequence goes on along the minus strand of CM038400.1, from coordinate 117,779,346 downwards.
TCATCATGAGTCTATTTCATATGGACACTTTTTCACAGCCTCACGGAATAATGCACACCTACGGAATAGTCAGAAATTTTTTTTATATGGCCAGTCATTGAGAGGCTCACTAAATGTACACATCTGGGGAAATAGTCAAGACTCTGTTTTATACCCTCATTCAGAGTCTCACTAAAAAATGCACACCTGTGGAATAGTCAGGAATCTTTTTCATGTGGCCTCTCATTTGGAGTGTCACTGAATAATGTGGAGTAGTCAGGAGTCTATTTCATGTCGACACATATTCAGAGCCTCAGTGACTAATGCACACCTGTGGAATAGTCAGGAGTCTAAATATAGCCACATATTCTGATTCTCACTAAATAATACACACCTGGAAAATAATTTGGAGTCTCTGTCCGATGGACATTCATTCAGAGCGTCGGTGAATAATGCACACTTGTGGAGTAGCCAGGAGTCTATTTCATTTGGAAACTCATTCATAGCCTCAGTGGATAATATGCACCTGTGGAATAGTCAGGAGTCTATTTCATATGGCCATTCAGAGAATGAGTGAATAATGCACAAATGAGAAATACTCAGTGAATATTAGAGTCTATTTCATATGGCCACTCAGAGCCTCAGTGAATAATGCACAACACAGTCATAGTCAGGATCTGTTTCATATGTTTACTGATTCAGTATCTCACTGAATAATACAGACTGGGGAATCGTTAGGATTCTATTCACATTACCACTCATTCAGAGCCTTTTGAATAATTCACACAGAACAATTAGGAGTCTATTTTATATGGCCTCTCATTCAGACTTTCAGTGAATAATAAACTCCTATGTAGTAGTCAGGATGCTGTTTAAGATGGCCACGAATTAAGTGCCTCCCTGAATGATACACACCTGGGTGACAGTCAGGAGTCTATTTCATATGACCTCTCATTCTGGGCCTCAATGAATAATACACACCTGGGGAATAGTCAGGAGTCTATTTGATATGGACACTCATACAGAACCTCTTTGAATAATTCACACAGAACAATTAGGAGTCTATTTCATATGGCCACTCATTCAGAGCCTCACTGAATAATGCACATGGCTACACATTCAGATAATCAGTGAATAATGCACATGTGAAGAATAATCACTAGTCTCTTTCATATGGCCACTCATTCAGAGCCTCACTGAATATTACACACTTGTGATATAGTCTGGGGTCTATTTCATGGCCACTCATTTACAGCCTCACTGAATAATGCACACCAGGTAAGTGAGACTATTTCATATGGCCACTCATTTAGAGCCTTACTGAATAATGCACACCTGGGGAATAGTCAGAGTCTATTTCATATGGACACTTTTTCACAGCCTCACGGAATAATGCACACCTGCAGAATAGTCAGAAATTTCTTTCATATGGCCAGTCATTGAGAGCCTCACTAAATGTACACATCTGGGGAAATAGTCAAGACTCTGTTTTATACCCTCATTCAGAGTCTCACTAAAAAATGCACACCTGTGGAATAGTCAGGAATCTTTTTCATGTGGCCTCTCATTTGGAGTGTCACTGAATAATGTGGAGTAGTCAGGAGTCTATTTCATGTCGACACATATTCAGAGCCTCAGTGATTAATACACACCTGTGGGATAGTAAGGAATCTAAATAACATAGCCACATATTCTGATTCTCACTAAATAATACACACCTGGAAAATAATTTGGAGTCTCTGTCCGATGGACATTCATTCAGAGCCTCGGTGAATAATGCACACTTGTGGAGTAGCCAGGAGTCTATTTCATTTGGAAACTCATTCATAGCCTCAGTGGATAATATGCACCTGTGGAATAGTCAGGAGTCTATTTCATATGGCCATTCAGAGAATGAGTGAATAATGCACAAATGAGAAATACTCAGTGAATATTAGAAGTCTATTTCATATGGCCACTCAGAGCCTCAGTGAATAATGCACAACACAGTCATAGTCAGGATTCTGTTTCATATGTTTACTGATTCAGTATCTCACTGAATAATACAGACTGGGGAATCGTTAGGATTCTATTCCATAAAACCACTCATTTAGAGCCTTACTGAATAATGCACAATGGGGCAATAGTCAAGAGTTTATTTCACATGGCCTCATTCAGAGCTTCAGTGAATAATGAACACCTGTGGGGTAGTCAGGACCCTGTTTATGATAGTCACAAATTAAGCACCTCCATGAATGATACACACCTGGGTGACAGTCTGGAGTCTATTTTATGGCCACTCATTCAGAGCCTCATTGAATAATGCACATGTGAAGAATAATCAGAGTCTCTTTCATATGGTGATTTGTTTTAGAGAATCAATGAATAACAGACACCTGTGGAGTAAAATCGAGTCTATTTTATATGGCCACTTTTTCATTGTTTCAGTGAATAATGTATATATCTGGAATAGCCAGGAATCTCTTTCATATGTCCACTCGTTAAGGGCCTCAGTGAATAATACACCTGGGAAATAGTCAAGAATCTACTTCAAATGGCCACACATTCAGAGTCTCTGTATATAATGCACACATGGCGAATAGTCAGGAGTGTCTTTCTTATGCCCACTTATTCAGTATCATTCAATAATACACACCTGGGGAAGAGTTAAGAGTCTACTTTATATGGCCACTCAGTTAGAGCCTAAGTGAATAATTCACTCATGTGGAACAGACACTGGTCTATTTTGTACGGCCACAAAATCAAAGCCTGAGTGAGTAATTCACAACTTTGGAATAGTGAGGAGCCTATTCCATATTCCAACTTAATCAGTGTCTCAGTCAATAATGCCCACCTTAGGAATAGGAAAGAGTCTCTTTCATCTAATCACTAACTCAAAGCCTCATTAAATAACACACATCTGTGGAATAGTCAGGAGGGTATTTCATATGGCCAAACATTGAGAGCCTCAGTGACTAATGCATACTGGGAATACTCAGGACACTATTACATATGGCCTCTCATTCACAGCTTAACTGAATAATGAACACCTGAGGGAAAGTCAGGAATCTATTTCATAAAGAAACTCTTTCAGAACCCAACCTAAAGACGCCCTTTTGCGAGTATTCAGGAGTCTCCTTCCTATGGCCACTGATTCAGAGCCTCATTGAATAATACATATTATGGAAATGTCAGGAGTGTATTTCACATGGCCATTCATTCAGAGACTCAGTGAATTATACATACCTGGGAAATACTCAGGAGTCTATTTCATATGGCCACTCATTCAGAGACTCATGGAATAATGCACACCTGAGAAATAGTCTGGAGTCTATTTGATATGATGGTTCATTCAGTGCCTCAGTGGAAAATGCACACTGGAGAAATAGTCAAAAGTCTATTTTATGTAGCCACTCATCCATACACTTAATAAGTAATACACATCTGGGAAATAGTCAGGAGTCTATTTTACATGGCCACTTACTCAGAAACTCAGTGAATGATACACACCTGTGGACTAGTTAGAATATATGACATATGGCCACTCAATCAGAGCATTACTGACTGATCCACACCTCGGAAATAGTAAGGATTCTATTTTATATGACTATTTTTTAAGAGCCTCATTGAGTAATGCACATCTGGTCAGTAATCAGGAGGCTATGTCATATGAACACTCATTGAGAGCCTCAGTGAATAATGCACACCTGTGGAGTAGCCAGGACTGTATTTCACACAGCCACTCATTCAGAGACACAGTGAATAATACACACTTGTTGAATAGTCAGGATTCCATTTCATATGGCCACCGACTCATACCCTCAGTGAATAATGCACAAATGTACAGTACTCAGCACTATATTTCATATAGCCACTCATTCAGAGCTTTACTGAATAATACAAATATTTGGGATAGACAACACCCTGTTTCATATAATCACACAAAAAGAGCCTCACTGAGTACTACACACCTGGGAAAATTTAGCAGTCTACTTTATATAGCCACTCATTTACAGTCTCAGTGAGTAATGCACACGTGTGGAGTAGACATTGGTCTCTCTTAAATGGCCACAAAATCAAAGCCTGAGTGAGTAATGCACAACGTTGGAATAGTCAGTAGTCTATTTCTTATGCCCACATATACAGAGTCTGAGTCAATAATAAACACGTGGGGAATACTCAGCAGTCTATTACTTATGGTCACTAACACAAAGCCTTACTGAATAATACACACCTGTGGACTAGTCAGGAGACTCTTTCATATGGCAAAAGTTTCAGAGCCTCAGTGAATAATGCATACCTGGGGAATACTCAGGAACTGTATTTCATATGGTTTCTCCTTCAGAACTTCACTGAATAAGAACACCGGTATTGTCAAAATTCTATTTAATATAGCCACATATTCAGAGCCTCACTGAATAACATACACCTTAGAAAATGTCAGGATTCTATTTTGTATAGCCACTCATTTGTAGTCAAATCTAAAAATGCACACCTGAGGATTATTCAGGAGTCTCTTTCCTATGGCCACTCATTCAGAGCCTCACTGAATAATACAGACCTATGGAAAAGTCAGGAGTGTATTTCACATGGCCACTCATTCACAACCTCAGTGAAGAATTATATATACCTGGGGAATACTCAGGATTCTATTTCATATAGCCACTTATTCAGAGACTCACTGAATAATGCACACCTGGGGAATAGTCTGGAGTCTATTTGATATGACTGTTCACCCAGTGCCTCAGTGAAAATGCACAGCTGAGAAATAGCCAAGAGGATATAGTCAGGAGTCTATTTTATATGGTCATTCATTCAGAAACTCGCTGAATGATACACACCTGGGGAATAGTCAGAGTCCATGCCATATGGCCACTCAATCACAGCATTACCAAATAATGCACAATGGGGCACTAGTCAGGAGTCTATTTTATATGGCCTCTCATTCAGAGCTTCAGTGCATAATAAACAGCTCTGGAGTAGTCAGGACCCTATTTAAGGTAGCCCCAAATTAAGCACCTCCCTGAATGATACACACCTGTGGACTAGTCAGGAGTCTATTTGATATGGACACTCATACAGAACCACTTGAATACTGCACATGTGGGAATAATCACTAGTCTATTTCATATGGTGATTTGTTTTAGAGAATCAATGAATAACACACCTGTGGAGTAGCCAGGACTGTATTTCACACAGCCACTCATTCAGAGCCTCAGTGAATAATACACACCTGTGGAATAGTCAGGATTCCATTTCATATGGCCACTGACTCATAGCCTCAGTGAATAATGCACAAATGTACAGTACTCAGCAGTCTATTTCATATAGCCACTCATTCAGAGATTCACTGAATAATACAAATATTTGGGATAGACAACACCCTGTTTCATATAATCACACAAAAGAGCCTCACTGAGTAATACACACCTGGGAATAGTCAGAGTCTATTTTATATGGCCACTCATTTAGAGCCTCAGTGAATAATGCACACGTGTGGATAGACATTGGTCTCTTTAAATGGCCACAAAATCAAAGCCTGAGTGAGTAATGCACAACTTTGGAATAGTCAGTAGTCTATTCATATGCCCACATATTCAGAGTCTGAGTCAATAATACACACCTGGGGAATAGTCAGAGTCTATTTTATATGGTCACTAACTCAAAGCCTCATTAAATAATACACACCTGTGGACTAGTCAGGAGACTCTTTCATATGGCAAAGTTTCAGAGCCTCAGTGAATAATGCACACCTGGGGAATACTCAGGAGTCTATTTCATATGGCCACTCATTCAGAGCTTCACTGAATAAGAACACCTGTATTGTCAGAATTCTATTTCATATAGCCACATATTCAGAGCCTCACTGAATAACATACACCTTAGAAAGTCAGGATTCTATTTTGTATAGCCACTCATTCAGAGACTCACTGAATAATGCACAAATGTACAGTACTCAGCAGTCTCTTTTCTATGGCCACTCATTCAGAGCCTCACTGAATAATACAGACCTATGGAAAAGTCAGGAGTGTATTTCACATAGCCTCTCATTCACAACCTCAATGAAGAATTATATATACCTGGGGAATACTCAGGATTCTATTTCATATAGCCACTCACTTATTCAGAGACTCACTAAATAATGCACACCTGAGGAATAGTCTGGAGTCTATTGATATGACTGTTCACCCAGTGCCTCAGTGAAAATTGCACAGCTTATAAATAGCCAAGAGGATATGGTCAGCAGTCTGTTTTATATGGTCATTCATTCAGAAACTCGCTGAATGATACACACCTGGGAAATAGTCAGAGTCCATGCCATATGGCCACTCAATCACAGCATTACCAAATAGTGCACAATGGGGCACTAGTCAGGAGTCTATTTTATATGGCCTCTCATTCAGAGCTTCAGTGCATAATAAACAGCTCTGGAGTAGTCAGGACTTTATTTAAGGTAGCCCCAAATTAAGCACCTCCCTGAAGGATACACACATGAGTGATAGTCAGAAGACTATTTGATATGTACACTCATACAGAACCACTTCGAATACTGCACATGTGGGGAATAATCACTAGTCTATTTCATATGGTGATTCGTTTGCAGAATCAAGGAATAACGATCCAAGATGGCTGATTGCTAACAGCTCGGGATTGTAGCTCCCAGTGAAAGCACGGAAAACGTGAGGACGCCACATTTTCAGAGGAATTTTCGTCACCCACGGACCAGAAGATTTCCAGTGGAGGAGCCCCGCGGGTCGCCAGCGCGACTTCTGTGGCCGGCTCAGCGGTTTTGTCGTCGCCTCGGAGAGGCAGCTCTTCGTGCACAGTGAGCGGGACTGGATCCCCTACTGACTGGTGTTTGGAGGTCTGAGAAGGCAGAGCCTTTGTGCACTCAAAAATGTGAGATTTCAGGCAGAGCACCATCAGTCTTATCGCTGCTGTTTTGGCCGGCGCACTGGGTTGCTCAGATTCCAGCACTGGGAATCAATAAATTGGACATCCTCTCAGGAACTTAATCAGAAGGGCGCTAATTGTAAAGACATCAGATGAATAAAAGCACAATAAAGATTAAAAACAGCCTAAAAAGGCCAAGAAAACCGAGAGTCAGAACCCCTCTCCCTCTACAGGGGATAGCAATTCCTCATCAGCAATGGAACAAGCCCTAATGGAAGAGGACTGTGTTCCAGCATTTGAAGGAGGCTTTAAAAGGTGGATGATAAAAAATTTTGGGGAGTTGAAACAACTTGCTCTAACCCAATGTAAAGAAACTAAGAACTTTGAAAAAGGGCTTGACGAAATGTTAAAAAGAATAGACAATATAAAGACAAATATAAATGAACTAATGGAGTTGAAAAATACAACACGAGAACTTAGTGAAATATGCACAAGTTTGAATAGCCGAATTGATCAAGCAGAAGAAAGAATATCAGAGGTTGAAGACCAAATTAATGAAATGGAATGAGAAGACAAGAATAGAGAAAAATTGATAAAGAGGAATGAGCAAAGTCTCTAAGAATTATGGGACTATGTGAAAAGACCTAATCTACGTTTGATAGGTGTACCTGAATATGATGGAGAATGAATGATCATTGCTAAAGTCTAATACCTTCAGGATATTATCCAGGAGAATTTTCCCAATCTAGCAAAGCAGGATACTATTCAACCTCAGGTAATACAGAGAACACCACAAAGATATTCCTTAAGAAGAGCAACCCCAAGACACATAATCGTTAGATTCACCAGGGTTGAAACAAAGGAGAAAATACTAAGGGCAGCCAGAGAAAGGTCAGGTTACCCACAAAGGGAAGCCTATTAGACTTACATCAGATCTCTGAGCAGAAACCCTACAAGCCAGAAGAGTCTATTTAACATCCTTAAAGAACATAACTTTCAGCTCAGAATTTTATATCCTGCCAAACTAAGCTTCACAATTGAAGAAAAATAAAATCTTTTATGAACAAGCAAGTACTCAGAGATTTTATTACACCACCTCTTTCACTTCTGAATAATACACACCTGGGGAATAGTCAGGATTCTATTTCATATAGCCACTCATTTAGAGCCTCAGTGAATAATGCACACCTGGGGAATAGTCAGGAATCTATTTCATATGGCCACTCATTCAGAGCTTCAGTGAATAATGCACACCTGTGGAATAGTCAGGATTCTATTTCATATAGCCACTCATTCAGAGATTCACTGAATAATACACACCTGTGGAATAGTCAGGAGTCTATTTCATATGGCCACTCATTCAGAGATTCACTGAATAATACACACCTGTGGAATAGTCAGGAGTCTATTTCATATGGCCACTCATTCAGAGCCTCACTGAATAATACACACCTGTGGAATAGTCAGGAGTCTATTTCATATGGCCACTCATTCAGAGCCTCAGTGAATAATATGTATATCTGAATAGTCAGGATTCTATTTCATATAGCCACTCATTCAGAGCCTCACTGAATAATACACACCTGGGTGATAGTCAGGAGTCTATTTCATATGGCCACTCATTCAGAGCCTCAGTGAATAATACACACCTGGGAATAGTCAGGATTCTATTTCATATAGCCACTCATTTAGAGCCTCAGTGAATAATACACACCTGGGTGATAGTCAGGAGTCTATTTCATATGGCCACTCATTTAGAGCCTCAGTGAATAATGCATACCTGGGGAATACTCAGGATTCTATTTCATATAGCCACTCATTCAGAGCTTCAGTGAATAATGCACAATGGGGCAATAGTCAGGTGTCTATTTCATATGGCCACTCATTCAGAGAATCACTGAATAATGTGGAATAGTCAGAGTCTTTTTCATATGGCCACTCAGAGCCTCAGTGAATAATGCACACATGGAGAATAATTAGAGTCTATCATATGGCTACTCATTCTGACAATCAGTGAATAATACACACCTGGGAAGAGTTAATAGTCTACTTCATATAGCCACTCATTCAGAGCCTTACTGAATAATGCACACCTGTGAATAGTCAGAGTCTATTTCATATGGCCACTCAGAGAATCAGTGAATAATACACACCTGGGTGATAGTCAGGAGTCTATTTCATATGGCCTCTTATTTGAGCTTCAGTGAATAATGCACACCTGTGGAGTAGCCAGGAGTCTATTTCATATGGCCTCTTATTTGAGCTTCAGTGAATAATACACACCTGGGTGATAGTCAGGAGTCTATTTCATATGGCCACTCTTTCACAGCCTCACTGAATAATGCACACCTGGGAATAGTCAGGATCCTGTTTCATATGTCCACTGATTCAGTATCTCACTGAATGATACACACCTGGGTGATAGTCAGGAGTCTATTTCATATGGCCTCTTATTTGAGCTTCAGTGAATAATGCACACCTGTGAATAGTCAGAGTCTATTTCATGTAGACACATATTCAGAGCCTCAGTGAATAATGCACACCTGTGAATAGTCAGAGTCTTTTTCATATGGCCACTCAGAGAATCAGTGAATAATGCACACCTGGGGAATAGTCAGAGTCTTTTTCATATGGCCTCTCATTCAGAGCTTCAGTGAATAATGCACAATGGGGCAATAGTCAGGAGTCTATTTCATATGGCCACTCTTTCACAGCCTCAGTGAATAATGCACACCTGGGAATAGTCAGGAGTCTATTTCATATGGCCACTCATTCAGAGCCTCAGTGAATAATGCACACCTGTGGAGTAGCCAGGAGTCTATTTCATGTAGACACATATTCAGAGCCTCAGTGAATAATGCACACCTGGGAATAGTCAGGAGTCTATTTCATATGGCCACTCAGAGCCTCAGTGAATAATGCACACCTGGGAATAGTCAGGAGTCTATTTCATATGGCCTCTCATTCAGAGCCTTACTGAATAATGCACACCTGTGAATAGTCAGAGTCTATTTCATATGGCCACTCAGAGAATCAGTGAATAATGCACACCTGTGGAGTAGCCAGGAGTCTATTTCATATGGCCTCTCATTCAGAGCCTCAGTGAATGATACACACCTGTGGAATAGTCAGGAGTCTATTTCATATGGCCTCTCATTCAGTGTCACTGAATAATGTGGAATAGTCAGGAGTCTATTTCATGTAGACACATATTCAGAGCTCCCAGTATGATCTGTTATCACGGATATTAGGATGGTCTTACCGTGTGAATTTGTAAGCCTCTCTGGACAGCTCAAAATTTCAAAACATGCTTTAGCATTAATCAGTCCCGTTAGGACCCAATACATGGGGCATGATTCTGAAGTTTCCTGGCGAACAATTCTGAGGGAGGGGCTTTCTGAGGATTACTGGGGAGATCCTCAGACCCCAAACCTCCCATTTGTGGGTGACAGCTACTACTTCAGTCAGGACAATCCATGTACATAGTAGTTAGTTTTCAGTTATTTCTAGTCTGACCACTAATGAAATGGAATGAGAAGACAAGAATAGAGAAAAAGGATAAAAGGAATGAGCAAAGTCTCTAAGAATTATGGGACTATGTGAAAAGACCTAATCTACGTTTGATAGGTGTACCTGAATATGATGGAGAGAATGAATCCTAGCTGGAAAATACTCTATTAGGAGCTGGAAGAGTCTCCTAATAGACTCTTCAGGATATTATCCAGGAGAATTTTCCCAATCTAGCAAAGCAGGATACTATTCAACCTCAGGTAATACAGAGAACACCACAAAGATATTCCTTAAGAAGAGCAACCCCAAGACACATAATCGTTAGATTCACCAGGGTTGAAACAAAGGAGAAAATACTAAGGGCAGCCAGAGATAAAGGTCAGGTTACCCACAAAGGGAAGCCTATTAGACTTACATCAGATCTCTGAGCAGAAACCCTACAAGCCAGAAGAGAGTGGGGGCCGATATTTAACATCCTTAAAGAACATAACTTTCAGCTCAGAATTTTATATCCTGCCAAACTAAGCTTCACAATTGAAGGAAAAATAAAATCTTTTATGAACAAGCAAGTACTCAGAGATTTTATTACCACCAGGCCTGCTTTACAAAAACTTCTGAAAGAAGCATTACACACAGAAAGGAACAACCAGTATTAGCCTTTCTAAAAACATACCAAAAAGTAAACAGCATCAACGTAAAGAAGAATTTACATCAATGAATGGATAAAATAGCCAGTTAACATCAAATGGCAGTAATCCTAAATTGAAATCGAATAAATTCCCCAATCAAAAGTTACAGCCAAAACCTAATGGTATACTAAATCCAGACCCATTTCATATCCAAAGATACACAAATACTAAAAACAACGGGTTGGAGAAAGATCTACCAACAAAATGGAGAACAAAAACAAATAAATAAACAAAAAGGAGTTGCAATTCACGCATTTGATAAAACAGATTTCAAACCAACAAAGATAGAGTGGTATAAGTATCAATGCATCCTAACACCCAGATACATAAGACCCATAAAGAGATTTAGACTCAACAAGACAGAAAATTAATAAGGATATCCAGAATCTGAACTCAGATTAGTAATAAGTAAACTTAATAAGCACTTGTAGAGCTCTCCACTTTAGATACATAAATATACATTCTCCACTTTAAATACACAAAATAATGATCAGCCTTTATTAATACCCATTCATAGAATAAAGCAATATTGTTGTTCTCTCTCCCTCTTTTTCTTCCTCACTTTTTTCCTTCTAAAAAAAAAAGAATCAAGGAATAACGCACACCTGTGGAGTATAATAGGGTCTGTTAATATGACCACTCTTTCAGTGTTTCAGTGAATAATATGTATATCTGAATAGTCAGAATCTCATTCATATGTGCACACTTTCACAGCCTCAGTGAATAATACACCCCTGGGAAATAGTCAAGAATCTCCTTCAAATGGCTACACATTCAGGGTCTCTGTAAATAATGCACACTTGGGCAATAGACAGGAGTCTCTGTTTTTTATGCTTACTTATTCAGGGTCTCATTCAATAATGCACACCTGGGGAAGAGTTAATAGTCTACTTCATATAGCCACTCATTTAGAGCCTCAGTGAATAATGCACACAAGTGTAATAATCTGTAGCCTCTTTCATGTGGCAACTCATTCATTGCCTCACTGAATGATACACGTCTGGGAATTCATCAGGATTCTATTTCATACTACCACTCATTCAGAGCCTTAATGAATAATTCACAACAGGGCAATAGTCAGGTGTCTATTTCATATGGCCTCTTATTTAGAGCTTCAGTGAATAATGAACTTCTATGGAGTAGTCAGGACGTTGTTTATGATAGCCACGAATTAAGTGCCTCCCTGAATGATACACACCTGGGTGATAGTCAGGAGTCTATTTCATATGACCTCTTATTCTGGAAATCACTGAATGATACACACCTGGGGGAGTGTCAGGAGTCTATTTGGTATGGACACTCATACAGAGCCTGTTGGAATAATGCACACATGGAGAATAATTAGAAGTCTATACATATGGCTACTCATTCTGACAATCAGTGAATTATGAACACATGTGGAGTAATAAGAAGTCTGTTTCATATGGCCACTCTTTCACAGCCTCACTGAATATTACACACTTGTTATATAGTCTTGAGTCTATTTATTATGGCCACTCATTCAGAGAATCACTGAATAATGCACACTTGTAGAATAGTCAGAAGTCTCTTTCCTATGGCCACTCATTGAGAGCCTCAGTAAGTTTACACACCTGGGAAATACTCAAGAATTTGTTTTATACCCTCATTCTGAGTCTCTCTGAAAAATGCACACCTGTAGAATAGTCAGGAGTCTTTTTCATATGGCCTCTCATTCGGAGTGTCACTGAATAATATGGAATAGTCATGAGTCTATTTCATGTAGACACATATTCAGAGCCTCAGTGAATAATACACACCTGTGGAATAGTCAGGAGTCTATTTCATATGGCCACTCATTCAGAGCCTCACTAAATAATACCCATCTGGAGAATAATTTGGGGTCTATTTTTGATGGACATTCATTCAGAGCCTCGGTGAATAATGCACACCTGTGGAGTAGCCAGGAGTCTATTTCATTCACATCCTCAGTGGATAATATGCACCTGTGGAATAGTCAGCAGTCTATGTCATATGGCCACTCAGAGAATCAGTGAATAATGCACACATGAGAAATACTCAGTGAATATTAGGAGTCTATTTCATATGACCACTCAGAGCCTCAGTGAATAATGCACACCTGTGGAGTAGCCAGGAGTCTATTTCATATGGCCACTCATTCAGAGCCTCACTGAATGATACACACCGGGGAATTGTCAGGATTCTCTTCCATAGGACCACTCATTTAGAGCGTTACTGAATAATGCATAATGGGGCAATAGTCAAAAATTTATTTCATATGGCATCTCATTCAGAGCTTCAGTGAATAATGAACACCTGTGGAGTAGTCAGGACCTTGTTTAAGTTAGCCACAAATTAAGCACCTCCCTGAATGATTCACACCTGGGTGACAGTCAGGAGTCTATTTGATATGGACACTCATAGAGAACCTCTTTGAATAATGCACATGTGAAGAATACTCACTAGTCTCTTTCATGTGGTGATTCCTTTAGAGAATCAATGAATAACGGACACATGTGGAGTAAAATCAAGTCTATTTCTTATGGCCACCCTTTCAGTGTTTCAGTGAATAATGTATATATCTGGAACAGCCAGAAATCTCTTTCATATGGCCAATCGTTCAGGGCCTCAGTGAATAATACACACCTGGGAAATAGTCAAGAATCTACTTCAAATGGCCACACATTTAGAGTCTCTGTTATAATGCACACCTTGGGAATAGTCAGGAGTCTGTTTCTTATGCCCACTTATTCTGTCTTACTCAGTAATACACAGCTGGGGAAGAGGTAAGGGTCTACTTCATATGGCCACTCATTTAGAGCCTCAGTGAATAATGCACCCCTGTGAAACAGACACTGGTCTGTTTTCTATTGCCACAAAATCAAAGCCTGAGTGAGTAATCCACAACTTTGGAATAGTGAGGAGTCTATTTGTATGCCCATTAAATAGTGTCTCAGTCAGTAATACACACCTTATTAATAGTAAGAAATCTATTTCATCTAATCACTACCTCAAACCCTCATTAAATAACACACACATGTGGAATAATCAGGAGGCTATTTCATATGGCCAAACATTCAGAGTCTCAGTGACTAATGCATACCAAGGAAGACTCAGGACACTACTACATATGGCCTCTCATTCAGCGCTTTGCTGTATAATGAACACCTTAGGGAAAGTCAGGATTCTATTTCATAAAGACTCTCTTTCAGAGCCCAACCTAAAAATGCACTCCCATGAATATTCAGGAGCCTGATTTCTCTGGCCACTCATTCAGAGCCTCATTGATTCATACATACCTGGAAAATACTCAGGAGTCTATTTCATATGGCCACTCATTCAGAGACTCATGAAATAATGCACACCTGAGATATAGTCTGGAGTCTACTTGATTTGATAGTTAATTCAGTGCCTCAGTGGAAAATGCACACGTGAGGAATAGTCAAGAGCCTATTTTATGTAGCCACTCATCAATACCCTTAGTAAGTAATACACACCTGGGGAATAGTCAGGAGTCTATTTTATGTGGCCAGTTATTCAGAAACTCAGTGAATGATACACACCTGTGGACTAGTTAGAGTCTATGACATATGGCAACTCAATCAGAGCATTACTGAATGATGCACACCTGAGAAAGAGTCAGGATTCTATTTCATATTACCATTGTTTAAGAGCCTCATTGAGTAATGCACGTCTGGTCAGTAATCAGGAGCCTATTTTATATGAACACTCATTCAGAGCCTCAGTGAATAATGCACACCTGTGGAATAGTCAGGAGTCTATTTCATATTGCCACTCATTCAGAGCCTCAGTGAATAATGCATACCTGGGGAATAGTCAGGATTCCATTTCATATGGCCAATGACTCATAGCCTCAGTGAATAATGCACAAATGTACAGTATTCAGCAGTCTATTTTATATAGCCATTCATTCAGAGATTCACTGTATAATACAAATATTTGAGATAGACAGCATCCTCTTTCAAATGACCACAAGGTGAGCCTGACTGAGTAATACACACCTGGGGAAGAGTTAGGAGTCTACTTTATACATCCAGTCATTTACAGCCTCAGTGAATAATGCACACCTGTGGAATGGACACTAGTCTCTTTTAAATGGCCACAAATTAAAGCCTTGGGGAGTAATGCACAACTTTAAAATAGTCATTAGTCTATTCCATATGCTTACATTTTCAGAGTCTGAGTCAATAATACATACCTGGGGAATAGTCACCAGTCTATTTCATATGGTCACTAACTCAAAGCCTCATTAAATAAAACACAACTGTGGACTATTCAGGAGACTCTTTCATATGGCCAAAGTTTCAGACCCTCTGTGAATAATGCATACCTGGGGAATACTCAGGAACTCTATCTCATATGGCATCTCCTTTAGAACTTCACTAAATAAGAAACACCTGTATTGTAGTCAGAATTATATTTCATATAGCTACATATTCAGAGCCTCACTGAATAACATACACCTCGGGGAAAGTCAGGATTCTATTTTGTATAGACACTCATTTAGAGCCAAACCTGATAATGCACGCCTGAGGAGTATTCAGGAGTCTCTATTCTATGGCCACTCATTCAGAGCCTCACTGAATAATACAGACCTATGAAAAAGTCAGGAGGGTATTTCACATAACCAGTCATTCTCAACCTCAGTGAAGAATCATATATACCTGGGGAATACTCAAGATTCTATTTCATATTGTCACTTATTCAGAGACTAACTGAATAATGCACACCTGGGGAATAGTCTGGAGTCTATTTGATATGACCATTCACGCAGTGCTTCAGTGGAAAATGCACAGCTAAGAAATAGTCAAGAGGATATAGTCAGGAGTCTATTTCATATGGCCACTCAGTAGGAGCCCCAGGGAGTAGTGCACACCTGAGGAATTGTCAGGAGGCTATTTTGTATGGCAACTCATACAGAACCTTAGTGAATAGTTCTGTGACTATTAATGTTCACTGTGAATAGTTATAGTGACTATTCACTAATAGTCACTGTAACCTTAGTAACTATTTCTGGGGAATAGTCAGGAATGTATTTTAATTGGCCACACACTCAGAAGCTAGGTGAATAATGCACACCTAGGGAATTGTCAGGAGACAATTTCATCTGGCCTCTCATTCAGAGCTTCACTTAATAATGCCCTCCTGTCGAGCAGTCAGCAGCCTAATTGATATAGCCATTTATTCAGAGCCTCTCTGAGTAATAAGCTCCTTGGGGATATTCAGAATTCTCTTGAATATGGCCATTCAGAGCCTCACTTAATGGTACAAAACTGTGGAATTGTCATATGGCTACTAATTTGGAATCTCATGGAGTAGTGCAAACTGGAGGATAAGTGAAGATTCTTTTTTATATGGCCACTCATTCAGAGTTTCACGGAATGATACACACCTGTGGAATTGACAAGAGTCTATTTCATATTGCCACTCATTCAGAGCCTCGGTGACTAATGCACACCTGGGGAGTACTGAGGATTCTATTGTAAATAATAGACACTTGGGGAATAGTCAATGGTCTATTTTATATGGTCACTCATTCAGAGCCTCACTGAATGATACACACCTGGGGAATAATCCAGATCCTATTTCATATGACCAGTGATTGAGAACCAAGCTGAATAATGCACACCTTGGAAATAGTCATGTGTCTCTTTCATAGGGACACTGTTTCAGAGCCTCAGTTTATAATGCACACCTGGGGAATAGTTGGGAGTCTGTTTAATATGACCACTCATTATGACCCTCAGTGAATAATGAACAACTGTGGAGCACTGAGAAGTCTAATTTATATCATCCCCGATTCTGAGACTCCCTGAATAATGCACACATGGGGAACAGTCAGAAGTCTATTTCATATGGTCACTCAGTAGGACACACAGAATAATACACAAGTGCAGAATAGTCAGAAGTCTATTTTATATGGCCACTCAGAGAATCAGGGAATCATGCAGACTTGGGGAATACTCAGGAGTCTATTTCACATGGCCAATAATTCAGAGCCACAGTGAATAATGCACACCAGGGTAATAGTCAGGAGCCTCTTTCATATGGCCACTCATTCAGTGCCTCACTGAATGATACACACCTAAAAATCATCAGGATTCTATTCCATACTACCACTCAGAGCCTTTTGAATAATTCACCACTGGGCAATAGTTAGAAGTCTATTTTTATGGCCTCTCATTCAGACCTTCAGTGAATAATGAACTCCTATGTAGTAGTCAGGACGCTGTTTAAGATAGCCATGAATTAAGTGCCTCCCTGAATGATAGACATCTGTGTGATAGTCAGGATACTATTTCATATGACCTCTCATTCTGGGCCTCAATGAATAATACGCACTTGGTGGAGTATCAGCAATCCCTTTGGTATGGACTCACATACAGATCCTCTTTGAATAATCCCCACAGAACAATTAGGAGTCTATGTGGGAGTCGCCCCTGCAGGAGGCTAAAAACTTGGCCTCTGCCATTAGGTGAGCTTGACTCCTTACACATTTTCCTTGGCTGGAGGCTGTCGAGCTATGAGTGAGAGGAAATTAAGAAGAGAAGGAAAAAGAAAATTCAGAATGATTAATCAGGACACTATCCTCAGATTTCTTGGCCGACGAGATAATAACCAGGTGAATGCTGAAGTGAGTTAATTGGGTATTGTGTTCCCCTTTCTGGCTCCTGATCTAAGAATGTTTGCTAGGCATTGTTCAGCCTAGCGACCTCCCCTGTGGTTCTTGTCTCTCACAGATGCACCATTTACTGCAGAGTTTGTGACTTCTAGTTAATTAAAGATTGTTATCCAAGTTACTGATTGTTTGGAAAATATCGATAATCAGCATCACCTGTTTCCCACATAATCCTTTACATTAATATTTGTTCCCTTTTGACAGTTTCTTAGAATCATCCCTGAAGGATTTTTTTGTCCCTTTTATTGTTTGAATAATAATCTGCATTGAGTTAATGATGTTAAAGCAAAAAGTATATAAGGAAACCTACTGCACAAATAAAATTGCTGAATGGGCATAGCCAATCCAGTCCTCCAGACCTCTCCTCTTTCTCTCTCCTTTATTTTTTGCACACGTCCTCTTCCAGGTTTGGGACCCCTCGCTGGACAAGATTCCTGGGCTCGCATTCAGTTCACAACCGCTGGCGCCCCGAACGTGAGGCCTGAACACGAGGGACAATCGTGACGCCTGTAAACTATAGAGGTAAAGCTGCAGTGTAAGTAAGTGAATAATTTTTCTTTTTAATCTGGAGTAAAACATGGGGCAAATAGAATATAAAGAGCATAAATTGTTTGTGCAGCTTTTGCAACATATGATTAAGTCACATGGTCATGAGATTAAACTAAAAACTGTAAAATTTCTGATCCAAGATGGCTGATCGCTAACAACTCGGGATTGTAGCTCCCAGTGAAAGCTCAGAAAATGCGAGGATGCCACACTTTCAAATAAATTTTCATCGCTCACGGACCAGAAGATTTCTAATGGAGGAGCCCCGCGGGTCGCCAGCACAACTCTTGTGGCCAGTGCAGCGGTTTTGCCGTCACCTCCACGCGGCAGCTCTTCTTGCACAGTAAACGGGACTGGTTCCCTTACTAACTGGTGTTTGGAGCTCCAGGAAGGCAGAGCCGCTTTTTGCAGACTCAAGAAGAAAGCCAGACTGGAGATTTTCAGGCAGAAGAGCACTATCAGTCTTATCGCTGCTGTTTTGGCCGGCGCAGTGAGTTGCTAGGATTCCAGCGCTGGGAATCAATAAATTGGACATCCACTCAGAAACCTAATTAGAAAGGCAGTAATTGTAAAGACAGCAAATGGATAAATCCACAATAAAGGGGAAAAAACAGCCTAAAAAGACCGAGAATACGGAAAATCAGAACCCCCTCTCCCTCTACAGGGGATTGCAATTCCTCATCAGCAACGGAAAAAAGCCCTGATGGAAAAGGACTGTGTTCCATTATCTGAAGTAGGCTTCAGAAGGTGGATGATAAGAAATTTTTGGGAATTGAAAAAACTTGTTCTAACCCAATGTAAAGAAACTAAGAACTTTGCAAAAAGGTTTGATGAAATGTTAAAAAGAATGGACAATATAGAGGGGAATATAAATGAACTAACGAAGTTGAAAAATACAACAGGAGAACTTAGTGAAATATGCACAAATTTGAAAGCTGAATTGATCAAGCAGAAGAAAAAATATCAGAGGTCGAAGACCAACTTAATGATATAAATTGAGAAGAGAAGAATAGAGAAAACAGGATAAAAAGGAATGAGCAAAGTCTCCAAGAATTATGAGACTATGTAAAAAGACCTAATCTACGTTTGATAGGTGTACCTGAATGTGATGGAGAGAATGAATCCAAGCTGGAAAATACTCTTCACGATATTATCCAGGAGAATTTTCACAATCTAGCAAAGCAGGACACTATTCAATCCCAGGTAATAGAAAGAACACCACAAAGACATTCCTCAAGAAGAGAAACCCCAAGGCACATAATTGTTAGATTCACCAGGGTTGAAATGAAGGAGAAAATACTAAGCGCAGCCAGAGAGAAAGGTCAGGTTACCCACAAAGGGAAGCCTATCAGACTTACAGCAGATCTCTCAGCAGAAACCCTACAAACCAGAAGAGAGTGGAGGCCGATATTTAACATCCTTAAAGAACAGAACTTTCAGCCCAGAATTTCATACCATGCTAAACTAAGCTTCACAATTGAAGGAAAAATAAAATCTTTTATGAACAAGCAAGTACTCAGAGATTTTCTTACCACCAGCCCTGCTTTACAAAAACTTCTGAAAGAAGCATTACACACAGAAAGGAACAACCAGTAATAGCCATTCTAAACATATACCAAAAAGTAAAGAGCATCAACATAAAGAAGAATTTACATCAACGAATGAATAAAATCGTTAATATCAAATGGCAGTAATCCTAAATTTAAATTGACTAAATACCCCAATCAAAAGATACAGCCAAAACCTGAAGGTATACTACATCCAGACCCATTTTATATCCAAAGATACACAAAGACTCAAAACAAAGGGTTGGAGAAAGATTTACTAACCAAATGGAGAGCAAAAATAAACAAGTAAACAAAAAGCAGGAGTTGCAATTCATGTATTTGATAAAACAGATTTCAAAGCAACAAAGATAGAGTGGTAAAAGGATAAATGCATCCTAACACCCAGATACATAAGACCCATAAAGAGATTTAGACTCAACGAGACAGAAAATTAAAAAGGATATCCAGAACTTGAACTCAGATCCGGAAAAAGTAAACTTAATAAGTACTTATAGAGCTCTCCACTTTAAATACACAAAATATATATTCTCCACTTTAAATACACAAAATATTGATCTGCCATTATTAATACCAATTCATAGAATAAAGCAATATTCCTGTTCTCTCTACCCCTTTTTCTTTCTCTCTTCTCTCCTTCTTTCCTTTTTTTTTTAAAAAAAAAACCTGTTGAGGAATTTGTGCAGATAGTTCGTGAGCTTTTTCCGTAGATTCCAAAGGGTAGATTCTTGGATGAATACACTTGGAAAGTTATAGGTGAAAAAATTGATCACTTTTCTACCCGCAATGCTTCGCTACCTCAAACTGATATTTTGCTTTCCGTTTGGCCTAAGTTGCATAATTCCCTTTGTCCTATTCATACTTCTTCCTCAGCCCTGCCTTATACCCCGAGGCCGCTTTTGCCTCTCCTCCTCCACTATCTCCTGATTCCCTTGATTTCACAGAATGAGGCTCTCATCATTCTTATGCTGTGCCTCCGCTTATGGATGCGTTTGAGACCGTGGCTGAAGTAGTCGTGGACAGTTCTTCCCCTCCTGCACAATAGTCTACTGGTCATTCCACCCATACTCTTCCTCCTGATTTAATTTGCCAGTTTCAAGATTTACTTTCGCTTTGCTCCCCTGCTCTCTCTCAACAGCACCAGTATTTTCGTATCACCCAGCAGTCACAACACCTTGGACCACCTGTTCCAGTTCGTTTGCAATCCCCTCCCATTTCTCCTATTTTACCACTGTCTCATGCCCTTATGTCCCTTCGCAGAGGACTTATGGGCCCTGAAGCCTCTCTTACGCACCCCATTATTGAGACTGTGGGTAATGATAGTAATCCAGTCAGAAATTATAAACCCCTCCCTCCTAAGACTTTAAAGGACTTGAAGGATGCTGTTTCTCAACATGGCCCAACTGCTCCCTACACTTTAACAATCTTAGATAACCTTTGCATTGTAGCCCTCCCTCCAGGTGATTGGGGTCGTTTTGCCATGGCTTGTCTTTCTGGTAGTGATTTATTTGCTTTGAAAGGCTTATTATGAGGACACAGCTTTGGACCAATCAATTCAAAACCGCCGCCTGCACTCCCCAGTGACTCTAGACATGCTTTTAAGGAAAAAAGCACATTCGGAATTACCCGACAAGCCAAACTATCCTACTGAGGCTTATATGCAGATTACCTCCTTAGCAATTCGAGCCTAGAGGCAATTGCCATCATCCAGTGTTAGGACAGAGGAGCTTGCTAAAATTCATCAGGGACCTGATGAGCCTTTTCAGGAGTTTGTCTCCCGCCTCCTCCAGGCTGTTACATGCCAGGTTAGCAATGATGAGGCTAGCTCTCTTTTAGTAAAGCAATTGGCTTTTGAAAATACTAATACAGCATACCAGGCAACCATGAGACCCTTTAAACATAAAGGCACCTTAACTGATTATATTCACCTCAGCGCTGATATCTGACCGGCTTATCAGCAAGGTCTTGCTCTAGCAGCTGCTCAAGCAATATGTTGTTGCAGTCGGTTTGCCAGTATTTTATTGAAGATTTTTGCATCTATGTTCATCATGGATATTGGCCTGAAGTTTTTTTTTCTTCTTGAGTCTCTGCCGGGTTTTGGTATCAGGATGATGTTGGTCTCATAAAATGATTTAGGAAAGATTCCCTCGTTTTGGATTATTTGGAATAGTTTCAGAAGAAATGGTACCAGACCCTCTTTGTGTGTCTGGTAGAATTCGGCTGTGAACCCATCTGGATCTGGGCTTTTTTTGTGTGGTAGGCTCTTAATTGCTGCCTCAACTTCAGATCTTGTTAATGGTCTATTCATAGTTTCGGCTTCCTCCTGGTTTTGGCTTGGGAGGACACAGGTGTCCATAAATTCATCCATTTTTTCCTGGTTTATTAGTTTATGTGCATAAAGTTGTTTCTAGTATTCTCAGATGATAGTTTGAATTTCTGTGAAATCTGTGGTAATTTCCCTTTTATTGCATCTATTTGGGTGTTCTGTCTTTTCTTTTTTATCAGTCCGGCTAGTGGTCTGTCTATTTTGTTGATCTTTTCTAAAAACTAGCTTTTGGATTTATTGATTTTTGAAGGGTTTTTCGTGTCTGTATCTCCTTCAGTCCTGCTGAGTGTTTTCTTTATGCCCACTTAGTCAGCGTCTCATTCAATAATACACAACAAAGGAAGATTAAAGAGCCTACTTCATGTAGCCACTCATTTAGAGCCTCAGTTAATAATGCACACCAGGGTAATAGTAGAGCATTTTATATATGGCCAATCATTTTGTTCCTCACTGAGTGATATACACCTGAAGAATCCTCAGGATTCTATTTGATCCTACCACTCATTTAGAACCTTATTAAATTATTCACAATGGAGCAATAGTCAGGTGTCTATTTTATATGGTCTACAATTCAAAGTTTCATTGAATAGTAAACTTCTATGGAGTATTTAGGACGCTTTTTAACATAGCCACTAATTAAGTGCCTTGCTGAATGATACACACCTTTGTGATAGACAGGAGTCTATTTCATATGGCCACTCATTCAGAGCCTCACTGAATAATACACACCTGGGGCAGTGTCAGGAGTCTATTTCATATGGCCACTCATTCAGAGCCTCAGTGAATAATACACCTGGAAATAGTCAGGAGTCTATTTCATATGGCCACTCATTCAGAGCCTCAGTGAATAATGCACACCTGTGGAATAGTCAGGAATCTCTTTCATATGGCCACTCATTCAGAGCCTCACTGAATATTACACAGTTGTGATATAGTCTGAGTCTATTTTTATGGCCACTCATTCAGAGCCTCACTGAATAATGCACACCTGTGGAATAGTCAGGAATCTCTTTCATATGGCCACTCATTCAGAGCCTCAGTGAATAATACACCTGGAAATAGTCAGGAGTCTATTTCATATGGCCACTCATTCAGAGCCTCACTGAATAATGCACACCTGTGGAATACTCAGGCGACTTTTTC
>CM038400.1:117723809-117755936 GCA_021498475.1 Saguinus midas | reverse complement strand
TATTATCTTTGATAAACCAGAAAAACAAGCAATGGGAAAGGATTCTATTTAATAAATGGTGTTGGGAAACTGGCTAACCATGTGCAGAAAGCAGAAACTGGACCCTTCCTGACACCTTACACTAAAATTAACTCCAGATGGATTAAAGACTTAAACGTAAGACCTGACACCATAAAAACCCTAGAAGAAAATCTAGGCAAAACCATTCAGGACATAGGAGTAGGCAAGGACTTCATGAATAAAACACCAAAAGCATTGGCAACAAAAGCCAAAATAGACAAATGGGACCTAATCAAACTCCACAGCTTCTGCACGGCAAAAGAAACAGTCACTAGAGTGAATCGGCAACCATCAGAATGGGAAAAATCTTTGCAGTTTACACATCTGACAAAGGGCTGATATCCAGAATTTACAAAGAACTCAAACAGATTTACAGGAAAAAAACAAGCCCATTCAGAAATGGGCAAAGGATATGAACAGACACTTTACAAAAGAAGACATACATGAGGCCAACAAACATATGAAAAATGCTCATCATCACTGGTCATTAGAGAGATGCAAATCAAAACCACATTGAGATACCATCTCACGCCAGTTAGAATGGCGATCATTAAAAATCTGGAGACAGCAGATGCTGGAGAGGATGTGGAGAAATAGGAACACTAGGGGAAATCACCACAGATTCCACAGAAATTCAAACCATCATCAGAGAATACTACAAACAACTCTATGCACATAAACTAGTAAACCAGGAAGAAATGAATAAATTCCTGATACCTGTGTCCTCCCAAGCCTAAACCAGGAGGAAAATGAAACTATGAATAGACCAATAACAAGGTCTGAAGTTGAGGCAGCAATTAAGAGCCTACCACACAAAAAAATGCCCAGGTCCAGATGGGTTCACAGCCGAATTCTACCAGACACACAAAGAGGATCTGGTACCATTCCTTCTGAAACTATTCCAAATAATTCAAAAGAGGGAACCCTTCCCAAATCATTTTATGAGACCAACATCATCCTGATACCAAAACCCGGCAGAGACTCAACAAGAAAAGAAAACTTCAGGCCAATATCCATGATGAACATAGATGCAAAAATCTTCAATAAAATACTGGCAAACCGATTGCAACAGCACATTAAAAAACTTATTCATCATGATCAAGTATGATTCATCCCGGGGATGCAAGGCTGGTTCAACATATGGAAGTCTATAAATGTAATTCACCACATAAACAGAAGCAAAACCAAAAACCACATGATTATCTCAATTGAGGCAGAGAAGGCATTTGACAAAATTCAACAGCCCTTTATGCTAAAAACCCTCAATAAACTTGGTATTGATGGAACATATCTCAAAGTAATAAAAGCTATTTATGACAAACCAACAGCCAATATCATACTTAATGGGCAAAACTGGAAGCATTCCTTTGAAATCCAGCACGAGACAAGGATGCCCTCTCTCACCACTCCTATTCAACATAGTACTGGAAGTTCTAGCCAGAGCAATCAGGCAAGAAAAAGAAATAAAGTTATTCGAATAGAAAAGGTGAAAGCCAAATTGTCTCTATTTGCAGATGACATGATAGTATACCTAGAAGAACCCATCACCTCAACCCAAAAACTCCTGAAACTGATAAGCAACTTCAGCAAAGTCTCAGAATATAAAATCAATGTGCAAAAATTACAGGCATTCTTATACACCAATATCAGACTTAAAGAGAACCAAATCAAGAATGAACTGCCATTCACAATTGCTACAAAGAGAATAAAATACCTAGGAATACAACTTACAAGGAACGTAAGGGACCTCTTCAAGGAAAACTACAAACCACTGCTCAACGAAATAAGAGAGGACACAAACAGATGGAGAAACATTCCATTGTAATAGTTAGGAAGAATCAATATCAGGAAAATTACTATACTGCCCAAAGTAATTTACAGAATCAATGCTATCCCCATTAAGTTACCGTTGAATTTCTTCACAGAACTGGAGAAAACCACCATGAACTTCATATGGAACCAAAACTTGGCCCGCATAGCCAAGTCAATTCTAAGCAAAAAGAACACAGCGTGAGGCATCAAACTAGCAGACGTGAAACTATACTACAAGGCTACAGTAATCAGAACAGCATGTTACTGGTACCAAAATAGGGATATAGACCAATGGAATAGAACAGAGTCATCGGAGGCAACACAACATATCTACAGCCATATAATCTTTGATAAACCAGACAAAAACAAGCAATGTGGAAAAAAAATCCCTGTTTAATAAATGGTGTTGAGAAAACGGGTTAGCTATGTGCACAAAGCAGAAACTGGACCCCTTCCTGACACCTTACACTAAAATTAACTTTAGATGGATTAAAGACTTAAACATAAGAACTGGTACCATAAAAATCCTAGAAGAAAATCTAGGCAAAACCATTCAGGACATAGGAGTAGGCAAGGACTTCATGACCAAAACACCAAAAGCATTGGCAACAAAAGCAAAAATAGACATATGGGACCTAGTCAAACTCCACAGCTTCTGCAAAACAAAAGGAACAGTCACTAGAGTGAATCAACAACCATCAGAATGGGAAAAAGTCTTTGCAGTTTACGCATCTGACAAAGGGCTGATATCCAGAATTTACAAAGAACTCAAACAGATTTACAGGAAAAAAACAAACAAGCCCATTCAAAAATGGGCAAAGAATATGAACAGACACGGAGAGAGATCCAAGATGGCTGATTGCTAACAGCTCGGGATTGTAGCTCCCAGTGAAAGCTCGGAAAACATGAGGACGCCACATTTTCAGAGGAATTTTCACCGCCCGCGGACCAGAAGATTTCCAGTGGAGGAGCCCCGCGGGTTGCCAGCGTGACTTCTGTGGCCGGCGCAGCGGTTTTGTCATCACCTTGGAGGGGCAGCTCTTTGTGCACAGTGAGCAGGACCGTTTCTCCGACTGACTGGTGTTTGGAGCTCCGGGAAGGCAGAGTCCCTTGTTGCAGACTCAAGAAGGAAGCCAGACTGGAGATTCCCAGGCAGAAGAGCACCATCACTCTTATCGCTGCTGTTTTGGCCGGCGCACTGGTTTGCTCAGATTCCAGCACTGGGAATCAATAAATTGGACATCCTCTCAGGAACTTAATCAGAAAGGCACTAATTGTAAAGACATCAGATGAATAAAAGCACAATAAAGGGAAAAAACAGGCTAAAAAGTACGAGAAAACCGAAAGTCAGAACCCCTCTCCCTCTACAGGGGATAGCAATTCCTCATCAGCAACAAAACAAGCCCTAATGGAAGAGGACAGTGTTCCATTATCTGAAGTAGGCTTTAAAAGGTGAATGATAAAAAATTTTTGGAAGTTGAAACAACTTGTTCTAACCAAATGTAAAGAAACTAAGAACTTTGAAAAAAGGCTTGATGAAATGTTAAAAAGAATGGACAATATAGAGAGGAATATAAATGAACTAACGGAGTTAAAAAATACAACACGAGAACTTAGTGAAATATGCAGAAGTTTGAATAGCCGATTGATTAAGCAGAAGAAAGGATATCAGAGGTCGAAGACCAAATTAATGAAATGGAATGAGAAGACAAGAATAGAGAAAAAAGGATAAAAAGGAATGAGCAAAGTCTCCAAGAATTATGGGAGTATGAAAAAGACCTTATCTACATTTGATAGGTGTACCTGAATGTGATGGAGAGAATGAATCCAAGCTGGAAAATACTCTTCAGGACATTATCCAGGAGAATTTTTCCAATTTAGCAAAGCAGGATACTATTCAACCTCAGGTAATGCAGAGAACACCACAAAGATATTCCTTAAGAAGAGCAACCCCAAGACACATAATCATTAGATTCACCATGGTTGAAATGAAGGAGAAAATACTAAGGGTAGCCAGAGAGAAAGGTCAGGTTACCCACAAATGGAAGCCTATTAGACTTACAGCAGATCTCTCAGCAGAAACCCTACAAGCCAGAAGAGAGTGGGGGCCAATATTTAGCATCCTTAAAGAACAGAACTTTCAGCCCAGATTTTCATATCCTGCCAAACTAAGCTTCAAGATTGAAGAAAAAATAAAATCTCTTATGAACAAGCAAGTACTCAGAGATTTTATTACCACCAGGCCTGCTTTACAAAAACTTCTGAAAGAAGCATTACACACAGAAAGGAACAACCAGTATTAGCCTTTCTAAAAACATATCAAAAAGTAAAGAGCATTAACATAAAGAAGAATTTACATCAACGAATTGATAAAAAGTCAGTTAACATCAAATGGCAGTAATCCTAAATTGAAATCGACTAAATTCCGCAATCAAAAGATACAGCCGAAACCTAACGGTATACTACATCCAGACCCATTTCATATCCAAAGATACACAAAGACTAAAAACAATGGGTTGGAGAAAGATCTACCAACCAAATGGAGAAAAAAAAACAAATAAATAAACAAGAAGAGTTGCAATTCACGCATTTGATAAAGCAGATTTCGAACTAACAAAGATAGAGTGGTATAAGGATCAATGCATCCTAACACCCAGATACATAAGACCCATAAAGAGATTTAGACTCAACAAGACAGAAAATTAATAAGAATATCCAGAATCTGAACTCAGATCAGGAACAAGTAAACTTAATAAGCACTTGTAGAGCTCTCCACTTTAGATACATAAATATACATTCTCCACTTTAAATACACAAAATAATGATCGGCCATTATTCATACCCATTCATAGAATAAAGCAATATTCCTGTTCTCTCTCCCTCTTTTTCTTCCTCTCTTTTTCTTTCCTTCTAAAAACAAACCAAACAACAACAAAAGGATATGAACAGACACTTTACAAAAGAAGACGTACATGAGGCCAACAAACACATGAAAAATGCTCATCGCCTCTGGTCATTAGAGAGATGCAAATCCAAACCACATTGAGATACCATCTCATGCCAGTTAGAATGGCGATCATTAAAAAATCTGGAGACAGCAGATGCTGGAGGGGATGTGGAGAAAGAGGAACACTCTTACACTGTTGGTGGGAGTGTAAATTAGTTCAACCATTGTGGAAGACAGTGTGGCAATTCCTCAGGGACCTAGAAATAGAAATGCCATTTGGCCCAGCAATCCCATTACTGGGTATATATCCAAAGGACTAGAAATCATTCTACTATAAGGACACATGCACACGAATGTTCATTGCAGCACTGTTTACAATAGCAAAGACCTGGAACCAACCCAAATGCCCATTGATGATAGACTGGACTGGGAAAATGTGGCACATATACACCATGCAATATTATGCAGCAATTAAAAATGATGAGTATTTGTCTTTTGTAAGGCTATGCATGAATCTGGAGAACATTATTCTCAGGAAACTGACACAAGTACAGAAAAGGAAATATCACATATTCTTACTCATAGTCGGGTGAGAAAAATGAGAACACATGGACACAGGGAGGGGGTTACTACAGACTGTGGTCTATTGGCAGAAATGAGGGAGGAACAGTGGGCGGGGAGCTGGGGAGTGATAGCCTAAGGAGAAAAGACAAATGTGGGTGAAGGGGAGGAAGGCAGCAAAACACACTTCCATGTGTGTACCTATGCAACTATCTTGCACGTTCTGCACATGTACCCCAAAACCTAAAATGCAATAAAAATTTTAAAATAATAATAATAATAATAATTAAATGTAGAAAATGTCAGTAAACTATGGAGGATTATATAGCATAATTTAAATATGGTAGCATCCCTTATTATATAGGTAACACACTAGAATAAAAGAAACAGGACTTCCAGTCACTATTATAGTTTTATGATGTTCATGAACTAGCCAAACGGAGCTATTCCTCATTAAAATTTTGAAAATGATGACCACAGTACCCTCCATTAAGATAAGAAAGGTTTTTTCTTCCTCTGTAAGAGAAAGTGATTACTTAAAAAATGGGAATTATTGTCATAAGTATAAAGCTAATATCATTTCTGTCTTTCAGGGCTTTAGGTCATTTCTTAAGTTTGAGCACAAGTGAAAAACACCTGGTTAGTATTTTTCCATTCCCTGAGAACATCGATTTGGTTAGATCATGAAGTTAGACACATATCTTATTAACATGGATAAATAGTCATTAGGCTACAAAGTAGCATGCGGGAATGTCTTTCTGAGATATTTTATATTTTAATCTCATATTGTGTTTTACAACTCCTATTTCCAGACCATGTAAAGAAGGGACATATTTTTCAAAATGTTTCTAGACAAAGTGTTACAGTTGAGTCCTATTCAAATCCCTCACTCAATGGCTGACAGTTGTTTGAAATTTCAGTTACATTCTTAAGGGAATAGTCTACAGTTGTGTTTTCCAGACCTCTTCAATAGCGTTTCTTATGAAACAATTTGTGTGGGCCCAATAACCCGTTTCCTACGGAGCATGTTTTGAAAAATGATAATCAAAACCAACCAGACTTTACACTATACTGAATTAAGTAAAACCTTTCTTTGTTTTCCAAGTTTCAGATAATCTTGAGAATAGTGCAACTTGTCTACAAGTTTGGCAGAAAATAGTATGAAAAGTAAACAATTCTGCGTTCTTCAGTAGATGTCACTTTCTGTACATAGGATACCAAGACATATGAGATGCACAGTATCCCTTACAGTAATGGCAAAAAAATACTTTGAATTTCAGCCATGTGTTACAGTTTTTAAGCTATCAGTGGTATTTTCTAGTGTTTGGGAAAACAAGGAATAACAAGGCAAAATGAATGTTATTAATTAATCATCTTACATATTTTTGTGTAGATTTAGCAACGGCCATTAAGTATAACATGCAATACAGTATTGCTAATACCTTTTCAATAGTTAAACTAAGTTATTACTCTAAATTGCAGCATAAAATTAATTTTCCAAAAAACATACATGATTTTTGAGAAAATAAGAGATGTAAGTAATATAATACAAATTTACCAAAACCTAATTATATATGCAATTACATAACCCCAAAAAAATAGATTTAATACACTTAGTTGAACAAACGGACAGCAGAGAAGATTGAAAGATACGTTTCTTCTGTGTTTTAGAGGCAGTCTTACTGCTATTCGTTATATGCGAGTACTATGCTTGAAACACCTGTTTTGAGATTCACCACAAAAAAAAATTTTCCAAACTGCAGCATAAACACATGAGTTTAACATTGTAAGTTTAATACACACATTAACAATTATTCTGTTAGACAGCTCCGTTTTGGTTTGAGAACCAGATATTTCTCATTGCAGCATATACTCACATTCACTCAGGAGTATGCAAATGCAGCTTTTACTAAAAATGTGTTGCTAACTCCCGAATGTAAAGACAGATTCAACTAACTTAGTTGAATGAAAGCACAACATAGCAGATTGAAGGATACGTTTCTTTTGTGTTTTAGAGGCAGTCTTAAAGTTATTTGTTATGGTTGTATGTGGGTATTTTGCTGGAAATATCTGATAAATGATTCTCCACAGAAAGCGTTTCCAAACTGTTGCATAAACACATGAGTTTAACATTGTAAGGTGAATGTGCACATCGACAACCATTCTGTTAGATAGCCACGTCTTGGTTCTAGAACCAGATATTTCTCATTACGGCATATACTCCAATTCAGTCAGGAATATCAAAACGTAGCTTTTACTATAAACGTGTTTCTAACTCTTGAATCTAAAGAGAGATTCAACTCACTTACTTGAATGAACGCACATCAAAGCAGATTCAAGTATACGTTTCTTCTGTGTTTTAGAGGCAGTCTTACTGCTCTTGGTTATATACGGGTATTTTGCTTAAAATATCTGTTTTGAGATTTACCAAAAAAAGCGTTTCTGAACTGCTGCAAAAACACATGAGTTTAACACTGTAAGTTGAATACACACATTGCCTAACATTCTTAGATAGCTCCATTTCGGTTTTAGAACCAGATATTTCTCATTACAGCATATACGCCCATTCACTCAGGAATATCCAAAGGCAGCTTTTACTAGAAACGTGTTTCTAACTCCTGGATCTAAAGATACATTCAACTCAGTTAGTTGAACGAACGCACAGCAGGCCAGATGGAAGTATACGTTTCCTCTGTATTTTAGAGGCAGTCTTACTGCTATTTGTGATATGCGGGTATTTTGCTGGAAATGTCTGTTTTGAGATTCTCTTCAGAAAGTGTTTCCAAACTGCTGCATAAACACATGAGATTACGTCGGTAAGTTGAATAAACACATTGAAAACCAGAGGCAGTCTTACTGCTATTCGTTATATGCGAATAGCATATATGCGAATATCTGTTAGATAGCTCCGTTTTGGTTTTAGAACCAGATATTTCTCATTAGAACCTATAATCTCATTCACTAAGGAATATCCAAACGCAGATTTTACTAGGAGCATGTTTCTAACTTCTGAATCTAAAGATAAATTCAACTCAGTTAGTTGAATGAACACAAAGCAGAGAAGATTGAAGGATACGTTTCTTCTGGGTTTTAGAGACAGTCTTACTGCTTTGTTATATGTGGGTATTTTGCTGGAAATGTCTGTGTTGAGATTCTCCACGGAAAGTGTTTCCAAACTGCTGCATAAACACATGAGTTTAATTTTTTAAGTTGAATGCACACATGGACCACCATTCTGTTAGATAGCTCCGTTTTGGTTTTAAAACCAGATATTTCTCATTACAGCATATACTCCCATTCACTCAGAAAGATCCAAACGCAGCTTTTCCTAGAAACATGTTTCTAACTCCTGAATCTAAAGATAGATTTAACTCACTTAGTGGAACAAAGGCACAGCAAAGAACCTTTTAGGATACGATTCTTCTGTGTTTTAGAGGCAGTCTTACTGCTATTCGTTATATGAGGGTATTTTGCTGAAAACGACTCTTTTGAGATTCTCCACAGAAAGCGTTTCCAAAATGCTGCATAAACACATGAGCTTAACTCTGTAAGCTGAATGCACCTATTTACAACCATTGTGTTAGGTAGCTCCGTTTTGGTTTTAGAACCAGATATTTTTCATTACAGCATATACTCCCATTCGCTCAGGAAGATCCAAATGTGGCTTTTACTAAAAACGTGTTTCTAACTCCTGAATCTAAAGATAAATTTAACTCATTTAGTTGAACAAATGCACAGGAGGGCAGATTGAATGATACATGTCTTCTCTGTTTTAGAGGCTGTCTTACTGCTGTTGGTTATAGGCGGGTAATTTGCTGGAAATGCCTGTTTTGAGATTCTCCACAGAAAGCGTTTCCAAACTGTTGCATAAACACATGGGTTTATCTCTGTAAGTTGAATGCACACATTGATAGACCATCTTTTAGATAGCTCCATATAGATTTTAGAACCAGATATTACTTATTACAGAATATACTCCCATTAACTCAGAAATACCCAAATGCAGCATTTCCTAGAAACGTGTTTCTAACTCCTGAATCTAAAGATAGATATAACTTGCTTAAATGAACAAATGCACAGCAGAGCAGATTGAAGGATATATTTCTTCTGTGATTTAGAAGCAGTCTTACTGCTGTTGGTTATATTTGGGTATTTTGCTGGAAATACTTGTTTTGAGATTCTCCACAGAAAGGGTTTCCAATCTGCTGCATAAACACATGAGTTTATCTCTGTAAGTTGAATGCACACATTGATAGACTTTCTGTTAGATAGCTCTGTATTTGTTTTAGAACCAGATATTTCTCATTAAAGAATATTCTCCCATTCACTGAGGACTATCCAAATTCAGCTTTTCTGAGAAACGTGTTTCTAACTTATGAATCTAAAGATAGATTTAACTCTCTTTGTTGAACAAACGCACAGCAGAGCAGATTGAAGAATACGTTTCTTCTGTGTTTTTGAGACAGTCTACCGCTATTCGTTATATGTTTTTTTTTTTTTTTTTTGCTGGAAATGCCTGTTTTGAGATTCTCCACAGAAAGTGTTTCCAAACTGCTGCATAAACACATGAGTTTAACTCTGTAAGTTGAATGCACACATTGACAACCATTCTGTTAGATAGCTCCGTTTTGGTTTTAGAACCAGATATTTCTCATTACAGCATATACTCCCATTAACTCAGAAATACCCAAATGCAGCATTTCCTAGAAACGTGTTTCTAACTCCTGAATCTAAAGATAGATGTAACTCACTTAGTTGAACAAACGCACAGCAGAGCAGATTGAAGGATACGTTTCTTCTGTTTTAGTGGCAGTCTTACCGCTTTTTGTTATATGCGGTATTTTGCTGGAAATGCCTGCTTTGAGATTCTTCACAGTAAGCATTTGCAATCTGCTGCATAAACACGTGAGTTTAATTTTGTAAGTTGAATGCACACATTGACAACCATTCTGTTACTTAACTCTGTTTTGGTTTTAGAACCAGATATTTCTCAGTACAGCATACACTCTTATTCACTCAGGACTAACTAAACGCAGCTTTTACTAGAAACGTGTTTCTAACTCCTGAATCTAAAGATAAATTTAACTCATTTAGTTGAACAAATGCACAGCAGAGCAGATTGAAGGATACGTTTCTTCTGTTTTAGTGGCAGTCTTACCGCTTTTTGTTATATGCGGTATTTGGCTGGAAATGCCTGTTTTGAGATTCTCCACAGAAAGCGTTTCCAAACTGCTGCATAAACACATGAGTTTAACTCCATAAGTTGAATGCACACATTGACAACCATTCTGTTAGATAGCTCCGTTTTGGTTTTAGAACCAGATATTTCTCATTACAGCATATACTCCCATTAACTCAGAAATACCCAAATGCAGCATTTCCTAGAAACGTACTTTCAACTCCTGAATCTAAACATAGATGTAACTCACTTAGTTGAACAAACGCACAGCAGAGCAGATTGTAGGATACGTTTCTTCTGTGTTTCAGAGGCAGTCTTACTGCTATTGTTATATGCGGTATTTTGCTGGAAATGCCTGTTTTGAGATTTTCCACTGAAAGCGTTTCCAAACTGCTGCATAAACACATGAGTTTAACTCCGTAAGTTGAATGCACACATTGACAACCATTCTGTTAGATAGCTCCGTTTTGGTTTTAGAACCAGATATTTCTCATTACAGCCTGTACTCCCATTCACTCAGAATATCCAAATGCAGCTTTTACTAGAAACGTGTTTCTAACTCCTGAATCTAAAGATAAATTTAACTCATTTAGTTGAACAAACACACAGCAGAGCAGATTGAAGGATATATTTCTTCTGTGATTTAGAAGCAGTCTTACTGCTGTTGGTTATATTTGGGTATTTTGCTGGAAATACTTGTTTTGAGATTCTCCACAGAAAGGGTTTCCAATCTGCTGCATAAACACATGAGTTTATCTCTGTAAGTTGAATGCACACATTGATAGACTTTCTGTTAGATAGCTCTGTATTTGTTTTAGAACCAGATATTTCTCATTAAAGAATATTCTCCCATTCACTGAGGACTATCCAAATTCAGCTTTTCTGAGAAACGTGTTTCTAACTTATGAATCTAAAGATAGATTTAACTCTCTTTGTTGAACAAACGCACAGCAGAGCAGATTGAAGAATACGTTTCTTCTGTGTTTTTGAGACAGTCTACCGCTATTCGTTATATGTTTTTTTTTTTTTTTTTGCTGGAAATGCCTGTTTTGAGATTCTCCACAGAAAGCGTTTTCAAACTGCTGCGTAAACACATGAGTTTAACACTGTAAGTTGAATGCACACATTGACAACCACTCTGTTATGTACCTCCGTGTTGATTTTAGAACCAGATATTTCTCATTACAGCATATACTCACATTCACTCAGGAATATCCAAATGCAAGGTTTCCTAGAAACGTACTTTCAACTCCTGAATCTAAAGATAGACTTCACTCAGTTACAGGAATGAACACAAAGCAGAGCAGGTTGAAAGATACGTTTCTTCTGTGTTTTAGAGGCAGTCTTACCCCTATTATATGCGGTTGTTTTGCTGGAAATGCCTGTTTTGAGATTCTCCACAGAAAGCGTTTCCAAACTACTGCATAAACACATGGATTTAACTCTCTAAGTTGAATGCACATATTGACAGCCATTCTGTTAGATAGCTCCGTTTTGGTTTTAGAACCAGATATTTCTCATTACAGCATATGCTCCCAATCACTCAGGAATATCCAAACGCAGCTTTTACTAGAAACGTGTTTCTCACTCCTGAACTCAAAGATACATTTAACTCACTTATGTGAACAAACGCACGGAAGAGCAAATTATAGGATAAGTTTCTTCTGTTTTAGTGGCAGTCTTACCGCTTTTTGTTATATGCGGGTATTTTGCTGGAAATGCCTGCTTTGAGATTCTTCACAGTAAGCATTTGCAATCTGCTGCATAAACACGTGAGTTTAATTTTGTAAGTTGAATGCACACATTGACAACCATTCTGTTACTTAACTCTGTTTTGGTTTTAGAACCAGATATTTCTCAGTACAGCATACACTCTTATTCACTCAGGACTAACTAAACGCAGCTTTTACTAGAAACGTGTTTCTCAATCCTGAATTCAAACATACATTTAACTCAATTTGTTGAACAAACGCACAGCAGAGCAGATTGAAGGATTCGATTCTTCTGTTTTTTAGATGCAGTCTTATTGTTTTTTGTTATAGTCAGGTATTTTACTGTAAATGCCTGATTAGAGATTCTCCACAGAAAGCGTTTGCAAACTGCTGCATAAACACATGAGTTTAACTCTTTAAATTGAATGCACACGTTGACAAACATTCTGTTAGATAGCTCTGTTTTGGTTTTAGAACCAGTAATTTCTCATTACATTATATGTTCCCATTCACTCAGAAATATCCAAATGCAGATTTTACTAGAAAGGTGTTTCTCACTCGTAAATTAAAGGATAGATTTAAATCACTTAGTTGAACAAACGCACAGCAGAGCACATTTTAGGACATGATTCTTCTGTGTTTTAGAGGCAGTCTTACTGCTATTCGTTATATGTGGGTATATTGCTGGAAATGCCTGTTTTGAGATTCTCCACAGAAAGTGTTTCCAAACTGCTGCATAAACACATGAGTTTAATTCTGTAAGTTGAATGCACACATTGACAAACATTCTGTTAGATATCTCCGTTTTGCTTTTAGAACCAGATATTTCTTATTACAGCATATACTCCCATTCACTAAAAAATAGCCAAATGCAGCTTTTCCTAGAAACGTGTTTCTAACTCCTGAATGTAAAGATAGATTTAACTCACTTAATTGAACAAACACACAGAAGAGCAGATTGAAGAATACGCTTATTCTGTGTTTTAGAGGCAATTTTATCGTTTTTTGTTATATGCTGGTATTTTGCTGGAAATGCCTGTTTAGAGATTCTCCACAAAAAGCGTTTGCAAACTGCTGCATAAACACATGAGTTTAACTCTGTAAGTTGAATGCACACATTGACAACCATTCTGTTAGACAGCTCCGTTTTGGTTTTAGAAACAGATATTTCTCATTACAGCATACCCTCCC
Source organism: Saguinus midas (assembly GCA_021498475.1). Classification (NCBI taxonomy): domain Eukaryota; kingdom Metazoa; phylum Chordata; class Mammalia; order Primates; family Cebidae; genus Saguinus; species Saguinus midas. The sequence goes on along the minus strand of CM038400.1, from coordinate 117,742,474 downwards.
ATTCACTCAGGAATATCCAAACACAGCTTTTACTAGAAACGTGTTTCTCACTCCTGAATTCAAGATACAGTTTAACTCACTTAGTTGAACAAAGGCACAGAAGATTTAATTGAAGGATACTTGTTTTCTGTGTTTTGGAGCAGTCTTACCCCTTTTTGTTATATGCGGGTATTTTGCTGGAAATGCCTGTTTTGAGATTCTCCACAGAAAGCGTTTCAAACTGCTGCATAAACACATGAGTTTAACACTGTAAGTTGAATGCACACATTGACAACCATTCTGTTAGATATCTCCGTTTTGCTTTTAGAACCAGATATTTCTCATTACAGCATATACTCCCATTCACTCAGGAATATCCAAATGCAGCTTTTCCTAGAAACGTGTTTCTAACTCCTGAATCTAAAGATAGATTTAACTCACTTAGTTGAACAAACACACAGCAGAGCAGATTAAAGAATACGTTTCTTCTGTGTTTTAGAGGCAGTCTTAACCCTTTTGTTATATGCGGTATTTTGCTGGAAATGCCTGTTTTGAGATTCTCCACAGAAAGTGTTTCCAAACTGCTGCATAAACACATGAGTTTAATTCTGTAAGTTGAATGCACACATTGACAAACATTCTGTTAGATATCTCCGTTTTGCTTTTAGAACCAGATATTTCTTATTACAGCATATACTCCCATTCACTAAAAAATAGCCAAATGCAGCTTTTCCTAGAAACGTGTTTCTAACTCCTGAATCTAAAGATAGATTTAACTCACTTAGTTGAACAAACACACAGAAGAGCAGATTGAAGAATACGCTTTCTTCTGTGTTTTAGAGGCAGTCTTATCGTTTTTGTTATATGCTGGTATTTTGCTGGAAATGCCTGTTTAGAGATTCTCCACAAAAAGCGTTTGCAAACTGCTGCATAAACACATGAGTTTAACTCTGTAAGTTGAATGCACACATTGACAACCATTCTGTTAGACAGCTCCGTTTTGGTTTTAGAAACAGATATTTCTCATTACAGCATACCCTCCCATTCACTCAGGAATATCCAAACACAGCTTTTACTAGAAACGTGTTTCTCACTCCTGAATTCAAGATACAGTTTAACTCACTTAGTTGAACAAAGGCACAGAAGATTTAATTGAAGGATACTTGTTTTCTGTGTTTTGGAGGCAGTCTTACCCCTTTTTGTTATATGCGGGTATTTTGCTGTAAATGCCTGTTTTGAGATGCTCCACTGAAAGTGTTTCCAAACTGCTGCATAAACACATGAATTTAATTTTGTAAGTTGAATGCACACATTGACAACCATTCTGTTAGCTCCGTTTTGGTTTTAGAACCAGATATTTCTTATTACAGCATATACTCTTTTTCACTCAGGAATATCCAAACGCAGCTTTTACTAGAAACGTTTTTCAAACTCCTGAATTCAAAGATACCTTTAACTCACTTAGTCGAACAAACGCACAGCAGAGCAGATTAAAGAATACGTTTCTTCTGCAGTTTGGAGGCAGTCTTAACCCTTTTTGTTATATGCCTTTTGCTGAAAATGCCTGTTTTGTGATTCTCCACAGAAAGTTTTCCAATCTGCTGCATAAAAACATGAGCTTACCTCTGTAAGTTAAATGCACACATTGAAAACCATTCTGTTAGATAGCTCCATTTTGGTTTTAGTACCAAATATTTCTCAATACAGCATATGCTCCCATTCACTCAGGAATGGGATTTTTCATGCCTGGATTTGCCTTACCTTGCTTTGCCTGGAGTTGCCTTCAGTTTATTTGCCTTTCCTTGCCGTGCCTAAATTTTCCTTGCCTGAATTTGCCTTCCCTTGCCTACCCTGGATTTGCCTTGCCTCGATTTGCCTTACCTGGATTTGCTAGGTTTTGAGCTTTTGGATTTGCTATGTTTTGAGCTTTTTAAGATCTTGCTCCTCTACCTCTTTCAATTTTGACGATAGGGTGTCAATTTTAGATCTCTCCACTGTTCTCATGTGGGCACTTATTGCTGTATATTTTCCTTTACAGAGTGCTTTAAATGTGTCCCAGAGATTTTGGTATCTTGTGTCTTCGTTCTCGTTGGTTTTGAAGAACTTCATTATTTCTGCCTTCATGTCATTGTTTCTCCAATCAACATTCAAAAGCCAGTTTTTCAGTTTCCATGAAGCTGTGCGGTTCTGAGTTATTTTCTGAATTCTGAGTTCTAACTTGATTGCACTATGGTCTGAGAGACTGTTTGTTATGTTTTCAGTTGTTTTGCATTTTCTGAGGAGTGCTTTACTTCCAATTATGTGGTCAATTTTGGAGTAGGTGTGATGTGGTGCTGAGAAGAATGTATATTCTGTGGATTTGGAGTGGAGAGTTCTGTAAATTTCTATCAGGTTTGCTTGTTCCAGGCCTGAGTTCAAGTACTGGATATCCTTGTTAATATTCTGTCTGGTCGATCTGTCTAATATTGACAGTGGAGTGTTAAAGTCTCCCACTATTATTGTGTGGGAGTCTAAGTCTCCTTGTAAGTCATTAAGAACTTGCTTTATATATCTGAGTGCTCCTGCATTGGGTCCGTATATATTTAGAATCGTTAGCTCTTCTTGCTGTATCAACCCTTTTACCATTATGTAATGACCTTCTTTGTCTCTTTTGATCTTTGTTGCTTTAAAGTCTATTTTATCAGAGACGAGAATTGCAACTCCTGCTTTTTTTTGCTCTCAATTTTTCTTGGTAAATCTTCCTCCATCCCTTTATTTTGAGGCTTTGTGTATCCTTGCATGTGAGATGGGTTTTGGTTTTTTATCCAATTTTTCAGTCTGTGTCTTTTGTTTGGTGCATTTAGCCCATTTACATTGAGGGTTAATATTGTTATGTGTGAATTTGATACTGCCCTTTTGATGCTAGCTTGCTGTTTTGCCCATTAGTTCATGTAGATTCTTCATTTTGTTGATGCTCTTTAGCATTTGGTATGCTTTTAGGATGGCTGGTACTGGTTGTTTCTTTCTATGTGTAGTGCCTCTTTCAGGGGTTCTTGTTAAGCAGGCCTAGTGGTGCCAAAATCTCTGAGTACTTGCTTGTTCACGAAGGATTTTATTTTTCCTTCACTTATGAAGCTCAGTTTGGCTGGATATGAAATTCTAGGTTGAAATGTTTTTTTTTTAAGGATGCTGAATATTGGCCCCTACTCTCTTCAGGCCATAGAATCTCTGCTGAGAGATCTGCTGTGAGTCTGATGGGCTTCCCTTTGTGGGTGACCCGACCTTTCTCTCTGGCTGCCCTTAGTTGTTTCTTCTTCATTTCAACCCTGGTGAATCTGACTTTCATGTGCGTTGGGGTTGCTCTTCTTGGGGAGTACCTTTGTGGTGTTCTCTGTATTTCCTGGAGTTGAGTATTGACCTGCCTTGCTAGGTTGGAAAAATTTTCCTGGATAATATCCTGAAGAGTATTTTCCAGCTTGGATTCACTCTTTTCATCACATTCTGGTACACCTATCAACTGTAGGTTGTGTCTCTTCACATAGTCCCACATTTCTTGGAGATTTTGTACATTTATTTTGTGTTTTTTTCTTTAATCTTTGTTTCTCGTTTTATTTCATTGAGTTGATCTTCAACTTCTGATATTCTTTCTTCTGCTTGGTCAATTCAGCTGTTGAAACTTGTTCATGCTTAGCAAAGTTCTCGTGTTGTGTTTTTCAGCTCCTTCAATTCATTTATATTCCTCTCTAAGTTGTCCATTCTTGTTATCATTTTCTCGAATTTTTTTTCAAATCTTTTTTCAAGGTTCTTAGTTTCTTTGCATTGATTTAGGACATGTTCTTTTAGCTCACTGAAGTTTCTCATTATCCACTTTCTGAAGTCTGATTCTGTCACTTCGTCACACTCATTCTCAATCCAGCTTTGTTCCCTTTCTGATGAGGAGTTTTGGTCCTTTGTAGAAGGTGATGTGTTTTAGTTTTGGGTGTTTTTCTCCTATTTGCGCTGGTTTCTTTCCATTTTTGTGAATTTATCCACCTGTCTTAGTAGTTGCTGATTTTTTAATGGGTCTCTGAGTGGACGCCCAGATTGATGATGATGAAGTATTTATGTTAGTTATTTTTCCTTCTAATGGTCTAGCCCCTCTGCTGTATGAGTGCTGTTGTCCATTCCAGACCCTGCTTTTCTGGGGTACACCTGTAGCAGCTGCAGAACAGTGAGGGATTCTGCTAGTTTCTTCTTCTGCTATCTTTGTCCCAGAATGATGCCTGCCAAATGTCAGTGTGACTAGTTCTTTTTCTGAGGTGACTCTTTGGATATACAGGGGTCAGAGATCTGCTTGAGGAGGCGGTCTGTACTTTATAGGAGCTCCAGTGCTGAGCTGTGAGCTCCATTGTTTATTCAGGGTTGTTGGGCACCTGTGTTTTGACCTTCTGCAGCAGAACTTATAAAAGACTCTCTTTTATTTTTACTCAGATGCTCTGTCTCAGGGAGTTGGGGCTTTCTTTATGAGTATCTGCTGCACTGTCCTGCCTGGCTAGGAGGTAATCTATTCACTATTTGCCTGCCGAGGCTCCACCCTGCTAGCTCGGATCTGCCCTGCTGCCACAGGGCTCTGTTCTGCTGTGGTGTGCTCCGCCCTGCTTGCAGAGTCTCTCTGTTATGGCGGGTTGACTTGGCAAAGGCAGGCTGCCTCATCACTGGGTGGTACTTAAGTAGGGGCGGATTGCGTCCCTAGTGGCAGACGCCCCTCCCACCGGGCTGCACTGTCCTAGATTCAGCTGTGCCTGCAGCAAAACTCACAACCCTGAGCACCTCCAATGAATGCCCTGCTTGTCCCCGTGAGGGTGGGACTCGCCAAGCCCAATCACCTGGCTTCCTGCTTCAGAGTCCATCGTCTCTCTCTCTCTCTCTTTTTCTCCCCAATTTGAAAGGTTGACTCTCACTGGCGCCCCAGTAGCCTGCTGATAGGGCACTGGGATCCATGCAATCTCCTGTGCTGCTGCCCACTGCACTGGCTCAAATCATGCTTCCCAGGAATCTCCTGGTCTGGCTCATTGTCCAAGTCTTGTTTAATCAGATGAACAAGTCAATCTGCCCCTCCAAATCTCAGATTGCCGGTTTAACAGGGCACTCAGACCAATGAGTTTTGTGCCGGGTGCTGCTGCGCTGCAGCACCGGCCAAACCGGTCACGCGAGCCAAAACACCAGCTTCTCTGGCGTCCCATGTCTCTCCTAAACCTGGGACTTTCCCTGTCCTGTGGGCAACAAAGGTCCATCTGAGAATGTGGCTAGGATTCACCCTCTGTGCCTTCACTGAGAGCTGCAATCCTGAGTTGTTTCTACAGTGCCATCTTGGAAAATCGTGTCACCTGGATTTGTTTACCCTTGCGTTGCCTTACCTGGATTTGTTTTGTCTTGCCTTGCCTTGACTGGATTTGCCTTTTCTTCACTTTTCTTGCCTGGATTTGTATTGCCTTGCCTTTCCTAGCATAAATTTTCCATTCCTGTATTTGTCTTGCCATCCCTAGCCTTATCTTGTGTGTATTTGTCTCCCTTGATTTTCCCTGCCTTGCGTTGCCTTGCCTGGATTTGCCATTCTAGATTTGCTGTGTTTTGTTTTGCCTTTCCTGGATTTGCCTTCCGTGGATTTGCCTTGCCTTGCCTAAATTTACCTTGCTTGGATTTGCCTCGCCTTGCCTGAATTTTCCTTGCCTTTTCTTTCCTTGCCTTGCCTATATTTGCCTTGCCAAGATTTGTTTTGCCTAGCATTGAGTTACCTGGATTTGCCTTTCCTGATGTTTCCTTGCTTTGCTTTTCCTTGTCTGGATGTGACTTGCCTAAATTTACCTTTTGGTGCCAACCTTGCCTGTATTTGCCTTGCTTGGATTTGTCTCCCCTTGTTTTTTCTTGCCTAAATTTGTCTAGTCTTGCCTTGTTTGGCCTTGCCTTGTCTGGATTTACCTTCCCTGGATGTTCATTGTCTTGGTTGTCTTGCCTGCATTTGCCTTGCCTCGATTTGTCTTGCATTGCCTGGATTTGTCTTGTTTTGTTTTGCCTTGCCTAGCGTGGTCTGGATTTGCATTGCCTGAAATTGCCTTGCCTTGCCTTGTTTGGATATTTCTTGCCTGGATTTGCCATGCCTTACCTTAATTTGCCTGTGTTTGCCTTGCCTAGATATGCCTTGCCTTGACTGGCCTTGCATTGTGTGGATTTACCTTGCCTAATTTTTCTTCCCTTGCCTTGCCTGGATTTGCCTTGCCTTGATTTTTCTTGTCTTAAACGTTTTGCTGGGATTTGCCTAGTCTTGAATGAATTTGCTGTGCCTTTCCGTGCCTTACTGGGATTTTTCTTGCTTTGTGTTACCTTGCCTTACCTTGCCTGGATTTGCCTTGCTTTGCCTTGCATTGCCTGGATTTTTTTTTTTTTTGCTTGAATTTGCCTTGCCTTGATTTCCTTGAATTTACCTTGCATGAACTTGCCTTGCCATTCATTGCCTGAATATGCCTTCCCTGGATTTGCCTTAACTTTTCTTGCCTGGATTTCCCTTGCCTGGATTTTTCTTTTCTTGAATTGCCTGGCATTGCCTGCATTTTCATTGTGTAGATTTGTTTTGCCTTGCATTGCCTGGACTTCTTTTTCCTGAATTTTCCTTGCTTGCCTTCCCTGGATTTGCCTTGAATGGATTTGTCTTCCCTTTCCTTGCCTGGATTTGTCTGGACTGAATTTCCATAGTTTTGCCTTGCCTTGAATGGATTTACGTTTCCTGGATTTGCCTTGCCTTTCATTGCCTTGCTTGGATTCACCTTGCTTTACGTTGCCTTGCCTGGCTTTGTCTTGACTGCATTTGCCTTGAGTTGCCTCGACTTGCCTTGTTTTGCCTTTCCTATCCTGGATTTTATCTGCCTGTATTTGCTTTTTCTGCCATACCTTGCATAGATTGGCCTTGTCTTTCTTTGCCTGGCATGGATTTGCCTTGCCTGGATTTGCCTCGCTTTGTCTGGATTTATCTTGCCTATCCTTGTCTTGCCTGGATTTTTCTTGCCTGGTATTCCTTGCCTTGTTTTGCCTTGCCTGGGTTTGGCTTACCTAAATTTGCCTTTTGTTGCCAACCTTGTCTAAATTTGCCTTACTTGAATTTGTCACGCCTAGATTTGTTGTGTTTTGTCTTGTTTTGCCTGGATTTGCCTTGCATGGATTTGCCTTCCCTTTTCTTGTATTTCCTGAATTCTTTTTGCTTGGACTTGCTTTGCCTATCCTGGATTTGCCTTGTTTTTCCTTGCCTTGCCTTGCCTTCCCTGAATCCACCTAGACAATATTTTTCTTGTCTAGCTTTGCCTTGCCTTGACTTGCCTTGTCTGGATTTGACTTGCCTATATTTACCTCTCGTTGCCAACCTTGCCTGTAATTGCCTTGCCTGTATTTGCCTTGCCTTTCCTTTTCTAAATTTGCCTTGCCAGGCTTTGCATTGAATGCTTTAATTTGACTTGCCTTGCCTTGTCTTGCCTGGGTTTGCCTTGCATTGCCTTGTCTTTATTTGCCGTGCCTGGATTTTTCTTGTCTTGGTTGTCTTGTGTAAATTTGCCTCTCCTGGATTTGCTTGGCTTTGCCTTGCCTGAATTTGCCTTGCATAAATTTTTCTTGTCTTTGTTGCATTGCCTGGATTTGCTCGCCTGGATTTGCTTGTGTCCCCTTGCCTTTTCTTGTCTGAATTTGCCTTGCCTCAAATTGCCTTGCCAGTATTTGCCTTGCCTGGATTTGCCTCGCTTTGTCTGGATTTATCTTGCCTATCCTTGTCTTGCCTGGATTTTTCTTGCCTGGTATTCCTTGCCTTGTTTTGCCTTGCCTGGGTTTGGCTTGCCTAAATTTGCCTTTTGTTGCCAACCTTGTCTAAATTTGCCTTGCCTGAATTTACCATGCCTAGATTTGTTGTGTTTTGTCTTGTTTTGCCTGGATTTGCCTTGCATGGATTTGCCTTCCCTTTTCTTGCCTATTTCTAAATTATTTTTGCTTGGTCTTGCTTTGCCTATCCTGGATTTGCCTTGTTTTTCTTGCCTTGCCTTGCCTTCCTGAATCCACCTAGACAATATTTTTCTTGTCTAGCTTTGCCTTGCCTTGACTTGCCTTGTCTGGATTTGACTTGCCTATATTTACCTCTCGTTGCCAACCTTGCCTGTAATTGCCTTGCCTGTATTTGCCTTGCCTTTCCTTTTCTAAATTTGCCTTGCCAGGCTTTGCATTGAATGCTTTAATTTGACTTGCCTTGCCTTGTCTTGCCTGGGTTTGCCTTGCATTGCCTTGTCTTTATTTGCCGTGCCTGGATTTTTCTTGTCTTGGTTGTCTTGTGTAAATTTGCCTCTCCTGGATTTGCTTGGCTTTGCCTTGCCTGAATTTGCCTTGCATAAATTTTTCTTGTCTTTGTTGCATTGCCTGGATTTGCTCGCCTGGATTTGCTTGTGTCCCCTTGCCTTTTCTTGTCTGAATTTGCCTTGCCTCAAATTGCCTTGCCAGTATTTGCCTTGCCTGGATTTGCATTGCCTTGCCTTGTTTTGCCTGGATTTGCCTTGACTTGCCTTGCCTTACTTGGACTTGCCTTGTCTGGATTTGCCTTGCCTGGACTTCCCTTGCCTTGCCTTGCCTTGCTTGAATTTCTTTTGACTAGGTTTGTCTTGCCTTACATTACCTTGTGTGGGTTGGCCTTGCCTTTATTTGCCCTGCCTTGTCTTGACTTGCCTTGATTTGCCATACCAGGATTTGCCGTGTTTTGCCGTGATTTGCCTGGATTTTCTGTGCCTGGATTTGCCTTTCTTTGTCTTGCCTTGCCTGAATTCTTTTTGCCTGGATTTGCGTCACCTTGCCAGGATTTGTTTTGCCTTGCCGGGATTTACCTTGCCTTGCCTTGCCTTGTCTAAATTTGTCATGCCTAAATTTGCCTTGATTTTTCTTGCCTTGCCTGAATTTGCCTTGCCTTGCTTTGACTGGATTTACCTTGGCTAGATTTGCCTTGCCATGAATTGCCTGGATATTCCTTGCCTTGCCTTGCCTGGATTTCCCTTGCCTGGATTTTCTTGTCTTTCATTGCCTGGATTTGCATTGCCTAGATTTGTTTACCCTTGCATTGCCTAGATTTGTTTACCCTTGCATTGCCTGGACTTCTTTTGCCTGAATTTGCCTTGCTTGCCTTCCCTGGATTTTACTTGAATGGATTTGCCTTCCCTTTTACGGCCTGGATTTGACTGGCCTAAATTTCCCTTGTTTTGCCTTGTTTTGAATGGACTTGCCTTGCCTGGATTTGCCTTGACTTGCCTTGTTTTTTTTTTTTTTTTTTTGCCTTAGCTGAATTTTCCTTGCCTTGATTTACTTGCCTGAATTTGCCTTGTTTTGCCTTTTCTGGATTTGCATTGATTGGATTTATTTTGCCTTGTCTTGCCTGGATGTGACTTTCCTTAATTTGCCTTGTCAAGCCTACCATGAAATTGACATGCCTGGATTTGCCATGCCTTGACTTTCTTGGATTTGCCTTGCCCTGCCTTGCCTTGCCTTGCTTTATCTGGATATGCCTAGCCTTGCCTTGCCTTCAATGCTTCAATTTGATTTGCCTTGCCTTGTCTTGCCTGAATTTGCCTTGCCTTGCTTTTATTTGCCTTGTGTGAATTTTTCTTGTCTTGGTTGCCTTGCTTGCCTGGATTTGTTTTGCCTTGTTTTGCCTTGCCTTGTTTTGCCTTGCCTTGGCTTGCCTTGCCTGATTTGCCTTGCCTGGATTTGTCTTTCCTGGATTTGCCTTGTTTTGCCTTGTTTTGCCTTGCATGGATTTGTTTTGCCTTGCCTTGACTTGCCTTGCCTTGCCTTGACTTGCCTTGCCTGATTTTCTTGTCTTTTGCCTTGCCTCACCTTGCCTTCCCTGGATTTTCCTTCCTTGGATTTGCATTGGCTTGCCTTGGCTTGCCTTGCCTTGCCTTGATTTGCCTTGCCTTCCTTTGCTTTAACTCGATTTGCCTTGCCTTCCTTTGCTTTAACTCGATTTGCCTTGCCTTACATTGATTTGCGTGGATTTGCCTTGCCTTGATTTGCCCTGCCTTGCCTTGGCATGCCTGGATTTGCCGTGTTTTGCCTTGCCTTGCCTGGATTTGCCTTTCCTGGATTTCTCTTGCCTTGCCTTGCCTGAATGTGTCTTGTCTGGATTTGCTTTGCCTGGATTTGCTTTGCCTGGATTTACCTTGCCTCGCCTTGCTTTGCCTGGATTTGTCTTTCCTGGATTTGCTTTGAATTGCCTTGCCTTGCCTGAATTTCACTTGCCTAAATTTGACTTGCTTTACATTGCCTTGCTTAAATTTGCCTTGCCTTGACTTGCCTGGATTTGCCATGCCTGGATTTGTCATGTTTTGCCTTGCGTGGCCTGGATTTGCCTTGCCTGGATTTGCCTTTCCTTGCCTTGGCTTGCCTGAATTCACCTTGCCTGGATTTGGCTCACCTTGCCTGGATTTGTCTCGCCTTGCCGGGATTTGCCTTGCCTTGCCTTTCCTGGATTTGTCTTGTCTTGCTTTGCCTTGCCTGCGTTTGCAATACCTGGATTTGACTTGCTTCGCCCTTTTCTGCCTGGATTTGCCTTGCCTTCCTTTGTCTGGATATACCTTGCCTGGATTTGCTTTGCCATGCATTGCCTAGATATGCCTTCCCTTGTTTTGCCTGGATTTCCCTTGCCTGGACTTGCCTTGTTTTACATTTCCTGGATTTGAATTGCCTAGATTTGTTTATTCTTGCAATGCCTAAACTTCTTTTGCCTGAATTTGCCTTGGTTGCCTTTTCTGGATTTGACTTGAATGAATTTTCCCTGCCTTTCATTGCCTGGATTTGCCTGGCCTAAATTTTTTTTGTTTTGCCTTTCCTGAACGGATTTGCCCTGCCTTGTTTTGCCTTGCATGGATTTGTTTTGCCTGGATTTGCTTTCTTTTTGCCATGCCTTGCCTAAATTTGCCTTGCCTGGATTTGCTTTGACTTGCCTCCATTTGCCTTGCCTTGCCTTTCGTTGTCTGGATTTGTCCTGCCTGGATTTGCTTTTTTCTGCCATGTCTTGCATGGATTTGCATTGCCTTGTCTTGACTTGCCTTGCCGTGCCTGGATTTGCCTTGCCCTGATTTGCCACGCCTTGTCTGGATTTGCTTTCCTTGCCTTGCCTTGCCTAGCCTGGATTTGCCTTACCTGGGTTTGTCTTGCCTAGCCTTGCCTTGCCTGGATTTTCCTTGCCTGGATTTTCTTTCCTTGTCTTACCTTTCCTAGATTTGACTTGCCTAAGTTTGCTATTCGTTGCCAACCTTCCCTGGATTTGCCTTGCCTTGCATTTTCTTGCTTGACTTGCTTGGATTTGCCTCTCCTGGATTTGCCTTGCTTCACCTTGCCTTGCATTGCCTAAATTTGCCTTTCATGGATTTTCCTTGTCTTGGTTGCCTTGCCTGGATTTGCCTCGCCAGAATTTTTTTTGTGTTGCCTTGCCTTGCCTTGTCTGTATTTGCCTTGCCTCACCTTGCCTGGCCAGGATTTGCCTTGTCTTTCCTTGCTTTGTCTTGCCGGGATTTGCCTTGGATGGATTTGCCTTGCCTTGCCTTGTTTAGATTTTCCTTGCCTGTATTTGACCGCCTTTGCATTGACTGGATTTGCCTTGCCTAGATTTGCCTTGTCATGCATTGCCTCGATTTGCCTTGTGTAGATTTGCCTTGCCTTGTCTTTTTTGGATTTGCCTTGATTGGATTTATTTTGCCTTGCCTTACCTGGATTTGCCTTTTCTGGATTTGCCTTCTCATGCCTTCCATGGATTTGACATACCTGGATTTGCTGTGCATTGCCATTCCTGGATTTGCCTTACCTGGATTTGTTTTGCTTTGCCTTGCCTTATCTGCATTTGTCTTGTCTTCCCTTGCCTTGAATGCTTCAATTTGACTTCCCTTGCCTTGTCTTGCCTGGATTTGCATTGCCTTGCCTTATCTTCCCTTTATTTGCCTTGCCTGGATTTTTCTTCTCTTGGTTGACTTGCTTGGATTTGCCTCTCCTGGATTTGCCTTGCTTCGCCTTGCCTTGCATCGCCTGGATTTGCCTTGCAGTGATTTGCTTTGCCTGGATTTACCTTGCCTTGTCTTGCCTTGCCTGAATTTTCCTTGCCTAGATTTGCCTTGCCTTACTTTGCCTTGAGTGGATTTGCCTTGCCTTTATTTGCCCTGCCTTACCTTGACTTGCCTGGATTTGCCATGCCTAGATTTACCCTGTTTTGCTTTGCCTTGCCTGGATTTGCCTTGCCTTGACTTGCTCTGCCTGAATGTGCCTTGCTGGATTTGCTTTGCCTGAATTTGCCTTTCCTTGCCTGGATTTACCTTGCCTGGATTTGCCTTGCCTGGATTTGCCTTGCCTGAACTGCCTTGCCTTGCCTGAATTCCCTCGTGTACATTTGCCTTGCCTTGCTTGCCTGGATTTGCCATGCCTAGATTTACCCTGTTTTGCTTTGCCTTGCCTGGATTTGCCTTGCCTTGACTTGCTCTGCCTGAATGTGCCTTGCTGGATTTGCTTTGCCTGAATTTGCCTTTCCTTGCATTGCATTTTCTGGATTTGCCTTGCCTGGATTTGCCTTGAATTGCCTTGCCTTGCCTGAAATTCCCTCGTGTACATTTGCCTTGCCTGGATATGCCTTGCCTTGCCTTGCCTTGCATTGCTGGATTTACCTTGCCTAATATGCTTGCCTTGCCTTTCCTTGCTTGGTTTTACCTTGCCTGGATTTTTTTTTGTCTAGAATTTGCCTTGCCTGGGTTTGCCTTGCCTTGCCTTGATTTGTATGAATTTTCATTTTCTGGATTTACCTTTCCTTCCCTAGTTTTGTTTGGCCTGGATTTGCCTTACATGAATTTGCCTTTCCTTTCCTTGCCTTGCCTGGATTTGCCTTGCCTGGATTTTTTTTGCCTTGACTTTCCTTGCCTGAATTTGACATGCTTGGATTTTTTTTGCCTTGCCTTGCCTTGCCTGGATTTGCCTTCCCTTCCCTTTCCTTTCCTGGATTTTCCTTTTCTGAATTTGTCTTTACTTCCCTTGTCTTGCCTGGATTTACCATGCCTTGCCTTGCATTGCCTGGACTTTTCTTGCTTTAATTTGCCTTCCCTTGCCTTGCCTTGCCTGGATTTGTCTTGCCTGGATTTGCCTTGCCTTGTCTTGCCTTGCCTTGCCTCGCATTTCCTGGATTTGATTTCGCTGGATGTTCATTGTTTTGGTTGCTTGCCTGGATTTGTCTTGCCTTGCTTGCCTTTATTTGCCTTGACTTACCTTGCCCTGCCTTGCCTTGCATTTCCTGGATTTGATTTCACTGGATGTTCATTGTTTTGGTTGCCTTGCCTGAATTTGACTTGCCTGGATTTGTCTTGCCTTGGCTTGCCTTGACTGTATTTGCCTTGACTTGACTTGCCTTGCATGGATTTGCTTTGCCTTGATTTGCCTGCCTTACATTGTCTTCCCTTGATTTTGCCTGCCTTGCCTTGACTTGCCTGGAGTTGCCATGCCTGGTTTCTCTGTGTTTTCCTTGACTTGCCTGGATTTGCCTTGCCAGATTTGCCTTGCGTTGCCTTGCCTGGATTTACGTTACCTTGCCTTGTCTTGTATGGATTTGCCATTCCTGGATTTGCCTTGCCTTGCCTGAATTCCCTCGTGTACATTTGCCTTGCCTGGATATGCCTTGCCTTGCCTTGCCTTAATTGCCTTGCCTTGCCTTGCCTTGCCTTGCATGGATTTGCCTTGCCTTCCTTGCTTGGTTTTACCTTGCCTGGATTTTTTTGTCTAGAATGCCTTGCCTTGCCTTGCCTTGCCTTGCCTTGATTTGTATGAATTTTCATTTTCTGGATTTGCCTTTCCTTTCCTTGCCTGGATTTTTTGCCTGGATTTGCCTTGCCTGAATTTGCCTTGCCTTGCCTTGTCTTGCCTTGCCTTGCCTGGATTTGCCTTGCCTGGATTTTTTGCCTTGACTTTCCTTGCCTGAATTTGACTTGCCTGGATTTTTTTTTTGCCTTGCCTTGCCTTGCCTGGATTTGCCTTCCTTCCCTTTCCTTTCCTGGATTTGCCTTTCCTGGTCTGAATTTGCCTTTCCTTGCCTGGATTTGTCTTGTCTTGCCTGGATTTACCATGCCTTGCCTTGCATTGCCTGGACTTTTCTTGCTTTAATTTGCCTTCCCTTGCCTTGCCTTGCCTGGATTTGTCTTGGCTTGCCTTGCCTTGCCTTGCCTCGCATTTCCTGGATTTGATTTCGCTGGATGTTCATTGTTTTGGTTGCCTTGCCTGGATTTGTCTTGCCTTGCTTGCCTTTATTTGCCTTGACTTACCTTGCCCTGCCTTGCCTTGCATTTCCTGGATTTGATTTCACTGGATGTTCATTGTTTTGGTTGCCTTGCCTGAATTTGACTTGCCTGGATTTGTCTTGCCTTGGCTTGCCTTGACTGGATTTGCCTTGACTTGCCTGCCTTGCCTTGCCTTGTCTTGCCTTGGCTTGCCTTGCCTTGATTTTGCCTGCCTTACATTGTCTTCCCTTGATTTTGCCTGCCTTGCCTTGACTTGCCTGGAGTTGCCATGCCTGGTTTCTCTGTGTTTTCCTTGACTTGCCTGGATTTGCCTTGCCAGATTTGCCTTGCGTTGCCTTGCCTGGATTTACGTTACCTTGCCTTGTCTTGTATGGATTTGCCATTCCTGGATTTGCCTTGCCATCTCTAACCTTGTCTTGTGTATATTTGCCTTTCCTTGATTTGCTCTGCCTTACCTTGACTTGACTGGATTTGCCTTGTCTTGCCTTTTTTTTGCCTGCATTTGCTTTTTTTCCCTTGACTTTCTGAACTTGCCTTCACTTGCCTTGCCTATTTTTAATTTTCCTTGCCTAGATTTTTCTTGCCTTGCCTTGCCTGGATTTGCCTTGCCTGGATTTGTCTTGTCTTGCCTTGCCTGGATTTGTCTTGTCTTGCCTTGCCTGAAATTGCCTTTCCTAGATTTGCCTCTACATTCATTGCCTTGCCTGGTCTGGCCTGGATTTGCCTTGGGTGGATTTGTCTTGACTTGCCTTTCCTGGTCTGAATTTGCCTTGCCTGAATTTGTCTTGCCTTGCTGTGCCTTGCCTGGATTTGCCTTTCCTTGCCTGGATTTGCCTTGCGTGGATTTGCCTTGCCTTGCATGGATTTGCCTTTCCTTTCCTTGCCTGAATTCCCCTTTCCTGGATTTGACCTGCCTTACCTTGCTTGGCCTGGATTTGCCTTGACATGCCTCAAATTGCCTTGCCTTGCCTTGCCTTGCCTGAATTTTTCCTGCCTGGATTTGCTTTTTCTTTGCCATGCCTTCCATGAGTTTGCCTTGCCTTGCCTTGCCTAGCCTGGAATTGCCTTGCATTACCTTACCTTGCCTTGCCTGGATTTGCCTTGAGTTCCCTTGCTTTGCCTGGATTTGTTTTGCCTTGATTTGCCTGCCTTACATTGTATTGCCTTGGTTTTGCCTGCCTTGCCTTGACTTGCCTGGATTTGCCATGCCTGGTTTTGCTGTGTTTTGCCTTGATTTGCCTGAATTTGCCTTGCCTGGATTTGCTTTGCATGGATTTACATTACCTTGCCTTGCCTTGTATGGATTTGCCATTCCTGTATTTGCCTTGCCATTCATAGCCTTGTCTTGTGTGTATTTGCCTTTCCTTGATTTGCTCTGCCTTACCTTGACTTGACTGGATTTGTCTTGTCTTTCCTTTTTTTGACTGCATTTGCTTTTCTTTCATTGCCTCCTGAATTTGCCTTCACTTGCCTTTCCTTTTCTTGATTGCCTTGCCTTGTTTTGCCTTGCCTGGATTTGCCTTGACTTGCTTTGCCTTGCCTGGATTTGCCTTGCCTGGATTTTCTTTGCCTTATATTGCCTTGCCATGACTCGGCTGGAATTGCCATGCCTGTTATTGCTGTGTTTTGCCTTGCCTTGCCTGAATTTGCCTTGTGTGAATTTGCCTTGTTTTGCATTGCCTTGCCTTGCCTGAATTCGTCTTTCCTGGATTTGACCTGCCTTATCTTGCTTTGCCTGGATTTGCCTTGTCTTGTCTCCAATTGCCTTGCCTTGCCTTTTCTTGCCTGGATTTGCCCTGCCTGGATTTGCTTTTTTTGCCACGTTTTGCATGGGTTTGCCTTGCCTTGCCTTGCCTGGATTTGCCTTGCCTACATTTGCCTCGCCTTACCTAGATTTTCGATGCCTTGTTTTGCCTGAATTTGCCTTGTCTGGATTTGCCTTGCATACGTTTGCCTTGCCTGGATTTGTCTTGTCTTGCCTGAAATTGCCTTTCCTCGATTTGCCTTTACTTGCCTTGCCTGAATTTGCCTTGGGTGGATTCATCTTGCCTTGCCTTGCCTTGCCTGGACTTGACTTACCTCGATTTGCCTTGCCTTGCTTTGATTTGCCTTGTCTTTCCTTGCCTGGCCTTGCCTGACCTGGATATGCCCTGCCTGGATTTGAATTGCCTTACATTGACTTGCCTAGATTTGCCATGCCTGGGTATGCCTTGACTTGCATAAATATGCCATGTCTTGCCTTCCCTTGCCTGGATTTGCTTTTTGTCCCAGGTCTTGCCTTGATTTGCCTGGCCTTGCCTCGCCTGGATTTGTCTTGCCTTGCCTTGTGTTGCCTTGCCTTGCCTGAATTTACCTATCCTTGCCTTACCTTGCCTGGATTTGCCTTTCGTGGATTTGCCTTTCCTTGCCTTGCCTGGATTTGCCTTTCATGGATTTGCCTTGCCTTGCCTTGCCTGGATTTGCCTTTCGTGAATTTGCCTTGCCTTGCCTTGCATTGCATTGCCTGAATTCCCCTTTCCTGGATTTGACCTGCCCTACCTTGCTTGGCCTGAATTTGCCTTGCCTGGGTTTGCCTTGACATGCCTCGAATTGCCTTGCCTTGCCTTCCCTTGCTTGGATTTTCCCTTCCTGGATTTGCTATTTTTTTTTTAATTTTTATTGCATTATAGGTTTTGGGGTACATGTGCAAAACGTGCAAGATAGTTGCATAGGCACACACATGGCAGTGTGTTTTTCTCCCTTCCTCCCCTACACCCACACTTGGCATTCATGCCCAGGCTATCCCTCCCCAGCCCCGCATTCTGTCCCTCCCCCATTCCCCCCAATAGACCCCAGTGTATAGTAGACAGCCTCTCTGTGTCCTTGTGTTCTCATTTTTGTCACCCACCTATGAGTGAGTATATGCGGTATTTCTTTTTCTGTTCTTCTGTTAGTTTGCTGAGAATGATGTTCTGCAGATACATTCATGTCCTTACAAAGGACACAAACTCATCATTTTTGATTGCTACATAATATTCCATGGTGTATATGTGCCACATATTCCCAGTCCAGTCTATCATCGTTGGGCATTTGGGTTGGTTCCAGTTCTTTGCTATTGTAAACAGTGCTGCAATGAACATTCGTGTGCATGTGTCCTTATAGTAGAACGATTTATAGTCTTTTGGATATACACCCAGTAATGGGATTGCTGGGTCAAATGGAATTTCTATTTCTAGGTCCCTGAGGAATCGCCACACTGTCTTCCACAATGGTTAAACTAATTTACACTCCAACAACAGTGTAAGAGTGTTCCTATTTCTCCACATCCTCTCCAGCATCTGCTGTCTCCAGATTTTTTAATGATCGCCATTCTAACTGGCGTGAGATGGTATCTCAATGTGGTTTTGATTTGCATATCTCTAATGACCAGTGATGATGAGCATTTTTTCATGTGTTTGTTGGCCTCATGTATGTCTTCTTTTGTAAAGTGTCTGTTCATGTCCTTTGCCCATTTCTGAATGGGCTTGTTTGTTTTTTTCCTGTAAATCTGTCTGAGTTCTTTGTTTTTTTTTTTTAATTTTTATTGCATTATAGGTTTTGGGGTATATGTGCAGAACGTGCAAGATAGTTGCATAGGTACACACATGGCAGTGTGCCTTGCTGTCTTCCTCCCCTTCACCTACACTTGGGATTCATGCCCAGGCTATCCCCCCAGCCCCCTGCTGTCCCTCCCCATTTCCCCAAAAGTCCCCAGTGTATAGTAGATCGCCTCTGTGTCCATGTGTTCTCATTTTTCTCACCCACCTATGAGTGAGTATATGCGGTATTTCTTTTCTGTTCTTGTGTCAATATGCTGAGAATGATGTTCTCCAGATTCATCCATGTCCTTGCTTGGACACAAACTCATCATTTTGATTGCTGCATAATATTCCATGGTGTATATGTGCCACATTTTCCGTGTCCAGTCTATCATCGATGGGCATTTGGGTTGGTTCCAGGTCTTTGCTATTGTAAACAGTGCTGCAATGAACATTCGTGTGCATGTGTTTTTATAGTAGAACGATTTATAGTCTTTTGGGTATACACCCAGTAATGGGATTGCTGGGTCAAATGGAATTTCTATTTCTAGGTCCCTGAGGAATCGCCACACTGTCTTCCACAATGGTGGAACTAATTTACACTCCCAGCAACAGTGTAAGAATGTTCCTATTTCTCCACATCCTCTCCAGCATCTGCTCTCTCCAGATTTTTTAATGAACGCCATTCTAACTGGTGTGAGATGATATCTCAATGTGGTTTTTATTTGCATCTCTCTAATGACCAATGTTGATGAGCACTTTTTCATATGTTTGTTGGCCTCATGTATGTCTTCTTTGTAAAGTTTCTGTTCATATCCTTTGCCCATTTCTGAAT
>CM038400.1:117525825-117723709 GCA_021498475.1 Saguinus midas | reverse complement strand
CCACAGCCCATGCTCTTGACCTCCTACTAGGTAAATGGTTTTGTATGTCTGAGTCCCACATTACTCTCAGCATAATTGTCTACACAGTGGTGAGTTAATAAATCTCTGTTGTTCTAATAAAAGGTACTATTTTTAAAATATATTTTTTTATTGCTTTTTAGGTTTGGGGGTACATGTGAAGAACATGCAAGATTGTTGCATGGGTACATACATGGTAATGTGATTTGCTGCCTTCCTCCCCATCACCTATATCTGCCGCTTCTCTCCATGTTATCTCTCCCCAACTCCCACCCTGCTCTGTCCCTCCCTATTTCCCCGACAGACCCCAGTGTGTGATACTCCCCTCCCTGTGTCCATGTGTTCTCATTGTTCAACACCCACCTATGAGTGAGAACATGCAGTATTTGATTTTCTGTTCTTGTGTCAGTTAGCTGAGAAGGAAAATACAGAGAACACCACAAAGATATTCTGCAAGAAGAGCAACCCCAAGGCACATAATCGTCAGATTCACCAGGGTTGAAATGAAAAGAAAATACTAAGGGCAGCCAGAGAGAAGGTCAGGTCACCCACAAAGGAAGCCATCAGACTCACAGCAGATCTCTCGGCAGAAACTCTACAAGCAGAAGAGAGGGGGCCAATATTCAACATCCTTAAAGAAAAGAAATTTCAACCCAGAATTTTATATCCAGCCAAACTGCGCTTCATAAGTGAAGGAAGAATAAAAACTTTTGCCAACAAGCAAGAACTCAGAGATTTTGTCCCCACCAGGCCTGCTTTACAAGGGCTCCTAAAAGAGGCACTACACATAGAAAAGAAGAACCAGCACCAGACATTCTAAAAACATACCAAATGCTAAAGAGCATCACCAAAATGAAGAATCTGAATGA
The DNA here is from genome assembly GCA_021498475.1 of Saguinus midas. NCBI lineage: Eukaryota > Metazoa > Chordata > Mammalia > Primates > Cebidae > Saguinus > Saguinus midas. Next base: position 117,722,822 of record CM038400.1, on the reverse strand, counting down.
ACCAAGGGACAAAACAGTTAGATAGCATTAAAATGGCACTATCAAACTAACACATAACAACATTAGCCCTAAATGTAAATGGGCTAAATGCACCAATCAAAAGACACAGACGGGCAAAGTGGATAAAAAGACAAAACCAATTGCTGTGCTGTATCCAGAAAACCCATCTCACAGAAAAAGATTCACAAAGACTCAAAATAAAGGGATGGAGGGAGATTTACCAAGCAAATGGAGAGAAGAAAAAGCAGGAGTTGCAATTCTCATCTCTGATAAAACAGACTTTAAAGCAACAAAGATCAAAAGAGATAAAGAAGGTCATTACATAATGGTAAAAGAATAGATACAACAAGAAGAGCTAACGATCCTAAATATATATGGACCCAATATAGGAGCACCTAGATATATAAGGCAAGTTCTTAACGACTTACAAAGAGACTTAGACTCTCACACAATAATAGTGGGAGACTTTAACACTCCACTGTCAATATCAGACAGATCAACCAGACAGAAAATTAACAAAGATATCCAGGACTTGAACTGAGACCTGGAACAAGCAAACCTGATACACATTTACAGAACTCTGCACCCCAAATCCACACAATATACATTCTTCTCAGCACCAAATCACACCTACTTCAACATTGACCACATAATTAGAAGTAAAGAACTTCTCAGCAAATGCAAAATAACTGAAAACTTAACAAACAGTCTCTCAGATCACAGCGCAATCAAGTTAGAACTCAGAATTCAGAAACTAACTCAGAACCGTACAGCTTCATGAAAACTGAACAACTGGCTCTTGAATGTTGATTGGATAAACAATGAAATGAAGGCAGAAATAAAGAAGCTCTTTGAAACCAATGAGAATGAAGACACAACATACCAGAATCTCTGGGACACATTTAAAGCAGTCTGTAGAGGAAAATATATAGCAATAAGTGCCCACATGAGAAGAGTGGAGAGATCCAAAATTGACACCCTATCGTCAAAATTGAAAGAGCTAGAGGAGAAAAAGTCAAAACCTAAAAATAGCCAAAGAAAAGAAATAACTAAGATCAGAGCAAAATAGACAGACCACTAGCAGACTGATAAAAAGAAAAGAGAGAACAATCAAATAGATGCAATAAAAACGATAAAGGGGAAATCACCACAGATTCCACAGAAATTCAAACCATCATCAGAGAATACTACAAACAACTCTATGCACATAAACTAGTAAACCAGGAAGAAATGGATAAATTCCTGGACACCTGTGTCCTCCCAAGCCTAAACCACGAGGAAGCCAAAACTATGAATAGACCAATAACAAGGTCTGAAGTCGAGGGAGCAATTAAGAGCCTACCACACAAAAAAAGCCCTGGTCCAGATGGGTTCACAGCTGAATTCTACCAGACACACAAAGAGGAGCTGGTACCATTCCTTCTGAAACTATTCCAAATAATCCAAAAAGAGGGAACCCTTCCCAAATCATTTTATGAGACCAACATCATCCTGATACCAAAACCCGGCAGAGACTCAACAAGAAAAGAAAACTTCAGGCCAATATCCATGATGAACATAGATGCAAAAATCTGCTATAAAATGCTGGCAAACCGATTGCAACAGCACATTAAAAAACTTATCAATCATGATCAAGTAGGATTCATCCCGGGCATGCAAGGCTAGTTCAACATACGCAAGTATATAAACGTCATTCACCACATTAATAGAACCAAAAATAAAAACCACATGTTTGAGGGTGCTTCCAAGATGGCGTTGTAGAGGCGACTCAGGATTGCAGCTCCCAGTGAAGGCGCAGAGGGTGAGTACTAGCCGCATTCTTGGACAGACCTTTTTTGCCCACAGAACGTTGAAAATCCCAGGTGTGGGAGAGACATGGGAAGCCAGCACAGAAGGCTCACCCGGCTGGCTCACGTGGTTTGGCCTGCGCCGCAGTGCCTCGGCTCCCGCAAAAAACTCACTGGTCTGGGTGCCCTGTTAAACCAGCAATCTGAGATTTGGAATGGCAGATTGACATATCCATCTGATTGAACGGGACTTGGACAATGAGCCAGACCAGGAAATTTTTGGGAAGCGTGATCTGAGCCGGCACAGTGGGCAGCAGCACAGGAGATTGCACGGATCCCAGTGCCCTATCAGCAGGCTACTGGAGTGCCAGTGAGAGAATTGACCGTTCACCTTGGGGAGAGGAAGAGAGAGAGAGAGAGAGAACGGACTCTGAGGCAGGGAGCTGGGTGATTGGGCTCAGCGGGTCCCACCCTCATGGGGACAAGCAGGGTGGTGATTGGAGGTGCTCAGGGCTGAGAGCTTTGCTGCCAGCACAGTTGAATCTAGCAGAATGCAGCCCGTTGGGGGAAGGGCATCCAACACTATGGACGCAATCCACCCCTACTGAAGTACCACCCACTGCTGATGCAGCATGTCGTTGCTGAGGCAACCCGCCATAACAGAGAGACTCCCTCAGCTGGGCGGAGCACACCACAGCAGAAAGGGGCCGGCAGCAGCAGGGCGGACCACGCTAGCAGGGCAAAACCTAGGTAGGCAAATAGTGAATAGACTACCTCCTAGCCAGGCAGGACAGTGCAACAGATACTCATAAAGAAAGCCCCAAAGCCCTGAGACAGAGCATCTAAGGAAAAAAAAACAGGGGGTGTTTTATGAATTCTGCTGCAGCAGACATAAACACATCCTCCCAACAACCCTGAATGAACAACGGAGCTCACAGCTCAGCACTGGAGCTCCTATAAAGCACAGAACGTCCCCTCAAGCAGATCCCTGAACCCTGTATATCCAAAGAGTCACCACAAAAAAGGACTAATCACACTGACATTTGGCGGGCATCATTCTAGAATAAAGATAGCAGAAGAAAAAACTGGTAGCATTCCTCACTGTTCCACAGCTGCTACAGGTGTACTCCAGACAAGCAGGGTCTGGACCTCAGCACTCGTACAGCAGAGGGGCTAGAGATCCAAGTGAAAAATCAGCTACTACTAAGATGAAAGGTGGATAAATTCAGAAAGATGGAAAGAAACCAGCGCAAAAAGGAGGAAAACACCCAAAACCAAAACACCTCACTTCCGACAAAGGACCAAAACTCCTCACCAGTAAGGGAACAAAGCTGGACGGAGAATGAGTGTGACAAAATGACGGAATCAGACTTCAGAAGGTGGATAATGAGATACTTCAGTGAGCTAAAAAAATCATGTCCTAAATCAGTGCAAATAAACTAAGAACCTTGAAAAAAGATTCGAGGAAATGATAAGAAGGATGGACAACTTAGAGAGGAACATGAATGAATGGAAGGAGCTGAAAAACACAACACGAGAACTTCGTGAAGCATGCACAAGTTTCAACAGCGAATTGATCAAGCAGAAGAAAGAATATCAGAGTTGAAGATCAACTCAATGAAATAAAACGAGAAACCAAGATTAGAGAAGAAAGCAAAAAAAAAGGAATGAACAAAATCTCCAAGAAATGTGGGACTGTGAAGAGACCCAACCTACGTTTGATAGGTGTACCAGAATGTGATGAAGAAAATGAATTCAAGTGGAAAATACTCTTCAGGATATTATCCAGAAAAATTTCCCGAACCTAGCAAGACAGATCAATACTCAACTCCAGAAAATACAGAGAACACCATGAAGATACTCCGCAAGAAAAGCACCCCAAGGCACCTAATCTTCAGATTCAGCAGGGTTGAAATGAAAGAGAAAATACTAAGGGCAGCCAGAGAGAAAGGTCGGGTCACCCACAAAGGGAAGCTCATTCTACTCACTGCAGATCTCTTGGCGGAGACTCTACAAGCCAGAAGAGAGTGGGGGCCAATATTCAACATCCTTAAAGAAAAGAACTTTCAACCCAGAATTTCATATGCAGCCAAACTGAGCTTCAGAAGTGAAGGAAAAATAAAATCCTTCATGAACGAGCAAGTACTAAGAGATTTTGTCACCACTAGGCCTGCTTTACAAGAGCTACTGAAAGAGGCACTACACATAGAAAGAAACAACCAGTACCAGCCATCCTACAAGCATAACGAATGCTAAAGAGCATCAACAAAATGAAGAATCTAGATGAACCAATGGGAAAAACAGCCGGCTAGCATCAAAAGGGCAGTATCAAATTCACACATAACAATATTAATCCTAAATGTAAATGGGATAAATGCACCAAACAAAAGACTCAGACTGGCAAATTGGATAAAAAACCAAAACCCATCGGTTGGCCATATCCAGAAAACCCATCTCACATGCAAGGATACACAAAGCCTCAAAATAAAGGAATGGAGGAAGATTTACCAAGAAAAATTGAGAGCAAAAAAAGCAGGAGTTGCAATTCTCATATCTGATAAAATAGACTGTAAAGCAACAAAGATCAAAAGAGACAAAGAAGGTCATTACATAATGGTAAAAGGGTTGATACAACAAGAAGAGCTAACAATCCTAAATATATATGGGCCCAATGCAGGAGCACCCAGATATATAAGGCAAGTCCTTAATGACTTACAAAGAGACTTAGACTCCCACACAATAATAGTGGGAGACTTTAACACTCCAATGTCAATATCACACAAATAAACCAGACAGAAAATTAACAAGGATATCCAGGACTTGAACTCAGACCTGGAACAAGCAAACCTGATAGACATTTAAAGAACTCTGCACCCCAAATCCACACAACATACATTCTTTTCAGCACCACATCACACCTATTCCAAAATTGACCACATAATTGGAAGTAAAGCACTCCTCAGCAAATGCAAAACAAGTGACATCATAACAAACAGTCTCTCAGATCATAGTGCAATCAAGTTGGAACTCAGAATTCAGAAACTAACTCAGAACTGCACAGCTTCATGGAAACTAAACAAGTGGCTCTTGAATGTTGATTGGATAAACAATGAAATGAAGGCAGAAATAAAGAAGTGATTTGACACCAACGAGAATGAAGACACAACATACCAGAATCTCTGGGACACATTGAAAGCAGTCTGTAGAGGAAAATATATAGCAATAAGTGCCCACATGAGAAGAGTGGAGAGATCCAAAATTGACACCTATCATCAAAATTGAAAGAGCTAGAGGAGCAAGATCAAAAAGCTCAAAACTAGCTGAAGACAAGAAATAACTAAGATCAGAGCAGAACTGAAGGAGATAGAGACAAGAAAACCCTTCAAAAATCAATAAATCCAAGAGCTGGTTTTTGAAAAGATCAACAAAATAGACAGACCACTAGCCAGACTGATAAAAAAGAAAAGAGAGAATAACCAAATAGATGCAATAAAAAACGAAAAAGGAGAAATCACCACAGATTCCACAGAAATTCAAACCTTCATCAGAGAATACTACAAACAACTCTATGCACATAAACTAGTAAACCAGGAAGAAATTGATAAATTCCTGGAGGCCTGTGTCCTCCCAAGCCTAAACAAGGAGGAAGCCGAAACTCTGAATAGACCAATAACAAGGTCTGAAGTTGAGGCAGCAATTAAGAGCCTACCAGGCAAAAAAAGCCCAGATCCAGATGGGTTCACAGCCAAATTCTACCATACACACAAAGAAGATCTGGTACCATTCCTTCTGAAACTATTCCAAATAATTCAAAAATAGGGAACTCTTCCCAAATCATTTTATGAGACCAACATTATCTTGATTCCAAAACCAGGCAGAGTCTCAACAGAAAAAGAAAACTTCAGGCCAATATCCATGATGACCATAGATGCAAAAATCTTCAGTAAAACACTGGCAAACTGATTGCAACAGCACATTAACAAACTTATCCATCATAATCAAGTAGGATTCATCCCAGTGATGCAAGGCTGGTTCAACATACACAAGTCTATAAATGTAATTCACCACATAAACAGAAGGAAAATCAAAACCACATTGAGATACCATCTCACGCCAGTTAGAATGGCGATCATTAATAAATCTGGAGACAGCAGATGCTGGAGAGGATGTGGAGAAAAACGAACACTCTTACACTGTTGGTGGGAGTGTAAATTAGTTCAACCATTGTGGAAGACAGTGTGGCAATTCCTCAAGGACCTAGAAATAGAAATTCCATTTAACCCAGCAATCCCATTACTGGGTATATATCCAAAAGCCTATAAATCGTTCTACTATAAAGACACATGCACACATATGTTCATTGCAGCACTGTTTACAACAGCAAAGACCTGTAACCAACCCAAATGCCTATCGATGATAGACTGAATTGGGAAAATGTGGCACATATACACCATGGAATATTATTCAGCAATTATAAATGATGAGTTTATGTCCTTTGTAACGACATGGATGAATCTGGAGAACATCATTCTCAGCAAACTGACACAAGAACAGTAAAGGAAATATCACATATTCTCACTTATAGGCGGGTGAGAAAAATGAGAACAGATGGACACAGGGAGGGTGTCTACTACACACTGGGGTCTATTGGGGGAAATGGGGGAGGTACAGTGGGGGGTGGCTGTGGAGGGATAGCCTGGGGATAAATGCCAAGTATGGGTGAAGGGGAGCAAGGCAGCAAAACACACTGCCATGTGTGTACCTATGCAACTATCTTGCACGTTCTGCACACGTACCCCAAAACCTATAATGCAATAAAAATTAAAAAAAACATGATTATCTCAATTGACAGAGAGAAGGCATTTGACAAAATTCCACATCCCTTTATGCTAAAATCTCTCAATAAACTCGGTATTGATGAAACATATCTTAAAGTAATAAAAACTATATATGACAAACCAACAGCCAATATCATCCATAATCGGCAAAAACTGGAATCATTCCCTTTGAAATCCGGCACTAGACAAGGATGTCCTCTCTCACCACTCCTATTCAACACAGTACTGGAATTTCTAGCCAGAGCAATCAGGCACAAAAAAGAAATAAAGTGTATTCGAATAGGAAAGAAGGAAGCCAAAATGTTTTTATTCGCAGAGGCATTGGAGGAAAATCAACATATCTACAACCATAAAATCTTTGATAAACCAGACAAAAAACAAGCAATGGGAAAAAGATTCCCTGTTTAACAAATGATGTTGGGAAAACTGGTTAGCCATGTGCAGAAAGCAGAAACTGGACCCCTTTCTGACACCTTACACTAAAATTAACTCCAGATGGATTAAAGACTTAAACATAAGACCTGACACCATAAAAACCCTAGAAGAAAATCTAGGCAAAACCATTCAGGACATAGGAGTAGGCAAGGACTTCATGACCAAAACACCAAAAGCATTGGCATCAAAATACGAAATAGACAAATGGGACCTAATCAAACTCCACAGCTTGTACACAGCAAAAGAAACAGTCACTAGAGTGAATCAGCAACCAATAGATTGGGAAAAAATCTTTGTTGTTTACCCAACTGAAAAAGGGCTGATATCCAGAATTTACAAAGAACTCAAACAGATTTACAGGAAAAAAGCAAACAATCCCATTCAAAAATAGACAAAGGACATGAACAGACACTTTACAAAAGAAGACGTACATGAGGCCAACAAACACATTAAAAAATGCTCATCATCACTGGTCATTAGAAAGATGCAAATCAAAACCACATTGAGATACCATCTCACGCCGGTTAGAATGGCGATCATTAAAAAATCTGGAGACAACAGATGCTGGAGCGGATGTGGAGAAATACAAACACTTTTACACTGTTGATGGGAGTGTAAGTTAGTTCAGCCATTGTGGGAGACAGTGTGGCCATTCCTCCAGGACCTAGAAATAGAAATTTCATTTGACCCAGCAATCCCATTACTGGGTATATATCCAAAGAACTATAAATCTTTCTACTATAAGGACACATGCACACGAATGTTCATTGCAGCACTGTTTACAATAGCAAAGAACTGGAACCAACCATAATGCCTATTGATGATAGACTAGGATGGGAAAATGTGGCACATATACACCATGCAATATTATGCAGCAATCAAAAATGACGAGTTTATGTCCTTTGTAAGGACATGGATGAATATGGAGAACATCATTCTCAGCAAACTGACACAAGAACAGAAAAGGAAATACCACATATTGTCACTCATAGGCGGGTGAGAAAAATAAGAATACATGGACACAGGGAGGCGGGTACTACACACTGGGGTCTTTTTGGGGAATAGGGGAGGGACAGCGGTGGGGAGCTGGGGGGGATAGCCTGGGGAGAAATGCCAAATGTGGGTTAAGGGGAGGAAGGCATCAAAACACACTGCCATGTGTGTACCTATGCAACTATCTTGCACGTTCTGCACATGTACCCCAAAACCTAAAATGTAATAAAAGTTTTAAAAAAGGAACTATCTTCAGATTCAGGAGTTAGAAAAACGTTTCTAGTAAAAGCTGCATTTGTATATTTCTGACTGAATTGCAGTATATGCTGTCATGAGAAATATATGCTTCTAAAACCAGATCAGAAATAACATAATGGTTTTCAATGTATGCATTTAACTTACAGAGTTAAACTGTTGTGTTTATGCAGCAGTTTAAAAATGTTTTCTGTGGAGAATCCAAAAAAAGACATCTCCATCAAAATACCCGCATATAGCAAATAGCAGTAAGGCTTCCTCTAAAACAAAGAAAAACATATCCTTCGATGATATCTGCTGTGCATTTGTTCAAATAAATGAGTTAAATTTGTCTTTAGATTCAGGAGTTAGAAACACCTTTGCAGTAAAAGCTGGGTTTGGATATTCCTGAGTGAACGAAAGTATATGCTGTAATAAAAAATATCTGGTCCTAAAATCAACACAGAACATCTAACAGAATGGTTGTCAATGTGTGCATTCAACTTATGAAGCTAAACTCATGTGTTTATGCATCAGTCTGGAAAAGCTTTCTGTGAAGAATCTCAAAACAGACATTTCCAGCAAAATACCCACATATAACAAATAGCAGTAAGACTGAGTCTAAAATACACAAGAAATGTATTCTTCAATCTGCCCTTCTGTTCGCTCGTTCAACTAAGTGAGTTGAATCTATGTTTATATTCACGAGTTGAAAACACATTTTAAGTAACAGCTGCGTTTGGATATTCCTGAGTGAATGGGGGTATATGCCGTAACGAGAAATACCTGGTTCTAAAACCAAAACGGAGCTATCTAACAGAATGGTGGTCAATGTGTGCATTCAACTTACAGAGTTAAACTCATGTATTTATGAAGTACTTTGGAAACACGTTTTGTAGATAACCTCTAAACACATATTTTCAGCAGAATACTTGCATATAAAAAATACCAGTAAGACTGCTTTTAAAAACAGAAAAAAACGTATCCTTCAATTTTCTATGCTGTGCGTTTATTTAAATAAGTGAGTAGAATCTATCTTTAGATTCATAGTTTGAAAACACGTTTTCAGTAAAAGCTGCGGTTGGATATTCCTAAGTGAATGGGAGTATATACTGTAATGAGAAATATCTGCTTCTAAAACCGAATCAGAACTAACAGAATGGTTGTCAATTAGTGCATTCAACTTACAGAGTTAAACTGTTGTGTTTCTGCAGCAGTTTGGAAACAGATTCTGTGGAGAATTTGAAAAAAGTCATTTTCAGCAAAATACTGGCACATAACAAATAGCAGTAAGACTTTCTCTAAAAAAAAAAAAACACGTATCTTTCAAGGATATCTGCTGTGCATTCGTTTAGTTAAGTGAGTTGAAGTTTTCTTTAGATTCAGGAGTTAGAACCACGTTTCTAGTAAAAGCTGCGTTTGGGTATTCCTCAGTGAACAAGATTATATGCTGTAATGAGAAAAATCTGGTCCTAAAACCAAAACGGAGCCATCTAACAGAATGGTTGTCAATGTGTGCATTAAACTTCTAAAGCTAAACTGATGTGTTTATGCATCAGCCTGGAAACGCTTTCTGTGAAGAAGATCAAAATAGATACTTCCAGCAAAATACCCACATATTACAAATCGCAGTAAGACTGCGTCTAAAGCAGAGAAGAAACGTATTCTTCAATCTGCTTTGCTATGCGTTCGTTCAACTAAGTGAGTTGAATATATGTTTACATTCAGGAGTTGGAAACACGTTTTTAGTAAAAGCTGCATTTGGATAATCCTGAGTGAATGGGAGTATATGCTGTAATGAAAAATATCTGGTTATAAAACCAAAACAGAGACATCTAACAGAATGGTTGTCAATGTGTGCATTCAACGTTCAGAGGTAAACTGATGTCTTAGCAGTTTGGAAAACCATTCTTTTGAGAATATCAAGACAGATATTTCCAGCAAAATATTCTCTTATAACAAATAACAGTAAGAATGCCTCTAATATACAGATGAAACTTATCCTTCACTCTGCTCTGCTGTGCATTTGTTCAACTAAGCGAATAGAATCTATCTTCAGATTCAGGAGTTAGAAACATGTTACTAGTAAAAGCTGCATTTGAATATTCCTGAATAAATGGTAGTATAGGCTGTAATGAGAAATATCAGTTTCTAAAACCAAATCAGAACTAACGGAATGGTTGTCAATGTGTGCATTCAATTTACAGAGTTAAACTGTTGTGTTTAGGCAGCAGTTTGGAAACGCTTTCTGTGGAGAATTTCAAAAAAGGTATTTCCAGGAAAATACTTGCATATAACAAATAGCAGTAAGACTTCCTTTAAAACACAGAAAAATATATTCTTCAATGAGATCTGCTGTGCGTTTGTTCAACTAACTGAGTTAATATCTCTTTAGATTCAGAAGTTAGAAACACGTTTCTAGTAAAAGCTGCGTTTGGATATTTCTGAGTGAACAGGAGTATATGCTGTAATGAGAAATATCTGGTTCTAAAACCAAAACAGAGCCACCTAACAGAATGGTAGTCAATGTGTACATTCAACTTACAGAGCTAAACTTATGTGTTTCTGCACCAGTCTGGAAACACCTTCTGTAGAGAATCTCAAAACAGATATTTCCAGCAAAATACCCACATATAACAAATAGCAATAAGACTGAGTCTAAAACACAAAAGAAATGTATCCTTCAATCTGCTCTGCTGTGATTTTGTTCAACTAAGTGAGTTGAATCTATCTTAGATTCAGGAGTTAGAAACATGTTACTAGTAAAAGCTGCATTTGAATATTCCTGAATAAATGGTAGTATAGGCTGTAATGAGAAATATCAGTTTCTAAAACCAAATCAGAACTAACGGAATGGTTGTCAATGTGTGCATTCAATTTACAGAGTTAAACTGTTGTGTTTAGGCAGCAGTTTGGAAACGCTTTCTGTGGAGAATTTCAAAAAAGGTATTTCCAGGAAAATACTTGCATATAACAAATAGCAGTAAGACTTCCTTTAAAACAAAGAAAAAATATATTCTTCAATGAGATCTGCTGTGTATTTGTTCAACTAACTGAGTTTAATATCTCTTTAGATTCAGAAGTTAGAAACACGTTTCTAGTAAAAGCTGCGTTTGGATATTTCTGAGTGAACAGGAGTATATGCTGTAATAAGAAATATCTGGTCCTAAAACCAAAACAGAGCCACCTAACAGAATGGTAGTCAATGTGTACATTCAACTTACAGAGCTAAACTTATGTGTTTCTGCACCAGTCTGGAAACACCTTCTGTAGAGAATCTCAAAACAGATATTTCCAGCAAAATACCCGCGTATAACAAATAGCAATAAGACTGAGTCTAAAACACAAAAGAAATGTATTCTTCAATCTGCTCTGCTGTGATTTTGTACAACTAAGTGAGTTGAATCTATCCTTAGATTCAGGAGTTGAAAACACATTTTAAGTAAAATCTGTGTTGAAATATTTTTGAGTGAATGGGTGTATATGCTGTAATGAGAAATACCTAGTTCTAAAACCAAAACAGAGCTATTTAACAGAATGGTTGTCAATTTGTGCATTCAACTTACAGAGTTAAACTCATGTATTTATGAAGCAGTTTGGAAACGCTTTCTGTAGATAATCTCAAAACAGTCATTTCCATCAGAATATTTGCATGTAAAAAATAGCAGTAAGACTCCTTTTAAAAATAGATAAAACGTATTCTTCTATTTTTTTTTCTTTGCATTCATTCAACTAAGTGAGTAGAATCTATCTTTAGATTCAGGAGTTGGAAACACGTTTTTAGTAAAAGCTGCATTTAAATATTTCTGAGTGAATGGGAGTATATGCTTTAATGAGAAATATCTGGTTCTAAAACCAAAACAAAGGTATCTAAGGGAATGGTTGTCAATGTGTGCATTCACCTTACAGAGGTAAACTGATGAGTTTATGCAGCAGTTTGGAAACACATTCTGTAAAGAATCTAAGAAGCAGACATTTTCAGCAAATTTCCACAATGTTACAAATAGCAGTAAGATGACCTCTGAAACACAGAGAAAAGCTATTCTTTAATCTGCTCTGCTGTCTGTTGGTTCAACTAAGAGAATTGAATCTATATTTAGATTCAAAATTTAGAAAGACGTTTGTACTAAAAGCTGCATTTGGATATTTGTGAGTGAATGGGATTTTATATTGTAATAAAAAATATCTGGTTTGGAAATGAAAATGGACCTAACTAACAGAGTAATTGTGAATGTGTGCGTTCAACTTACAGAGTTAAACTGATGTTTTTATGCAGCAATTTGAAAACGCTTTTTGTGGAGAATCCCAATACAGACATTTCCAGCAAAACACCCGATTATACCAAATAGTGATAAGACTGCCTCTGAAACACAAAATAAACGTATCCTTCAATATGCTCTGCTGTAGGTTTGTTCAACTAAGCGAACTGAATCTATCTTAAGATTCAGGAGTTGGAAACACGTTTCTAGTAAAAGCTGCATTTTGGTGTTCCTAAATGAATTGTAGAATATGCTGTAATGAGAAATATCTGGTTCTAAAACCAAACGGGGCTATCTAACACAATGGTTGAGAATGTGTGCATTCATCTTGAAAAGTTAAGCTGATATGCTTATGCAACAGTTTGGAAACGCTTTCTGTGGGGAATCCAAAACAAGACATTTCCAGCAAAATACCTGCATATAACAAATAGCAGTAAGACTTCCTCTAAAACAAAGAAAAAAAAATATATCCTTCAATGAGATCTGCTGTGCATTTGTTCAACTAACTGAGTTTAATATCTCTTTAGATTCAGGAGTTAGAAACACGTTTCTAGTAAAAGCTGCGTTTGGATATTTCTGAATGAACAGGAGTATATGCTGTAATGAGAAATATCTGGTCCTAAAATCAAAACAGAGCCATCTAAAAGAATGGTAGTCAATGTGTACATTCAACTTACAGAGCTAAACTTATGTGTTTCTGCACCAGTCTGGAAACACCTTCTGTAGAGAATCTCAAAACAGATATTTCCAGCAAAATACCCGCATATAACAAATAGCAATAAGAGTGAGTCTAAAACAAAAAAGAAATGTATTCTTCAATCTGCTCTGCTGTGATTTTGTACAACTAAGTGAGTTGAATCTATCCTTAGATTCAGGAGTTGAAAACACATTTTAAGTAAAAGCTGTGTTGGGATATTTTTGAGTGAATGGGGGTATATGCTGTAATGAGAAATACCTGGTTCAAAAACCAAAATTGAGCTATCTAACTGAATGGTTGTCAATCTGTGCATTCAACTTACAGAGCTAAACTCATGTATTTATGAAGAACTTTGGAAACGCTTTCTGTAGATAATCTCAAAAAAGACATTTCCAGCAGAATATTCGCATATAAAAATTGCAGTAAGACTGCTTCTAAAAAATAGAAAAAACGTATTCTTCAATTTTCTCTGCTGTGCATTCATTCAACTAAGTGAGTAGAATCTATCTTTAGATTCAGGATTTGGAAACACGTTTTCAGTAAAAGCTGCATTTGGGTATTCCTGAGTGAATGGGAGTATATGCTGTAATGAAAAATATCTGGTTCTAAAACCAAAAGGGAGGTACCTAAGGGTATGGTTGTCAATGTGTGCATTCACCTTACAGAGTTAAACTGATGTGTTTATGCAGCAGTTTGGAAAAGCAATCTGTGGAGAATATAAGAAGCAGACATTTCCACCATATTTCCGTCATGTTACAAATAGCAGTAAGAAGAAATCTAAGACACAGAAGAAACGTATCCTTTAATCTGCTCTGCTGTCCGTTGGTTCAACTAAGACAATTGAATCTATATTTATATTCAAGATTTAGAAAGATGTTTCTAGTAAAAGCTGAGGTTGAAAATTCATGAGTGAATGGGATTATATATTTTAATAAAAATATCTGGTTCAAAACAAAATGGAGCTATCTAACAGAATGGTTGTCAATCTGTGCATTCAACTTACAGAGCTAAACTCATGTGTTTATGCAGCAGTTTGGAAACGCTTTCTGTAGATAATCTCAAAAAGACATTTCCAGCAGAATATTCGCATATAAAAATTGCAGTAAGACTGCTTCTAAAAACAGAAAAAAACGTATTCTTCAATCTGCTCTGCTGTGCATTCATTCAACTAAGTGAGTTAGAATCTATCTTTAGATTCAGGAGTTAGAAACACGTTTTCAGTAAAAGCTGCATTTGGGTATTCCTGAGTGAATGGGAGTATATGCTGTAATGAAAATATCTGGTTCTAAAACCAAAAGGAGCTATCTAACAGAATGGTTGTCAATGTGTGCATTCAACTTACAGAGTTAAACTGATGTGTTTATGCAGCAGTTTGGAAAAGCTTTCTGTGGAGAATCTCAAAACAGACATTTCCACCATATTTCCGCATATAACAAATAGCAGTAAGACTGCCTAAAACACAGAAGAAACGTATCCTTCAATCTGCTCTGCTGTGCGTTTGTTCAACTAAGTGAGTTAAATCTATTTTAGATTCAGGAGTTAGAAACACGTTTCTAGTAAAAGCTGAGGTTGAAAATTCATGAGTGAATGGGATTATATATTTTAATAAAAAATATCTGGTTCAAAACAAAATGGAGCTATCTAACAGAATGGTTGTCAATGTGTGCGTTCAACTTACAGAGTTTAACTTATGTATTTATGCAGCAATTTGAAAACGCTTTTTGTGGTGAATCTCAATAGAGACATTTCCAGCAAAATACCCAATTATGCCAAATAGCGATAAGACTGCCTCTATAACACAGAAGAAACGTATCCTTCAATCTGCTCTGCTGGAGGTTTGTTCAACTAAGCGAATTGAATCTATCTTAATGTTCATGAGTTAGAAACACGTTTCTAATAAAAGCTGTGTTTGGGTGTTCCTGAGTGAATTGGAGAATATTCTGTAATGAGAAATATCTGGTTCTAAAACCGCAACGGAGCTATCTAACAGCATGGTGGTCAATATGTGCATTCAACTTGCACAGTTAAGCTGATGTGCTTATGTAGCAGTTTTGAAACACTTTCTGTGGAGAATCTCAAGACAGATATTTTCAGGAAAATACCCGCATATAACAAATAGCAGTAAGACTGTGTCAAAAAAAAAAAAGACACAGAAGAAACCTATGCTTCAAACTGCTCTGCTGTGCCTTGATTCAACTACGTGAGTTGAATCTACCTCTATATTCAGGATTTATAAACACGTTTCTAGTAAAAGCTACTTTTGGATATTTCTGAGTGAATGGGAGTATATGTTGTAATAAGAAATATCTGGTTATAAAACCAAAACGGAGCTATCTAAAAAAAATGGTTGTCAATGTGTGCATTCAACTTTCAGAGTTAAACTGATGTCTTGATGCAGCAATTTGAAAACCCATTCTGTTGAGAATCTCAAGACAGATATTTCCAGCAAAATACACTCATAAAACAAATAACAGTAAGAATGCCTCTAATATACAGACGAGACTTATACTTCACTCTGCACTTCTGTGCGTTCATTTAACTAAGTGAATTGAATGTATATTAAGATTTAGGCGTTAGAAACAGGTTACTAGTAAAAGCTGCATTTGTATATTTCTGACTGAATTGGATTATATGCTGTAATGATAAATATCTGCTTCTAAAACCAAATCAGAAATAACAGAATGGTTGTCAATGTGTGCATTCAACTTACAGAGTTATACTCGTGTTTATGCAGCAGTTTGGAAATGCTTTCTGTGGAGAATTAAAATATATATATATATATATATATATATATATATATATATATATATCTCAAAATCCCAGTGTATAACAAATAGCAGTAAGACTTCCTCTAAAACAAAGAAAAAACGTATCCTTCAATGAGATCTGCTGTGTATTTGTTCAACTAAATGAGTTGAATTTGTCTTTAGATTCAGGAGTTAGAAACACGTTTCTAGTAAAAGCTGCATTTGGATATTCCTGAGTGAACGGGAGTATATGCTGTAATGAGAAATATCTGGTCCTAAAACCAAACGGAGCCATCTAACAGAATGGTTATCAATGTGTACATTCAACTTAAAAAGCTAAACTCATGTGTTTATGCATCATTCTGGAAACGATTTCTGTGAAGAATCTCAAAACAGACATTTCCAGCAAAATATTCGCATATAAAAAATAGCAGTAAGACTGAGTCTAAAACCAAGAAGAAACGTATTTTTCAATCTGCCCTGCTCTTTGTTCATTGAACTAAATGAGTTGAATCTATCTTTAGATTCAGGAGTTAGAAACACGTTTCTAGTATAGTCTGCGTTTGGATATTCCTGAGTGAATGGGAGTATATGCTGTAATAAAAAATATCTGGTTCTAAAACCAAAACGGAGCTATCTAACAGAATGGTTGTCAATGTGTGCATTCACCTTACAGAGTAAAACTCATGTGTTTAAGCAACACTTTGGAAACGCTTTCAGTGGAGAACCACAAAACAGGCATTTCCAGCATAATACCGGCATAAAAAAAATTGCAGTAAGACTGCCTATAAAACACAGAAGAAATGTGCATTTCAATATGCTCTACTGTGCGTTTGTTCAACTAAGGGAGTTAAATCTATCTTTAGATTCAAAAGTGAGAAACACGTTTCTAGTAAAAACTGCATTTGGATATTCCTGAGTGAATGGGAGTATAGGCTGTAATGAGAAATATCTGGTTCTAAAACCAAAACGGAGCGATCTAACAGAATGGTTGTCAATGTGTGCATTCAGCTTACAGATTTAAACTCATGTATTTATGAAGCACTTTGGAAACGCTTTCTGTAGATAATCTCTAAACAGATATTTCCAGCAGAATATTCGCATATAAAAAATAGCAGTAAGACTGCTTCTGAAAACAGAAAAAAACGTATTCTTCAATTTTCTATGCTGTGCGCTCATTCAAATAAGTGAGTAGAATCTATCTTTAGATTCAGAATTTTGAAACACGTTTTCAGTAAAAGGTGCATTTGGATATTTCTGAGTTAATGGGAGTATATGCTGTAATGAGAAATACCTGCTTCTAAAACTGAATTAGAACTAACAGAATGGTTGTCAATGAGTGCATTAAACTTACAGAGTTAAACTGTTGCGTTTCTGCAGAAGTTTGAAAACACTTTTTGTGGAGAATCCGAGAAAAGTTATTTTCAGCAAAATACCCGCATATAACAAATAGCAGTAAGACTGCGTCTAAAGCACAGAATAAACGTATTGTTCAATCTGCTGTGCTGTTCATTGGTTCAACCAAGTGAGTTAAATCTATGTTTATATTCAAGAGTTGGAAACACGTTTTTAGTAAAAGTTGCGTTTGGATATTCCTGCGTGAATTGCAGTATATGCTGTAATAAAAAATATCTGGTTATAAAACCAAAACTGAGACATCTAACAGAATAATTGTCAATGTGTGCATTCAACTTTCAGAGGTAAACTGATGTCTTGATTTAGCAGTTTGGAAACCCATTCTGTTGAGAATCTCAAGACAGATATTTCCAGCAAAATACTCTCATATAACAAATAACAGTAAGAATGCCTCTAATGTACCGATGAAACTTATACTTCATTCTGCTCTGCTGTGCGTTTGTTTAACTAAGTGAATTGAATGTATCTTCAGATTCAGAAGTTAGAAACACATTACTAGTAAAAGCTGCATTTAGATATTCATGAATGAATGGAAGTATATGCTGTAGTTAGAAATACCTGTTTCTAAAATGAAATCAGAACTAACGGAATGGTTGTCAATGTGTGCATTCAAGTTACAGAGTTAAACTGCTGTGTTTATGCAGCAGTTAGAAAACGCTTTCTGTGGAGAATCCCAAAAAAGATATTTCCAGAAAAATACTCGCATATAACGAATAGCAGTAAGACTTCCTCTAAAACACAGAAGAAATGTAGCCTTCATTGAGATCTGCTTTGCATCTGTTCAACTAAGTGAGTTGAATTCGTATTTAGATTCAGGAGTTAGAAACACGTTTCTAGTAAAAGCTGCGTTGGACATTCCTGAGTGAACGGGAGTATATGCTGTAATGAGAAATATCTGGTCCTAAAACCAAAACAGAGCCATATAACAAAATGGTAGTCAATGTCTGCATTCAACTTACAGAGCTAAACTCACGTGTTTATGCACTAGTCTGGAAAGGCTGTCTGTGGAGAATCTCAAAACAGATATTTCCAGCAAAATACCCACATATAAGAAACAGAAGTACGACTGAGTCTAAAACACCGAAGAAACGTATTCTTCAATCTGCTTTGCTGTGCGTTCGTTCAACTAAGTGAGTTTAATCTGTCTTTAGATTCAAGAGTTGGAAACACATTTTAAGTAAAAGCTGCGTTTGGATATTCCTAAGTGAATGGCGGTATATGCTGTAATGAGAAATATCTGGTTCTAAAACCAAAACGGAGCTATCTAACAGAATGGTTGTCAATATGTGCATTCAACATACAGGGTTAAACTCAGGTATTTATGAAGTAATTTGGATACACTTTCTTTAGATAATCTTAAAACAGTCATTTCCAGCAGAATTTTCACATGTAAAAAATAGCAGTAATACTTCTTCTTATAATAGAAAATACGTATCCTTCAATTTTTTCTTCTGTGCAGTCATTCAACTATGTGAGTAGAATCTACCTTTAGATTCAGGAGTTGGAAACACGTTTTCAGTAAAATCTGCGTTTGGATATTCCTGAGTGAATGTGACTATATGCTGTAATGAGAAATATCTGGTTCTAAAACCAAAACGGAGTTATCTAAGGAAATGGTTGTCAATGTGTGCATTTATCTTACAGAGTTAAACAGATGTGTTTATGCAGCAGTTTGGAAAGCATTCTGTGGAGAATCTAAGAAGCAGACATTTTCAGCAAATTTCTGCCATGTTACAAATAGCAGTAAGACGACCTCTAAAACACAGTAGAAAAGTGTCCTTTAATCTGCTCTGCTGTCCTTTGTTCAACTAAGAGAATTTAATCTATATTAGGATTCAAGATTTAGAAAGAAATGTCTAGTAAAATCTGCGTTTGGATATGCGTGTGTGAATGGGATTATATATCGTAATAAAAAATATCTGGTTCGGAAATGAAAATGGAGCTATCTAACAGAATGGTTGTCAATGTGTGTGTTCAACTTACAGAGTTAAACTGATGTGTTTATGCAGCCATTTGAAAACGCTTTTTGTGGAGAATCTCAATACAGCCATTTCCAGCAAAATACCCGATTATATCAAATAGTGATAAGACTGCCTCTAAAACACAGAAAAAACGTATGCTTCAAACTGCTCTGCTGTGCTTTCATTCAACTACGTGAGTTGAATCTACCTTTAGATTCAAAAGTTACAAACACGTTTCTAGTAAAACCTGCGTTTGGATATTCCTGAGTGAATGGGATTATATGCGGTAATGACAAATATCTGGTTATAAAACCAAAACGGAGATATTTTACAGAATGGTTGTCAATGTATGCAGTCAGCTTTCAGAGGTAAACTGATGTCTTGATGCAGCAGTTTGGAAACCCGTTCTGTTGAAAATCTCAAGACAGATATTTTCAGCAAAATAACCTCATATACCAAATAACAGTAAGAATGCCTCTAATATACAGACGAAACTTATCCTTCACTCTGCTCTGCTGTGCGTTCGTTCAACTAAGTGAATTGAATCTATCTTCAGATTCAGGAATTAGAAACACGTTACTAGTAAAAGCTGCATTTGTATATTCCTGAGTGAATGGGAGTATATGCTGGAATGAGATATATCTCCTTCTAAAACCAAACCAGAAATAACAGAATGGTTGTCAATGTGTGCGTTCAACTTACAGTGTTAAACTGTTGTGTTTCTGCAGCAGTTGGGAAAGCTTTTCTGTGAAGAATCCAAAAATAGACATTTTCAGCAAAATACCTGCATATAACAAATAGCAGTAAGACTTCCTCTAAAACAAAAGAAAAACGTATTTTTTAATGATCTTCTGTGCATTCGTTTAACTAGGTGAGTTGAATTTATCTTTAGATTGAGAAGTTAGACGCTCATTTCTAGTAAAAGCTGCATTTGGATATTCCTGAGTGAACGGTAGTATATGCTGTAATGAGAAATATCTGGTCCTAAAAACAAAACGGAGCCATATAACAGAATGGTTGTCAATGTGTGCATTCAACTTAAAACGCTAAACTCATGTGTTTATGCATTAGTCTGGAAATGATTTCTGTGAAAAATCTCAAAACAGACATTTTCAGCAAAATACCTGCATATAACAAATAGCAGTAAGACTTCCTCTAAAACAAAAGAAAAACGTATTCTTCAATGAGATCTGCTGTGCATTTGTTCAACTAAGTGAGTTGAATTTCTCTTTAGATTCAGAAGTTAGACACACGTTTCTAGTAACAGCTGTATTTGGATATTACTGAGTGAATGGGAGTATATGCTGTAGTAAAAAATATCTGTTTCTAACATCAAATCAGAACTAACGGAATGGTTGTCATTGTGTGCATTCAAGTTACAGAGTTAAACTGTTGTGTTTATGCAGCAGTTTGAAAACGCTTTCTGTGGAGAATCCAAAAAAAAGACATTTCAAGGAAAATCCTCACATATAGCAAATAGCCGTAAGACTTCCTTTAAAACACAGAAGAAACGTATCCTTCAATAATATCTGCTGTGCCTTCCTTTAACTAAGTAAGTTAAATTTGTCTTTAGATTCGGGAGTTAAAACACGTTTCTAGGAAAAGCTGCGTTTGGAAATTCATGAGTGAATGGGAGTATGTGCTGTAATGAGAAACATCTGGTCCTAAAACCAAAACAGAGCTATCTAACAGAATGGTAGTCAATGTGTGCATTGAATGTACAGAGGTAAACTCAGGTGTTTATGTACCAGTCTTGAAACGCTTTCTGGGAGAATCTCAAAACAGATATTTCCAGCAAAATACCCGCATATAACAAATAGCAGTAAGACTGAGTCTAAAACACAGATGAAACATATACTTCAATCTGCTCTGCTGTGCATTTTTTCATCTACGTGAGTTGAATCTATCTTTAGATTCAGGAGTTGGAAACACGTTTTCAGTAAAAGCTGCATTTGGATATTCCTGTGAGATTAGGAGTATATGCTGTAATGAGGAATATCTGGTTCTAAAACCAAAACGGAGGTATCTAAGGGAATGGTTGTCCATTTGTGCATTCACCTTACAGAGTTAAACTGATGTGTGTATGCAGGAGTTTGGAAACGCATTCTGTGGAGAATCTAAGAAGCAGACATTTCCAGAAAATTTCCGCCATGTTACAAATAGCAGTAAGACAAACTCTAAGACAGAGAAGAAACATATCCTTCAATCTGCTGTAATGTCATTTGGTTCAACTAAGAGAATTGAATCTATATTTAGATTCACGATTTAGAAAGACGCTTCTAGTACAAGCTGTGTTTGGATATTTGTGAGTGAATGCGATTATATATTGTGATAAAAAATATCCGGTTCAAAACGAAAATGGAGCTATCTAACAGAATGGTTGTCAATGTGTGCATTCAACTTACAGAGTTAAACTATGTGTTTATGCAGCAATTTGAAAACGCTTTTTGTGGTGAATCTCAAAACAGGCATTTCAGCAAAATACCCACATATAACAATAGCGATAAGACTGCCTCTAAAACACAGAAGAAACGTATCCTTCAATCTGCTCTGCTGTGTTTGTTCAACTAAGTGAGTTAAATCTCTTTAGATTCAGGAGTTAGGAACACGTTTTTAGTAAGTTCTGCATTTTTATATTCCTGAGTAAATGGGAGTATGTGTTTTAATGAGAAATATGTGATTCTAAAATCGAAACGGAGCTATCTAACAGAATGGTTGTCAATGTGCATTCAACATACAGAGTTAAATTGATGTGTTTATGCAGCAGTTTGGAAACGCTTTTTGTGGAGAATCTAAAAACAGACATTTCCAGCAAAATACCCGCATATAACAAATAGCAGTAAGACTGCCTCTAAAACACAGAAAAAACGTATCCTTCAATCTGCTCTGCTGTAGGCTTGTTCAACTACGTGAGTTGAATCTATACTTTGATTCAGGAGTTACAAACACATTTCTAGCAAAAGGGGCTTTTGGACATTCCTGACTGACTAGGAGTATATGCTGTAATGAGGAATATCTGGTTCTAAAACCAAAACGGAGGTATCTAAGGGAATGGTTGTCCATTTGTGCATTCACCTTACAGAGTTAAACTGATGTGTGTATGCAGGAGTTTGGAAACGCTTTCTGTGGAGAATCTCAAAACAGGCATTTCCAGCAGAAATCCGCATATAACAAATAGCAGTAAGACAAACTCTAAGACAGAGAAGAAACATATCCTTCAATCTGCTGTAATGTCATTTGGTTCAACTAAGAGAATTGAATCTATATTTAGATTCACGATTTAGAAAGACGCTTCTAGTACAAGCTGTGTTTGGATATTTGTGAGTGAATGCGATTATATATTGTGATAAAAAATATCCGGTTCAAAACGAAAATGGAGCTATCTAACAGAATGGCTGTCAATGTGTGCGTTCAACTTACAGAGGTTAACTGATGTGTTTATGCAGCAATTTGAAAACGCTTTTTGTGGTGAATCTCAAAACAGGCATTTCAGCAAAATACCCGCATATAACAATAGCGATAAGACTGCCTCTAAAACACAGAAGAAACGTATCCTTCAATCTGCTCTGCTGTAGGCTTGTTCAACTAAGCGACTTGAATCTATCTTAAGATTCATGAGTTAGAAACACGTTTCTAATAAAAGCTGGGTTTGGGTGTTCCTGAATGAATTGTAGTATATGCTGTAATGAGAAATATCTGGTTCTAAAACCAAAACGGAGCTATCTAACAGAATGATTGTCAATGCGTGCATTCAACTTACAGAGTTAAACTCGTGTTTATGCGGCCGTTTGGAAAGGCTTTCTTTGTAGAATCTCAAAACAGGCATTTCCAGCAGAAATCCCGCATATAACAAAATAGCAGTAAAACTGTTTCTAAAACCCAGATGAAATGTATCCTTCAATCTGCTTTGCTGTGCGTTTGTTCAACTAAGTGAGTTAAATCTCTCTTTAGATTCAGGAGTTAGAAACACGTTTCTGGTAAAAGCTGCGTTTGGACATTCCTGAGTGAATGGGAGTGTATGCTGTAATGAGAAATATCTGGTTCTAAAACCAAAACGGAGCTATCTAACAGAATGGTTGTCAATGAGTGCATTCAACTTACAGAATTAAACTCATGTGTTTATGTGGCAGTTTGGAAAGGCTTTCTGTGGAGAATCTCAAAGCAGGCATTTCCAGCAGAAATCCCGAATATAACAAAATAGCAGTAACACTGTTCCTAAAACCCAGAAGAAACGTATTCTTCAATCTACTCTGCTGTGCGTTCTTTCATCTAAGTGAATTGTATCTATCTTAAGATTAAGGAGTTAGAAACACGTTTATATTAAAAGCTGCGTTTGGGTAATCCTGAGTGAATTGGTGTGTATGGTGTAATGAGAAATATCTGGTTATAAAACCAAAACAAAGCTATCTAACATAATGGATGTCAATGTGTGCATTCAACTTAGAGAGTTAAACTGACGTGTTTATGCAGCAGTTTGGAAAGGCTTTCTGTGGAGAATCTCAAAACAGGCATTTCCAGCAAAATACCCGCATATAACAAAATAGCAGTAAAACTGTTTCTAAAACCCAGATGAAATGTATCCTTCAATCTGCTTTGCTGTGCGTTTGTTCAACTAAGTGAGTTAAATCTCTCTTTAGATTCAGGAGTTAGAAACACGTTTCTGGTAAAGCTGCGTTTGGACATTCCTGAGTGAATGGGAGTGTATGCTGTAATGAGAAATATCTGGTTCTAAAACCAAAACGGAGCTATCTAACAGAATGGTTGTCAATGAGTGCATTCAACTTACAGAATTAAACTCATGTGTTTATGTGGCAGTTTGGAAAGGCTTTCTGTGGAGAATCTCAAAGCAGGCATTTCCAGCAGAAATCCCGAATATAACAAAATAGCAGTAACACTGTTCCTAAAACCCAGAAGAAACGTATTCTTCAATCTACTCTGCTGTGCGTTCTTTCATCTAAGTGAATTGTATCTATCTTAAGATTAAGGAGTTAGAAACACGTTTATATTAAAAGCTGCGTTTGGGTAATCCTGAGTGAATTGGTGTGTATGGTGTAATGAGAAATATCTGGTTATAAAACCAAAACAAAGCTATCTAACATAATGGATGTCAATGTGTGCATTCAACTTAGAGAGTTAAACTGACGTGTTTATGCAGCAGTTTGTAAACGCTTTTTGTGGAGAACCTCAGGACAGACATTTGCAGAAAAATACCCGCATATAACAAATAGCAGTAAGATTGCCTATAAAACACAGAAGAAACGTATGCCTCAAACTGCTCTGCTGTGCGTTCATTCAACCACGTGATTTGAGTCTACCTTTAGATACGGGAGTTAGAAACATGTTTCTAGTAAAAGCTGAGTTTGGATATTCCTGAGTGAATGGGAGTATATGCTTTAATGAGAAATATCTGGTTCTAAAACCAAAACGGAGCTATCTAACAGAATGGTTATCAATGTGTGCATTCAACTTACAGTGTTAAACTGATGGGTTTATGCAGCACATTGGCAATGCATTCTGTCGAGAATTTCAAAAAAGACATTTCCAGCAAAATACCTGCTTGTAACTAATAGCAATTAGACTGACTCTAAAATACAGAAGAAGCGTATCCTTCAATCTTCTCTGCTTTGCATTCATTCACCTAATTGAGTTGAATCTTTTTTAAGATTACAGAGTTAGAAACACGTTTATACTGAAAGCTGCATTTGGATATCCCCAAGTGAATGGGAGTATATGCTGTAATAGAATATATGTGGTTCTAAAACCAAAACAAAACTAACAGAATAGTTATCAATGTGTGCATTTTACTTGCAGAGTTAAACTGATGTGTTTATGCAGCAGTTTGGAAATACTTGCTGTGGAGAATCTGAAAACAGACATTTCCAGCAAAATACCCACATGTAACATATAGCAGTAAGAAAGCCTCTGAAACACAGAAGAAACATATATTTTAATCTTGTCTGTTGTGCATTCATTCAGCTAAGTGAGTTAAATCTATCTTTAGATTAAGGAGTTACAAACCCGTTGCTCTTAAAGCTGTGGATATTCCTGAGTAAATCGGAGTATATGCTGTAATGAGAACTATCTCGTTCTAAAACCAAAACGGAAGTATTTAACAGAATGGTTGTCAATATGTGCATTCAACTTAGAAGGTTAAGCTGTTGGGTTTTTCAAGCACTTTGGAAGTGCTTTCTTAGGAGAATCTAAAAACAGATATTTCCAGCAAAATACCCACATATAACAAATAGCACTAAGACTGCCTCTAAAGCACAGAAGAAACGTATCCTTTAAATTGCTCTTCTGTGTGTTGGTTCACCTAAGTGAGTTGAATTTATCTTTGGAGTCAGGAGTTAGAAATATGTTTTTAGTAAAAGCTGCGTTTGGATATTCCTGAGTGAATGGGAGTATATGCTGTAATAATAAATATATTGTTCTGAGACCAAAACGGAGCTATGTAACAGAATGGATGTCAGTGTGTGCATTCAACTTACAGAGTTAAACTGATGTGTTTATGCAACAGTTTGGAAATGCTTTCTGTGGAGAATGTAAAAACAGACATTTCCAGCAAAATACCTGCATGTAACAAATGGCAGTAAGACTGTGTATAAAACACAGAAGAAACGTATCCTTCAAACAGCCCTGGTGTGTGTTTGTTCAACTAAGTGAGTTGTATCTAACTTTAGATTCAGGTGTTAGAAACAGTTTTCTAGTGAAAGCTGCATTTGGATGTTACTGAGTGAATGGGAGTATATTGTGTAAAGAGAAATATCTGGTTCTAAAATCAAAACGGAGCTATCTAACAGAATAGGTTTCAATGTGTGCATTCAACTTACAGAGTTAAACTTATGTGTTTGTGCAGCAGTTTGGAAATGCTTTTGGTGTAGAATCTAAAAACAGACATTTTCAGCAAAACACATGCATATAACAAATATCAGTAAGAGTGCCTCTAAAACACAGAAAAAACGTATTCTTTGATCTGCTTTCCTATGTGCTTGTTTAACTAAAGTTACCTTACCTGGAATTGCGTTGCCTGGAATTGCCTTGCCTGGAATTACCTTGCCTGGTATAGCCTGGAATTGCATTGCCTAGAATTGCGTTTTCTGGAATTGTTTGGAATTGCCTTGCCTGTAATTGTCTGTAATACTCTGGCCTGGGTGCCTTTAATTGCCTGCCTGTAATTGCCTTTACTGGAAATTCCTTGCCTGGAATTGCATTGCCTGGAGTTTTCTGGCATGGAGTTGTTGTGCATTGCCTTGCCTTGCCTGGAATTGACTGGCCTGGAATTGCTTTCCTTGCCTTGATTTGCCTGGAATTGCCTTGCCTGGAATAGCCTGGAATTGCCTTGCTTTTAATTGACTTGACTGGTATTGCTTCTCCCATCCTGGTCTTTTTTGGTATTGCATTGACTGGAATTGCCTGGTCTGGAATTTTCGTGCATTGCCTTGCCTTGCCTGTAATTCCTTGTCCAGAAATTGCCTTATTTGTAATTGTTTTCCTTGGCTTGCTTTGCCGAAGATTGCCTTGCCTGAAATAGACTGGGGTTGACTTGCCTGGAATTGCCTCGCCTGGAATTGCCTCACCTGAAATTGCCTGGATTTGACTGTAATTGCCTTGACTGTAACTGACTTGCCTGAAATTGACTTGCCTGGAATTGCCAAGCCTGGAATTGCCTTGCCTGGAATTGTCTTACATAAAATTAACTTGCCTGGAAATGCCTGGTATTGCCTTGCCTTGAATTGCCTAAAATTGTCTTGCCATGTATTATTTTGTCTTGTCTTGTTTTACCTGGAATTGCCTTGCCATGACTTGCGTTGCCTTGCCAGGAGTAATTGCCTTACCCTGCCTTGCCTGGATTGCCTTAATATGAATTGCCTGGAATTGTTTTGCCTGGAATTTCCCGGAGTTGCCTTGCCTGGAATTGCCTCGCTTGGAATTGCCTTGCCTGGAATTGCTGGGAATGGCTTTCTCTGGTGTTGATTTTCCACAAATTACCTTTCCTGACATTGCCTTACTTGAAATTAAATTGTCTGGACTTTTCTAAAAGTAGCTCGCCTGGAATTGCCTGAAATTCTCTTGTGTAGAATTGAATTGCCTGGAGTTGCCTTGCCTGGAATTGTCTGGAATTGCCTTTTTAGAAGTTGCCTTGTTTAGAATTCCCTGGAATTGCCTTGCCAGGAATTGTCTTGCCTGGAATCACCTAGAGTTGCCATGCCTGGAATTGCCTTGCCTGGTATTGCCTGGAATTGTTCCACCTAAAATTGTTTTGCCTGGAATTGCCTGAAATTTTCTGAAATTGCCTCACCTGGAATTGTCATGCATGGAATTTCCTGGAATGGTCTTGCCTGGTATTGTCTTGCCTGGAATTACCTGGAATTGCCTGGAATTGATTTGTGTGGAGTTTCTTTGCCTGAAATTGCCTTGCCTGGTATTGTCTTGCCTGGAATTGCCTGAAATTGTCTTGCTTGTAATTGCCTTGCCTGGAATTGCCAGAAATTGCCTTGGTTGAAATTGTGTTTCCTGAAATTGACTGCAGTTGCCTTGCCTGAAATTGTCTTGCTTGGAAATGTTTTACCTGAAATTGCCTGGAATTTGCTTTCCTAAAATTGCCTCACCTGGACTTGCCTGGAATTGTCATGCCTGGAATTGCCTTGCCAAGAATTGCCTTGCCTGATATGGCCTTGTATTGCTTTGACTGGAATTGCTTTGCCTGCAATTGCCTGGAAATGCCTTGCCTGGAATTACCTTGCCTAAAATTTCTTGCAATTGCCTTGGCTGGTATTGCCTTCCATGGAATTGCCTGTAATTGCATTGCCTGAAATTTTCTGGCATGAAATTGCCTGGAATTGCCCTGCCTGTAATTGACTTGCCTGGAATTTCTTGGCCTGAAATTGCCTGGAGTTGACTTGAATGGAAATGCCTTGCCTTGATTGCCTGAAATTGCCTTGCTTGAAATTATTTTACCTAGCCTTGCCTCATCTCGAATTGCTGTGTCTGGAATTGCATTGCCTGGAAAAGACTGGTTTCGAATTGTCTTGCTTTGTCTTGCCTTGCCTCGCCTGGAATTGCCTGGCCTGGAATTGCCTTCTCTTTACTGGATTTCCCTTGTCTGGAATTGCCTCACCTGGAATTGCCTTGCCTGAAATTGCTTTGCTTGTAATTGATGAAATTGACTTGCTTGGAGTTGCATTTAATTGTTTTGACTGCAATTGCCTTGCCTTGAGTTGCCTTGCCTGGAATTGCCTTGCCTGAAATTGCCTTTCTCAGAGTTGCCTTGTTTGGGATTGCCTTATGTAAAATTGACTAGCCTGAAATTGCCTGGTATTGCCTTGCATAGAAATGCATGGAATTGCTTGCCTAAAATTGTTTTGCCTTGCCTTGCTTAGCCTTCAATTGCCTTTTCTTTCATTGCCTTGCCTTGCTTTGCCTCGAATTTCTTAGCCTTGTGTTGCTTGGAATAATAGAGTTGGCTAAAATTTTCTGGAATTGCCATGATTGGAATTGCCTGGAGTTGCCCTGCCTGGAAATGCCTGAATTTTTCTTGCCTAAAATTGCCTTGCATGGAATTGCCTGAAATTGAATTGGCTAAAATTGCCTTGCCTGGAATTGCCTGGAAATGCCTTGCCTAAAATTGGCTTGCCTGGAATTGCCTTTAAATGTCTTAAAATTAATTGCCTTGCCTGGAATTGCCTAAAATTTCATTGCCTGGAGTTGCTTTGCCTGGAATTGCCTAAAAATGTCTTTCATGGAATTTCCCTGACTGGAATGGCCTTACCTGAATTTGTCTTGCCCAGAAATGTCTGAAATGGTCTTGCCTAAAATTGCCTTGCCAGGTATTAACTTTCCTGGAATTACCTAAAATTTCTTTGATTAGAATTAAATTTTCTGTAATTTTCTGGAGTGAGCTTGCCTGGAATTGCCAAGCCTGCAATTGCCTGTAATTCCCTTTCCTAGAATTACTTTGCTGAAAATTGCCTTGCCTGGAATTGCCTGAAATTACCTTGCCTGGAATTGCTTCAGGTTGCCTGCCAGAAATTGCCTTGCCTTGAATATCCTGGAATTAGCTTGCCTGGAATTTCCTTGCCTGAAATTGCCTTGCCTGAAATGGCGTTGCCTGGAGTTGCCTAGAATTGCCTTGCCTGGAATTGTTTTGTCTGGAATTGCCTGAAATTGCCTTGAATGGAATTGTCTTGCCAGAAATTGACTTGGTTGGAATATATTGGAATTGCCCTGTCTGGTATTGCCTTGCCTGCAATCGCCTAAAATGGCCTTGTGTGAAATTTTCTTGCCTGGAATTTCTTTGCATGTAATAGAATTGCCTGGAATTGCCTTGCCTGAATTTGCCTGAAATAGCCTTGCCTAAAATTGTCTTGCTTGGAATTGCCTTTATTGGAATTGCCTGGAATTGCCTTCCTTGGAATTGATTTGCATGAAATTTTTTAAAATTAGTTTGCTTGGAATTGCCGAGCCTAAAATTGCCTGGAATTCCATTTTCTGGAGTTGCCTTGCCTGGAATTGCCTTACCTGGAGTTGCTTGGAATTGCCTTGACAGGAATTGCCTTGCCTAGAATTGCTTTTAATTTCCTTGAAAAAAATTGCCTTGCCTGGAATTGACTGGAATTAAATTTCCTGGAATTGCTTTGCCTGAAAATGCCTTGCTTGAAACTGACTTTACTGGAGTTTTCTGAAATTGCATTGCCTAAAATTACCTTGCGTGGAATTGCCTGAAATTGCCTTGCCTGGAATTGCTTTCCCCGGAATTGCTGGAATATCTTTATCTGGAATTGCCTTGCCTGGAATTTTTTGAATTTTCATTACCTGGATTTGCCTGGAATTTCCTTGCCTGAGGTTGCCATGACTGTAATTGCCTGGAATTGACTTTTCTGAAATTGCCTTGCCTGAAATTGCCTGGAATTGCCTTGCCTGGAATTTCCTGGAATTGCCTTGCCTTGCAATGCCTTGCCTGGAATTGCCTTGCCTGGAGTTGCCTTGCTTGGAATTGCCTTATGTAAAATTAACTTGCCTAAAATTGCCTGGTATTGCCTTGCGTAGAATTGCCTGGAATTGCCTTGCCTGGAATTGTTTTGCCTTTCCTTGCTTAGTCTGGAATTGCCTTTTCCTTCCTTGCCTTTCCATGCTTTGCCTGGAATTTCCTAGCTTTGTTTTGCTTAAAATAATAGCCTTGGCTGGAATTACTTGGAATTGCCGTGATTGGAATTGTCTGAAATTGCCTTGGCTGTAAATGCCTGGAGTTGCCTTGCCTGAAATTGCCTTGCCTGGAATTGCCTAAAATTGCCTTGCCTGAAATTTTTTGCCTGGAATTTCCTTTCCTGGATTTGCCTGAAATTGTTTTGCCTGGAATTGCCTGGAATTAAATTGCCTGGAATTGCCTTGCCTGGTATTCCCTGGAATTCCTTGCCTATATTTGCCTTGCATAGAATTGCCTGAAATTACCTTGCCTAAAATTGCTTTGCCTGAAATTGCCTGAAATTGTCTTGCATGGAATTTTCTTGCCTGGAATTGCCTTATCTAAAATTGACTTTCCTGGTATTGCCTGAAATGGCCTGGCCTAAAATTGCCTTGTCGAGAATAGTTTCCTGAAATTGCCTGGAATTGCCTTGATTAAAATTTAATTACCTGGAATTTCTTGGAATTATCTTGCCTGGAATTGCCAAGTCTGCAATTGCCTGGAATTCCCCTTCTTAGAATTACCTTGCCTGAAATTGCCTAGCCTGAAATTGCTTCAAATTGCCTTGCCAGAAATTTTCTGGCCTAAAATTTTCTTGCCTGGAATTGCCTGGCATTGCCTTTACTGGAATGGCGTTACCTGGAGTTGTCTGGAATTGCCTTGTCTAAAGTTGCCTGAAATTGTCTTGAATAAAATTGCCTTGCCTGGAATTGCCTGGATTTGCCTTGCCTGGAATTGCCTTGCCTGGAAAACCTTTGAATTGCCCTGTCTGGTATTGCCTTGCCTGCAATCGCCTGGAATGGCCTTTCATAAAATGGCCTTGCCTGGAATTGCCTTTATTGAAATTGCCTAAAATTTCCTTAATTGAAAATGAATTGCCTGGAATTTTCTGGAATTAGTTTGCCTGAACTTGCCAAGCCTCGGATTGCCTGGAATTCAACTTCCTGTAGTTTGCTTGCCTGAAATTGCCATGCCTGGAATTGCTTGAAATTGCCTTGCCAGAAATTGCCTTTCCTGGAATTGCCCGAAATGGCCTTGCATGGAATTGCCTTGTTTAAAATTGCTTTGCTTAAAATTGACTTGCCTATAATTTTCTGGAATTGTATTGCCTAGTATTGCCTTGCCTGAAACTGCCTGAAATTGCCTTGCCAGTAATTGCCTTCCCTGAAATTGCTGGAATTTTCTTATCTGGAATTGCATTGTCTGAAGTTTTTTGAAATTGCATTGCCTGGAATTTCCTGGAAATGCCTTGCCTGAAATTTTCTGGAAATGCCTTGCCTGAAGTTGCCATGAATGTAATTCCCTGTAATATCTTTGCCTGAAATTGACTTGCCTGAAATTTTCTAAAATTGACATGCCTGAAATTGCCTTGCCGGAATTGTCTGGCCTGGAATTGTCTTGCCTTTCCTCACCTTGCCTGGGATTGCCTTGACTGAAATTTCCTTTCCTGGCCTTCTTTTGCCTGGAATTGCCTTGTCTGGAATTGCCTTGCCTGAAATTGTTTGTAATAGCCTTTATTGTAATTGCTTTGCCTTAAATATCTTTGCCTAAAATTGCCTTGCCTGAAATTGCCTTGTCCAAATTTGCCTTGCCTGGAATTGTTTTGACTGAAATTGCATTGCCTGAAATTGCCTTGCCCGAAATTGCCTTGTTTGGAATTGTCTTACTTGGAATTGACTTGCCTGAAATTGCCTGGTATTGCCTTGTGTAGAATTGCCTGGAATTCACTTGTCTAAAATTGTTTTGTCCTGTCTTGCCTAGCCTGGAATTGCCTTGCCTTGCTTTTCCTTGAATTGCCTTGCCTTGTCTTGCTTGAAGTAATTGCTTTTGCTGGAATTGCATGGAATTTTCTTGATTGAAATTGCCTGTAATTGCCTTGCCTGAAAATGACTGGAGTTGTTTTGCCTGAAATTGTCTTGACTGGAATTTCCTGGAAATGCCTTTTCTGGAATTACCTTGCCTGGAATTTCCTTGGATTGCCTTGGCTAAAATTGCCTTTTATGGAATTGCCTGGAATTGCCTTGCCTGAAATTGCCTGGCCTGGAATTGCCTGGATTTGCCTTGAATGGAAAGTCCTTGCCTCGGTTGCCAGGAATGGCCTTGCCTAGAATTGCCTTACTTGCCTCGCCTGGAATTGCTATGACTAAAACTGCATTGCCTGAAATTGTCTGGTTTGGATTTGCCTTGTCTTTCCTTGCCTTGTTTTGTTTGGAGTTTCCAGACCTGAAATTGCTTTGATGGGAATTGCCTTTCCTTGCCTTCTCTTGCGTGAAATTACCTTGTCTGGAATTGCCTCACCTGGACTTGCCTAAAATATCATTGACTGAAATTGCCTTGTCTGAAATTGCCTGCATTTACCTTGACTGTAATTGATTTGCCTTGAATTGCCTTGCCTGGATTTGCCTTGTCTGAAATTTCCATGCCCCAAGTTTTCTTGTTTGAAATTGCCTTAGGTGGAATTGACTTGCCTGGAATTGCCTGGAATTGGCTTTCCTGAAATTGCATTACCTAAACTTGCCCAAACTTTTTATGCCTGGGTTGCCTTGCCAGGAGTTGCCTTTTCTGGATGGCCTGGAATTCCCTTGCCTGGAATTGCCTATCCTGGAAATGCCTTGCCTGGAATTGCCTGGAATTAACTTGCCTGGAATTACCTTGCCTGGAATTTTCTGTAATTGCCTTTTCTGGAATTGTCTTACCTGGCATTGCCTGGCTTGGCTTGGAATTGCCGAAAGTTGCCTTGAATAGCAATGCCTTGCCAGGATTGTCTGGAATTGCCTTCCCTGGAACTGCCTTACCTAGCCTTGCCTTGTTTGGAATTGCTATGCCTGAAATTGCATTGCATGACATTGTCTGGTTTAAAATGTTTATGGCTTGTCTTGCCTTGCCTTGCCTTGCATGAAATTTCCTCGTCTAGAATTGCCTTTTCTTGACTTGTCTTGCCTGGAATTTTCCAGAATTGGCTTTCATGGAATGTCATTACCTAAACTTGCCTGGAATTTTTATGCCTGGGATTGCCTTTCCAGGAGTCGCCTTTCATGAATTGCCTGGAATTTCCTTGCCTGAAATTGCCTGGAATTGCCTTGCCTGGAATTGTCTTGCCTGGAATTGCCTTGCCTGCAATTAACTGGAATTGTCTTGCCTGAAAATGTTTTGCCTGAAATTGCCAGGAATTGCTTTTTCTGGAATTTCCGTAGTTAGAATTGCCTGGAATTGCCTTGGCTGGAATGGCCTTGCCTGAAATGCCAAGATTTTTCTTGCCTGGAATTGCATTTTCTGAAATTGTTTCGAATTGCCTTGCCTAAAATTGCCTGGAATTGCTTTCCCTGGAATTGCCTTGGCTGGAATCTTTGGAAATTTCCTTGCATGGTGTTTCCTTGCCTGGAATTGCCTTGCCTGGAATTGTCTTGACTAAAATTACCTTGCCTCACCTGACCTTGCCTGGAATTGCCTGGTCTGGTATTTCTGTGCCTTGCCTGGAATTGCCCAGCCGGGAATTTCCTTACCTGAAATTGCTTTCCTTGCCTTGCTTTGCCTGGTATTGTCTTGCCGGAAATCGCCATGCCTAGAATAGCCTAAAATTGCTTTGGCTGAAATTGCGTGGATTTGCCTGGAATAGCCTTGATGTAAACAGCTTTGATTTTGGTTGCCTTACCTGGAATTGCCTTTCCTGAAATTGTCTTGTCTGGAGTTGCCTTGCCTATAATTGCCTTACGTGAAATTGACTTTCCTGGAATTGCCTGGTATTGCCTTGCCTTGAATTGC
This sequence comes from Saguinus midas, assembly GCA_021498475.1. Lineage (NCBI taxonomy): Eukaryota > Metazoa > Chordata > Mammalia > Primates > Cebidae > Saguinus > Saguinus midas. The sequence continues at coordinate 117,688,511 of CM038400.1, read as the reverse complement.
CTAAAATTACCTCATCTGAAATTCTTTGCCTTGCATTGCTTTGCCTGGAGTTGCCTTTCCTTGACTTGCCTTGCCTTGCCTGGAATAATTGCATTGCGTTGCCTTGCCTGGAATTGCCTGGAATTGCCTGTATTTGCCTTGACTGCAATTGCCTTGCCTTGCATTGAATTGCCTTGCCTGAAATTGCTTTGCCCAGAGTTGCCTTGTTTAAAATTGCCTTACGTGTAATTGACTTGCCTGGAATTGCATGGAAAACTTTGCATAGAATTGCCTGGAATTCTATGCAAGGCAATTCCAGGCAATTCCAGGCAAGTCAATTGCTTAAATTTGTTTCAACTTGCCTTGCCTAGCCTAAAATTGCATTGTCTTTTCTTGCCTTGCCTTGCTTTGCCTGAAATTGCCTTACCTTGTCTTGCTTGGAATAATTGCCTTTGATGGAATTGCCTGAAATTGCCTTGATTAAAATTCCCTGAAATTGCCTTGCCTCGAAATGCCTGGAGCTGCCTTGACTGGAATTGCCTGGAAATGCCTTTTCTGGAATTAACTTGCCTGGAATTGCCTAGAATTGGCTTGCCTGGAATTGCCTGGAAATGCCTTGCCTGAAATTGCCTTGCCTGGAATTGTGTGGTAATGCCTTGCCTTTAATTGCATTGCCTAAAATTTTCTGATATTGCTTTCTCTGAAATTACCTTGCATGGAATTGCCTGAAATTTATTTGCCTGAAATTTCTTTGCCTGGAATTGCCTGAAATTGCCTTGCATAAAATTTTCTTACCTGGAATTGCCTTACCTCGATTTGCCTGGAATGTTCTTTACTAAAATTGCCTTGCTGGGAATTCAGTTTTCTGGAATTGCCTGAAATTGTTTTGCTTGGAATTTAATAGCCTGGAATTTCCTGGAATAAGCTTGCATGTAATTGCAAAGCCTGCAATTGCTTGGAATTCCCTTTCATAAAATTATCTTGCCTGGAATTGCTTCAAATTGCCTTACCAGGAATTGATTTTCTGGGAATTGCCCGAAATTTCTTTGCATGGAATTGCAAAAAAAAATGCCTTGCCTGGAATGGCGTTGCCTGAAATTTTTGGAATTGCCTTGCCTGAAATTGACTTGTCTGATATTGACTGAGATTGCCTTGCCTGGGATTGCCTTGCCTGGATTTGCCTTGTTTGGAATTGTCTGGGATTGTTTTGCATGGAATTTTCTTTCCTGGAATTGGCTAGAATTACCTTGCCTGAAATTGCCTTGCCTGGAATTGCCTTGTCTGGAATTCCCTGTAATTGAGTTGACATTAATTGCCTTGCCTGGAATTGCTTTGTCTGGAGTTGCCTGAAACTTTCTTGCCTAAAATTTCCTGTAATAATTTTCTTAAAATTGCCTTGCCTTGCCTTACCTGAAATTGTTTTTTCTTGCCTTGCCTGGAATTTACTTGCCTTGACTTGCCTGAAATTGCCTTGCCTTGACTTGCCAGAAATTGCCTTGCCTGGTATTGCCTTGCCTGGAATTGCCTTGCATTGCATTGCCTGGAAATTTTTTTTTCTGGATAATTGCCTTGCCTTGCCTTGACTGAGATTGCCTTGCCTTGCCTTGCATTGATTTAACTTGCTTTTCCTTGCCCTGTCTTGCCTTGTTTTGCCTGGAATTGGCTTCCTTGCCTTGAGTGGAATTACATTTTTTGGTCTTGCCTCGCCTGGAATTGCATTGCATGGAATTGCCTCTCCTGGAATTGCCATGCCAGTAATTGTTTTTGTGGAATTACGTGAAATTGCCATGCCTGGAATTTCTTAAAATTGTCTTGCCTGAAATTGCCTTGTTTGGAATTGCCTGGAATTGCCTTGCTTGGAATTGCTTTACCAGAAATTGTATTTGCTGGAATTGCTTGAAATTGCCTTGCCTGAAATTGTGTGGAATTATCTTGCCTGGAATTTTCTTGCCTGGAATTTCCTGAAGTTGCCTTGCCTGGAATTGCCTTGCCTTCAATTGCCTGAAAATGCCTTGTCTGAAATTTTATTGCTGGAATTTTCTGGAATTGCTTTGAATGAAATTGTCTTGCCTGGATTTGCCAGAAATTTTCTTGCCTGGAATTGACTTGCCTGAAATTTCCTGGATTTTGCCTTGCCTGGAATGTCCTTGCCTTGCCTTGCTTGTAACTGCCTTGCCTTGAGTTGCCTGAAAATGCCTTACCTTGAATTTCCTGGAATTGCCTTGCCTTGCCTTGCCTGGAATTGTCTTGCCTTGCCTTGCCTAGAATTGCCTTGGCTTGCCTTGCCTGGAGTTTTTCTTCTTGCCTGCCCTATAATCGCCTTGCCTTGCCTTGCCTTTAATTTTCTTGCCTTGCCTAAAATTGCTATGTCTTTCCTGGAATTGACTTACTTTGCCTTTCCTGGAATTGTTTTTTTTCTGTTGCCTTGCCTCACCTGGAATTGCCTTGTCTAGAATTGTCTTGCCTGAAATTGCCGTTCCTGAAATTTCTTTACTTGTTATTTCCTTTCCTGAAATGGCCTTTCCATGCCTTTTCTTTCCTGGAATTGCCTAGCTTGCAATTTTTTGTAATTGCCTTGCCTGGAATTGCGTTGGCTTGAATTGCCTATTATTTCCTTGTCTGTAATTGCCTTCCCTGAAATTTCTTTGCCAAAAATTGCCTTGCCAGGAATTACTGTGCTTGGAATTTCTTTATGTGAAAGTGAGTTGCCTGGAATTGCCTGGTATTGCCTTTTCTATATTTGCCTGGAATTGGCTTGCCTGGAGTTGCCTGGCCTAGCCTTGCATATTCTGCTGTTGCCTTGTTTTGCCAAGCCTTGCCTTACTTTGCCTCGAATTGCCTTGCCTTGACTTGCCTGGAATTGTCTTTTTTGGCCTTGCCTCGCCAGGAATTGTCTTGTCTGGAATTGCCTTGACTGAAATTGCCTTGCCTGGAATTTACTTGCCTGGTATTGCCTGGTGTTGCCTTGTGTAGAATGGCTTGAAATTGCGTTGCCTTGCCTGGAATTGCGTTGACTTGCCTTGTCTTGCCTTGCCATGCTTTGTCTGGAATTGCCTTGCCTTGCTTGCCTAAAATATTTGCCTTTTTTTGCCTTGCTTGGAATAATTCACATGCCCGGAGTTACTCGCAATTGCTTTGATTGGAATTGCCTTGCCTGGACTTGACTGGAATCTTCTTGCCTGGAAGTTTCTTGCCTGGAATTGCCTGGAATTTTGTTTGCTAGATTTGCCTTACCTGGAATTGCTGGGAATTGCCTTACCTGAAATGGCCTTTCCTGGAATTGCCTGGAGTGGACTTGCTTTGTATTGCCATGCCAGGAATTGTTTTCCCTGGAATTGCATAAAATTCCCTTTCTTGAAATTGAATTGCCTCAAATTTTCTAAAATTAGCTGCTTGCCTTGAATTGCCAAGCCTGGAATTGCCTGCAATTCCGTGCTCTAGAATTGCCTTCATAAAATTGTTTGGAATTGCCTTGTCAGGAATTGCCTTGATGGGAATTGCCTGGAATTGCCTTAACTGGAATTGCCTTGCCTTGAATTTCCTGGAGTTGCCTTGCCTGAAATTGCCATGCCTAAAATTGAATGAAATTGCCTTAATTGAAATTGTCTCTCCTGGAATTGCCTGCAATTTCCTTGCTTGGAATTTTCTGGCCTGGAATCACCTGAAATTGGCTTGCATGGAATTGCCTTTTCCAGAATGGCCTTGCCTGGAATTGTCTAAAATTTCCTTGAGGTGAATGTTTTGCCTAAAATTGCCTTCCCTGAAATTGCGATGCCTGCAATTCCTTTGTCTGAAATTGCCTGAAATTCCCTTGACAGGAATTACTTTTTCTGGAATTGCCATGCTTTGAATTACCTAAAATTGTGTTCCCAGAAATTTTCTTGCCTGAAATTGAATTGCCTTGTCAGGAATTGCCTTGATGGAATTGCCTGGAACTGCCTTTAACTGGAATTGCCTTGCCTTGAATTTCCTGGAGTTGCCTTGCCTGAAATTGCCATGCCTAAAATTGAATGAAATTGCCTTAATTGAAATTGTCTCTCCTGGAATTGCCTGCAATTTCCTTGCTTGGAATTTTCTGGCCTGGAATCACCTGAAATTGGCTTGCATGGAATTGCCTTTTCCAGAATGGCCTTGCCTGGAATTGTCTAAAATTTCCTTGAGGTGAATTGCTTTGCCTAAAATTGCCTTCCCTGAAATTGCGATGCCTGCAATTCTTTGTCTGAAATTGCCTGAAATTCCCTTGACAGGAATTACTTTTTCTGGAATTGCCATGCTTTGAATTACCTAAAATTGTGTTCCCAGAAATTTTCTTGCCTGAAATTGAATTGCCTTGTCTGAAATTTTCTGGAGTTGCCTTGAGTGGAATTGCCTTGCCTGGAATTGCCTTTTTTTTGGGTTGCCTTGCCTGGAGTTGCTTTGTCTGAAATTGCGTTGCCCAGAATGGCCTGGAATTGCCTTGTCTGGAATTGCCTTGCTGGAAATTGTCTTTCCTGTTATTTCCTGAAGTTGCCTTGCCTGAAATTGCCTGGGATTGCCTTTTCTAGAATTGTTTTGCCTGAAATTACCTGGAATATTTTTTTCTAAAATTGCCTTGCCTTGACTACAATTGCCTATTTTTCTTGCCTTCCCTATAATCACCTCCCCTTGCCTTGCCTTTTATTGCCTTGCCTCGAATTACCTTGCTTTGCCTTGCCTGGATCTGCCTTGACTTGCCTGGCCTTGTCTTGCTTGGAATTGACTTGACTTACCTTGCCTGGAATTGCTCTTTTTGGCTTGCCTCACCTGAAATTTGCCATACCTGGAATTGGCTTGCCTGGAAATGCCTAGAATTGCCTGTAATTGCCTTTACTGTAATTGCCTTTACTGTAATTGCCTTGCCTTGAATTGCCTTGCCTGGAATTGCCTTTCCTGGAATTGCCTCCTCTAAAATTGTTTTACCTGGAATTGATTGCCTGAAATTGCCTGATATTGCCTTCCTTGAATTGCCTGAAATTGCCTTTCCTTGACTTGCCTGGAATTGCATTGCTTTGCCTTGCCTTGCCTTACTTTGCCTGAAATTGCCTTGCTTGCTTGCCTGAAATAATTTCCTTGCCTTGCCTTGCCTTGAATAATAGACTTACCTGGAATTGCCTGCAATTGCATAGATTGGAATTGCCTGTAATTGCCTTTACTCTAATTGCCTGCCTGGAATTGCCTTGCCTGGAATTGACTTCTCTGGAATTGCCTTACCTGGAATTGATTGCCTGGAATTGCCTGGTATTGCCTTACTTGAATTGTCTGAAATTGCCTTGCCTTGCCTTGCCTGAAATTGCATTGCTTTGCCTTGCCTTGCCCTACTTTGCCTGAAATTGCCTTGCTTGCCTGAAATAATTGCCTTGCTTTGCCTGGAATAATTGACTTACCTGGAAATTGCCTGCAATTGTGTAGATTGGAATTGCCTGAAATTGCCTTGCCTAAAATTGCTTGAAAATGCCCTGCCTGAAATTGCCTTTTCTGGAATTGCATGGAATTGCCTTGCCTGGAATTTTCTTGCCTAAAATTGCCTGGAATTGCATTTCTTGAAATAGTTTTTGGCTTGAAATTTTCTGGAATTGCCTTGAATAAAATTGCTTGAAAATGCCTTGCTTGAAATTGCCTTGCCTGGAATTGCCAGAGATTGCCTTTTCTGGTTTTGCTTTTCCTGAAATTGCCTGGAATTGCCTTGCATAAAATTGCCTTGCCTGGATTTGCCTTGCTTAGAATTGCCTAATATTGTTTTATAAGAAATTGTTTTCTTCTGAAATTTACTGGAATTGCCTTGCTTGGAATTAAATTACCTGAAATTTCTTAAAATTAGCTTGCCTAAAATTAGCAAGCATGAAATTGCCTGAAATTATTTTGCCTAGAATTGCCTTGCCTGGAATTGGTTGAAATTGCCTTGTCAGGAATTGCCTTGCCTGGAATTGCCTTAAGTGGAATTGCCTTGCCTGGAATTAACTGGAGTTTCCTTGCCTAAAATTGCCATGCCTGGAATTAACTGGAATTGCCTTAACTAAAATTGCCTTGCCTGGAATTGCCTAAAATTGTTTTGCTTGGAATTACCTGGAATAGCCTTGACATAATTGCCTTGCATAAAATTGCCTGGAATTTTCTTGCCTGGAATTTCCTAAAATTGCATTGAATGGAATTGCTTTGCTTGAAATTTTCTGGAATTGCCTTGCCTGAAATTACCTGGGTTTGCCTTTCCTGGAATTGCCTGGAATTGTCTTGTCTGGAATTGCCTTTCCTGGAATTGTCTGTATTGTTTTTCAGAAAATTGTTTCTCTCAGAATTGCCTGGAATGGCCTTGCTTAAAATTGGATTGCCTGAAAATTCCTAAAATTAGCTTGCCTGGAATTGTCTGGAATTTTCTTACCTATAACTGCCTTGCCTGGAATTGGTTGGAATTGCCTTCCCAGAATTTGACTTGCCTGAATTTGGTTGGAATTGCATTGCCTGGAATTGCCTTAACTAGAATTGTTTTGCCTGGAATTAACTGGAGTTGCCTTGCCTGGAATTGCCATGCCTGAAATTAACTGGAATTGCCTTGACTAAAGTTGTCTTGCCTGGAATTTATTAAAGTTGACTTACCTAAATTTTTTTGCCTGGAATTTCTTGGAATAGCCTTGCCTGAATTGCCTTGCCTGGAATTGCCTTGCCTAGAATTGCCTGAAATTGCATTGCCTGGAATTGCCTAAAATTGACTTACCTAATTTTTTTGCCTGGAATTGCTTGGAATAGCCTTGCATGAATTGCCTTACCTGGAATTGCCTTGCCTGGAATTGCCTTGCCTAGAATTGCCTGAAATTGCATTGCCTGATATTGCCTTGGCTGGAATTTCCTGGAATTTACTTGAGGAAAATTGCCTTGCCTGGAAATTCTTGAAACTTTTTTGCCTGGAATTTCCTTGCCTAAAATTGCCTGGAGTTGCCTTGTGTAAAATTACCTTGCCAAAATTTCCTTTTTTGAAATTGCCTGGAATTGTCTTGTTTGGAATTGCATTGTCTGGAATTACCTTGAATTCCCATTCATAAAATTGCTTTGCCTGCAATCGCCTGTAATTGGGATGCGAATTATTTTGCCAAAATTGGGGAAATTGTTTTGACTGTAATTGCCTTGCCTTGAATTGCCTTTTCTGGAATTTCTTTCTTGCCTTACCTTGCCTGGATTTTTTTTTGCCTTGACTTGCTTGAAATTTTTTTGCTTTGACTTGCCTAAAATTGTCTTGCCTTGCCTTGCCTGGAATTGCCTTGCCTTTTCTTGCCTGGAATTGCCTTGCCTTGCCTTGCCTGAAATTTTTTCTTGCCTTCCCCATAATGGCCTTGCCTAGCCTTGACTGGAATTGCCTTGTTTTGCCTGTAATTGCCTTGACTTGCCTTGCCTGGAATTACTTTCCCTTGCCTTGCCTAAATTTGCCTTGCCTTGGCTTGTTTTGCCCTGCCTTGCCTTGCCTTGCCTTGCCTTGCCTTGCCAGGAATTGAGTTGCCTGGCCTCGCCTGAAATTGCCTTTCCTGGCCTTGCCTCGTTTGTAATTGCCTTGCCTGGAATTGCCTGTAATTGTTTTGACTGTAATTGCCTTGCCTTGAGTTGCCTTGTCTGGAATTGCCTTGCCTAAAATTGCCTTGGCTGCAATTGCCTTTTATGGAATTGATTTATCTTAAATTGCCTGGTATTGCCTTAAATAAAATTGCCTGAATTTTTTTTGTCTTGTCTTGCCTTACCTGGAATTGCCTTACATTGCCTTGTCATGCCTTGCCTTGATATGCATGGAATTGCCTTCCTTTTCCTTGCCTGAAATAATTGCCTTGGTTTTCCCTGCCTGGAATAATTGCCTTACCTGGGATTGCATTTATTGGAATTGCCTGGAATTCCCTTGCCTGAAATTGCCTGGAATTTCCTTTCCTGGAATTGCTTTGACTGAAGTTGCCTGGAATTATTTTTGCCTAAAATTGCCTGGAATTGCCTTGCCTGGATTTGCCTTGCCAACAATTGCCTGGAATTGCCTTGCCTGAAATTGCCTTGCCTGGAATTTCCTGGAATGGTCTTGCCTGCTATAGCCTTGACAAAAATTGTCTTTTCTGAAATTGCCTGGAATTGCCTTGCTTGGAATTGAATTGCCTGAAATTTACTGGAATTAGCTGGCCTGGAATTTCCAAGCCTGGAATTTCTTAAAATTTTCTCTCCTAGAATTGTCTTGCCTGGAATTGCTAGGAATTGCCTTGCCAAATTTGCCTTATCTGAAATGGTCTGGAATTGCCTTAACTAAAATTGCCTTGCCTTGAATTTCCTGGAGTTGCCTTGCCTGAAATTGCCATGCCTGGATTTGACTGGAATTGCCTTCAAGAAAATTGCCTTGCTATAAATTAACTGGAATTCCCTTGTTTATAACTTTTTTGCCTGGAATTGCCTTGCCAAGAATTTAATTGTCTGGAATTGCCTGGAATTGTCTTGCCTGGTTTTCCCATGCCTGGAATTGCCATTCCTGGAATTGCCATGAATTGCCTTGCCTGGAATTGCCTTGAGGTGAATTGCCTTTCCTGGAAGTTCTCAGAATATTCTTGCCACAAATTGCCTGGCATTGCCTTGCCTGGAATTGCATTTCATGGAATTGCCTTGCCTGAATTTTTTTTTGTCTAAAATTGCTTTACGTGGAATTGACTTGTTTGGAATTTAAAGGTATTGTATTGCCAGGAACAACCTGGACTCGCCCTGCCTTGAATTGTTTTGACTTGCCTTGATTTGCCTGGAATTGCCTTGCTTTGCCTGGAATAATTGCCTTGCCTTGCTTTGCCTGAAATAATTTCCTTGCCTGGAATTGCCTTGATTGGAATTGCCTGGAATTGATTTGCATGGAGTTGAATTTTCTGGAATTGCATTGCCCAAAATTTTCTTGCCTGGAATGGCCTTCCCTGGCATTTCTTTTTGCCTGTAATAGTCTGGAATTTTATTCCCAGGAATTATCTTGCCTGGGATTTTGCATAATTATCTCACCTGAAATTGCCTTTCCTGAAATTTTCTAGAGTTGCCTTGCCTGAAGTTGCCTTGCCTGAAATTGCCTTGCTTGGAATTGCCTGGAATTGTCTTGCATGGAATTACATTGCCTGAATTTGCCTGAAATTTGTTTGCCTAACATTGCCTTGCCTGAAATTGTTTGTAATTGCCTTGTCTTTAATTGCCAGAAATTTTCTTTCCTTGAATTGCCTTGCCTAGAATTTTCTAAAATGATCTTGCCAGAAATTGCCTTGCAAGTAATTGCTATTTCTGGAATTTCCTGGAATTGCCTTGCTTGGAATTGAATTGCCTGGAGTTTTGTGAAATTAGCATGCCCATAATTGAGAGGCCTGGAATTGCTTGAATTTCCCTTGCCTAGATTTGCCTTACCTGAAATTGCCTTGTTAGGATTTGCCTTTACTAGCCTTGTCAGTAGTTCTCTTGCATGGAATTGCATGGAATTGCCTTGCCTGGAATCAACTGAAGATGCCTTGCCCAAAAATGCCTTGCCTGGAATTGCCTCACCTAAATTCTTTTGCCTGGAATTGCCTAGCATGTATTTGCCATGACAGGAATTCCCTTGCTTGGAATAGCCTGGAATTGCCTTGCTTGAAATTGTCTTGCCTGGAATTACCTGAAATTTTTTTGCATAAAATTTTCTTCCCTGAAATTGCCTCGAATGACCTTGCCTGGAATTTCCTTACCAGAAATTGACTTATCTGGAATTGCATGGAATAGTCTTGCTTGAAATTAAATTGCCTGGACTTTCCTAAAATTAGCTTGCCTGGAATTGCCAAGCATGGAATTTCCTGAAAATTTCTTGCCTAGGATTGCCTTGCCTTGAATTGCCTTGTTTACAATCGTTTGAAATTGCCTTGCCATGAATTGCCTTGCCTGGGATTGCCTAAAATTTTATTGCCTGAAATTGCCTTTCCTGGAATTACCTGAATTTGTTTTGCCTGGAAGTGACTTGTCTGCAAATGCCTAAAATTGCCTCGCCTGGAATTGCCTTGCCAGGAATTGCCTTTTCTGAAATTGCTTGGATTTGCCTTGCCTGAAATTTCTTAAAATTGCCTTGCTGTAGTTTCCTCCAATGGAATTGCCTTGTCTGAAATTGCGTGGAATTCCCTTGCCAGTAATTGCTTTGCCTGGAAGTGCCTAAAATTGCATAGCCAGAAATTTTCTTGCCTGAAAATGCGTGGAATTGCCTTGCAAGAAAATGGCTTTCCTTGAATTTTCTGGAGTTGCCTTGCCTGTAATCGCCATGTTTGTAATTGCCTGGAATTGACTTCCCTGAAATTGCCTTGCTTGAAATTGTCTGGAATTGTCTTGCCTAAAATTGCCTTGCCGGGAATTGCCTGAAATTGCCTTGCCTCGAATTGCCTTGCCAGAAGTTGCCTAAAAATATGTTGCCTGGAATTGCCTTACATGAATTTTCTGGAATTCCTTTGAATGGTATTGTCTTGGCTGGAATTGCCTGGAATTGCATTGCCTGGAATTATCTGAAATTACATTGCCTGGAATTGACTTTCCTGGAATTGCATAAAATTCCTTGCCTGTATTGCCTTGATTTGAGTCGCCTGGATTTGCATTAGGTAAACTTTCCTTGACAAGAATTGACTTGTTCTGAATTGCCTGGATTTTCCTTGTCTGAAATTGTCTTTCTTGGAATCACCTGAAATTGCCATGTCTGGAATTCCCTTGCTTGGAATCATCTGGAATTGCCTTGCCTGAAATTGCCTTGCTTGAAATTGCCTGGAATTTACTTGCCTGGAATTGCCTTACTGAAATTGTTTGAAAATTCCTTGCCAGGAATTGCCTGAAATTACCTTGCCTGGAATTGCCTGGCTTGTAATTGCCTGGAATTTCCTTGCCTACAATTTCCTTGCCTGAAATTTTGTGGAATTCCCTTGCCTGGAATTGCATTGCCTCGAATTCTATGAATTGCTTTGCATGGAATCAAATTGCCTTGACTAGCCAAGCCTTCCCTATATTTAAATTGCCTGTAATTGACAGGTCTGGATTGTTTTTGCCTTGCCTTGCCTTGCCTGGAATTGCATTGTTTGTAATTGTTTTTCCTTGCCTTGCCTCGTCTGGAATTGCCTTGCTTGGAATTGCCTTGCCTGGAATTGCTTGGAATTGCCTTTTCTGTAATTACCATGCCTGGTGTTGCCTGCAATTTTCTTTTATTTCCTTGACTGGAATTGCATTGCCTGGAATTGCCATGCTTGTATTTATGTTGCCTGGAATGGCCTTATGTGAAATTGACTTGCCTATAATTGATTGGTATTAACTTGCCAAGAATGGCCTGGAATTGCCTTGCCTGGAATTGTTTTGCCTTGCCTTGGGTGGAATTGCTTTGACTCTCCTTGCCTTGTTTACCTGGTATTGCCTTGTTTTGCCTTGCCTTCGCTGGAATCATTGCCTTGCCTTGTTTGCCTAAAATAGTTGCCTGGCCTAAAATTGACTTGATTGGAATTGCCTGTATTTGTTTCACCTGAAATTGCTTGGAGTTGCCTTACCTGGAATTGCCTTGCCTGGAATTTTCTCACATGGAATTGCCTTGCCTGGAATTGCCTGAAATTTCCTTACCTAGAATTGCCTTTCCTGGAATTTTCTGGAATAATTTTGGCTGGAATTGCCTTGCAAAAAATTGCCTTTTCTCGAATTGCCTGGAATTGCCATGCTTGGAATTAAATTTTCTACACTTTCCTGGATTAGCTTGCCCAAAATTCTGAAGTTTGGAATTTCCTAAAATTTTCTTGCCTAAAACTGCCTTGCCTAAAATTGCTTGGAATTGCCTTGGTAATAGTTGTTTTGCCTGAAATTGCCTGGAATTTTCTTGCCTCAAATTGCCTTGGCTGATAATTTCTGGAGCTGTTTTGCCTGAAATTGCCATGCCTGGAAATGCCTCGCCTAAAATTCTTTTGTCTGAAATTGCTTGGAATTGTCTTGCCTGGAATTGCCCTGCCTGGCATAGCCTTGTCAGGAATTGTCTTTTCTGCAATTCTTTGGCATTGCCTTGCCTTGAATTGCTTGGAATTGCCTTGCTGGGAATTGCCTTGCCTGGAATTGCCTGGAATTGACTTGCTTAGATTTGCTTTTTCTGGAATTGCATAAAATTGCCTTGACTGGAATTTCCCTGCCTGAAATTGCCCTCCCTGCAATTTTCTGAAGTTGCTTTTTCTGGAATTGCCTTACATTAACGTGCCTGGAATTGCCTTGCCTGGAATTTTCTTGCCAGAAATTACCTTGCCTTGAATTGCCTGAAATTGCCTTTCCAAAAATGGAATGAAATTGCGTTGCCTGGAATTCCATAAAAATAACTTGCCTGGAATTGCCTGGAATTGTCTTGCCTGGAATTGCCTACCCTGGAATTGCCTATAATTGCCTTGCATGAAATTACCTGGCCTGAAATTGCCCGAATTTGCCTGGAATTGCCTTGCGTGGAATTGCCTGTAATTGCCTTGCCTGGAATTCCCTTCTTTGGAATATCCTTGCCTGGTATTTTTTTGCCTGTAATAGCCTGGAATTTCATTTCCAGGTATTATCTTGCCTGGGATTACGTGGAATTATCTAGCCTGGAATGGCCTTGCCTGCAATTTTCTAAAGTTTCCTTGCCTGTAATTGCCTTGCTTGGAATTGCCTTGTGTGAAATTGCATTGCTGAATTTGCCTGAAATTTGTTTACCTGGCATTGCCTTGCCTGAAATTTTTTGGAATTGCCTTGCCTGAAATTGTTTAAATTTGTTTTGTTTAGAATTGCCTGAAATTCTCTTTCCTGAAATTCTTTTGCCTGGTATTGCTTGAAATTGCCTAGCCTGGAATTCTCTTGCCTGGAGTTGCCTTTTCTGGACTTGCCTGGTATTGCATTTCTTTGAATAGCTTTGCGAAGAGTTGCCATGCTTGAAATTGCCATTCCTGGAATTGACTTGTATGGAATTTACTGAAATTGCCTTTCCTGGAGTTGCCTAGCATAGAATTGCCTAAAATTGCCTGGCCTGGAATATTCTCTTCTGGAATTGCCTTGACTAGAATGGTCTTGCCTGGCTTTGACTTGAATGGTATTGCCCTGTCTCGGCTTGCCTTGCCTGGAATTGCATTGCCTTGAATTGACTGGCATGAAATTGCCTTGCCTTGCCTGGAATTGCTTTGTTTGAAATTGTCTTGCCTGGAATTGCCTTGCCTTGAATTGCCTTATCTGGAATTGCCTGGAATTGTTTTGCCAGGAAACACCTTGGCTGGAATTGCCTCGAATAAACTTGCCTGAAATTGCCTTGCCTGAAATTGTGTTTTTTTGTAATTACCTCAAATCGTCTTGTTTAGAATTGAATTGCCTGGACTTTCCTGAAATTAGCTTGCCTGGAATTGCCAAGCCTGGAATTCTCTTGCCTAGAGTTGCCTTGCCTGAAATAGCTTGGAATTGCCCTGCCACGAATTGCCTTTTCTGAGATTGTCTAAAATTGTATTACCTAAAATTTCCTTGCCTGAAGTCACCTAGACTTGCCATGACTGGAATTTCTTTGCCTGGAATTGCCTGAATTTGCATCGCTTAGTGTGGCCTTACCAGATATTGCCTTTTTTGAAATTGCTTGGAATTGCCTTTCCTGGAATATTTTGAAATTGTCTTTCTTAAAATTGCCTTGTAAATTGCCTTGCCTGGAATTTCCTTGCCAGGAATTGTCTTTGCTGGAATTGCTTGGAATTGACTTTACTGAAATTGCCTGGAATTGCCTTGCCTGGATTTTCTAGGAGATGCCTCGCCTGAAATTTTTTTTGCCTGAAATTGACTTTACTGAAATTTCCTTGCATGGAATTGCCTGGAATTGCCTTACCTGAAAATGCCTGGAATTGCCTTGCCTTGAATTTTCTAAAATGATCTTGCCAGAAATTGCCTTGCCAGTCATTTGCCTTTCCTGGAATTGCCTGAAATTGCCTTGCTTGGAATTGAATTGTCTTAATTTTTTTGGAATTAGCATGCCGAAAATTGCGAGGCCTGGAATTGCCTGAAATTTTCTTGCCTAGATTTGCCTTACCTGAAATTGCCTTGTTTGGATTTGCTTTTAATAGCCTTGCCAATAGTTCTCTTTTGTGGAATTGCGTGGAATTCCCTTGCCAGAATCACCTGGAGCTGCCTTGCCCGAAAATGCCTTGCCTAAAATTGCCTTGCCTAAATTCTTTTGCCTGGAATTGCATTGCCTGGAATTGCATTGCCAGAATTGTCTGGAATTGCCATTTGGAATTGCGTTGCCTGAATTTGCCTTGCCTGGAATTATTTAGAATAGCCTTGCATGAAATTTCCTGGAATTTCCTTGCCAGGAATTGCCTTGCCTGTCATTGCCTGGAATTGTCTTGCAACGAATTGCCTGAAATTACCTTGACTGAAATTGCCTTTCCTGGACTTGCCTGGTATGGCCTTTTCTTGAATTGCATGCCAAGAATTGCCTTTCCTGGAATTGCTTTGTCGTGGGTTGCCTGAAATTGCCTTGACTGGAAATGCCTTTCCTGGACTTGCCTGGTATGGCCTTTTCTGTAAATGCTTGCCAAGAATTGCCTTGCCTGGAATTGCCTTGCCTGGAATTGACTGAAATTGCCTTGTCTGAAATTTTCTTGCCTGGAATTGCCCAAAATTTTTTGTAATTGCCTGGATTGTAGTTCCCTTGCCTTGAATTGCCTTGCCTGGATTTGGCTTGAATGTAATTGCATTGCCTAGACTTGACTTGCCTGGAATTGCATTGCCTAAAATTGCCTTGACTGAACTTACCTTGCCTTGCCTTGTTTTGCCTGAAATTGCCTTGCTTGAAATTGCCTTGCTTAAAATTGCCTGGAATTGCATTGCCTAAAACCGCCTTTTCTAAAATTGCCTGAAATTGACGAAAATTGCCTTGATTGGAATTGCCTGTAATTGTCTTGCCTGTATTTGCCTGTATTTGCCGTGTCTGGAATTTCCTTTCTTGGAATAGCCTGGAATTGCCTTGCCTGGAATTACCTAAAATTTTTGCATGAAATTTTCTTCCCTTAAATTGCCTCAAATGGCCTTGCCTGGGATTTCCTTACCAGAAATTGACTTATCTGGAATTGCCTGGAATAGCCTCGCTTGAAATTAAATTGCCTGGACTTTTCAGAAATTAGCTTGCCTGGAGTTGTCAAGCCTGAAATTTCCTGGAAATTTCTTGCCTAAGATTGCCTTGCCTTGAATTGCCTTGTTTAGAATTGCTGGAAATTGCCTTGCCTGGGATTGCCTAAAATTTTATTGCCTGGAATTGCCTTTCCTGGAATTACCTGAATTTGTATTGCCTGGAATTGACTTGTCTGAATTTGCCTGAAATTGCCTCACCTGGAATTGCCTTGCCAGGAATTGCCTTTTCTGAAATTGCTTGGATTTGCCTTGCCTGAAATTTCTTGAAATTGCCTTGCCTGTAATTGCCTCGAATGGAATTGACTGGCCTAAAATTTTATTGCCTGTAATTGCTTTTTTTTTTGCCTTGCCTTGTCTGGAATTGCCTTGCTTGGAATTGCTTTGCCTGGAATTGCTTGGAATAGCCTTTCCTTTAATTACCTTGCCTGATGTTGCCTGCGATTTCCTTTTATTGCCTTGACTGGAATCGACTTGCTGTGAATTGCATTGCCTGGAATTGCCGTGCCTGAAATTACCTTGCCTGGAATTGCCTTATGTGAAATTGACTTGCCTATAATTGATTGGTATTAACTTGACAAAAATGGCCTGGAATTGTCTTGCCTGAAATTGTTTTTCCTTGCCTTGCCTTGCATGAAATTTCTTTGCCTCACCTTGCCTTGTTTACCCGGTATTTCCTTGTTTTGCCTTCCCTTGGCTGGAAATATTGCCTTGCCGTGTTTTGCCTGGAATAATTGCCTGTCCTGAAATTGCCTGGAATTTTCTTGATTGGAATTGCCTGTATTTGTTTCGCCTGAAATTGCTTGGAGTTGCCTTACCTGGAATTTCCTTCCCTGTAATTTTCTTGCATGGAATTTTCTTGCCTGGAATTGCCTGAAATTGCCTTGCCTGGAATTGGCTTGCCTGGAATTTCCTAGAATGTTCTTGGCTGGAATTGCCTTGCAAAACATTGCCTTTCCTGGAATTGCCATGCTTGGAATTGAATTTTCTACACTTTCCTGGATTAGCTTGCTTGAAATTCCGAAGATTGAAATTGCCTGAAATTCCCTTGCCTAGAACTGCCTTGCCTGAAATTGCCTTGCCTGGAATTTCTTGGAATTGCCTTGATAATAGTTGTTTTGCCTAGAATTGCCTGAAATTCCCTTGCCTAACATTGCCTTGCCTGAAAACACCTGGAGATGTTTTGCCCAAAATTGCCATGCCTGAAAATGCCTCGCCTAAAATTATTTTGCCTGAAATTGCTTGGAATTGTCTTGCCTGGAATTGTTTTGCCTGGAATTGCCCTGCTGGAATAGCATTTCCAGGAATTGCCTTTCCTGCAATTGTTTGGCATTGCTTTGCCTTGAATTGCCTGGAATTGCATTCCCAGGAATTGCCTTGCCTGGAATTGCCTGGAATTGACTTGCTTGAATTTGCTTTATCTAAAATTTCATGGAATTGCCTTGCTTGAAATTGCCCTGCCTGCAATTTTTTGAAGTTGCCTTTTCTGGAATTGCCTTACATAGACTTGCCTGGAATTGCCTTGCCTGAAATTTTCTTGCCAAATATTACCTTGCCTTGAATTGCCTGGAATTGCCTTTCCAAAAATTGAATAAAATTGCATTGCCTGGAATTTTATAAAAATGACTTGCCTGGAATTGCCTTAAATTGTCTTGCCTGAAATTGCCTGTACTTGCCTCTCCTGGAATTGCATACCCTGAAAATGCCTATAATTGCCTTGCATCGAATTGCCTGGCCTAAAATTGCCTGAATTTGCCTGGAATTGCCTTGCATGGAATTGTCTCTCCTGGAATTGCCTCGAATTGTCTTTCCTGGAATTGCCTGGAATTTTTTGCCTGGAATTGCCTTGCCTGGTATTGCCTGAAATTACCTTGCCTGGAAGTGCCTAGCCTGGAATTGCTAGAGATGTTTTGCCTAGAATTGCATTTTTGAAATTTTCTGGAATTAATTTGTGTAAAGTTGACTTGCCTAAAATTGTCTGAAGTTGCCTTGGGTGGAATTGCCTTGCTTGGAGTTGCCTGAAATTGCCTTGCCTGGAAGTTTCTGGAATTTTATTGCCTAATATTGCCTTTCCTGGAATCTCCTGGAATTGCATATTTTTGAATTTTCTTGCCTGGAATTGCCTTGCCTAAAATTCAACTGATTGCCTTGTTTGTAATTTCCTTGCCTGGAATTGCGTGAAATTGTCTGGCCTGGCATTGCATGGAAATGCCTTGCCTGGAATAGCCTTCTTTAGAAGGGCCTGAGATTCCCTGGCCTAAAATTTTCTTGCCTGGAATTGGCTTGCCAGAAATTTCCTGGAATTGCATTTCCAGAAATTACGTTGCCTGAAATTGCATGGAATGGCCTTGTCGAAAATAACCTTTCCTGGAATTGCCTGGCCTTTCCTTTTCGGTATTGCCTTGCTTGAAATTGCCGGGAATTGCCTTGCCTGGAATTGCATAGAATTGCCTTGTTTGGAATTGCCTTGCATGAAATTACCTCGAATTGCCTTGCATGAAATTCCCTTGTCTGGAATTGCCTTTTCAAAAATTGCCTGAAAATGCCTTGACTGGAATTAACTTGAAATGCCTTGCCTGAAAATGTATTGCCTGAAATTTTCTAGCATTTCCTTGTCTGGAATTGCCTTGCCTGGAATTGCCTGAAATTGCCTTTCCTGGAATTGCCTTTTCTGGCATTGCCTGAAATTGCATTGCCTGGAATTTCCTTGCCTGGAATTTCCTTGCCTGGAATTTCCTGGAATTGACTTGCCTGGTATTGCCTAAACTGAAATCGCCAGTAATTGCCTTGTATGGAATTACCTTGCCTGGAATAGCCTTGCCTGAAATTGTCTTGCCTAGAATTTTCTAAAATTGCCTTGCGTGGTATTGCCTTTTTCTGAATTGCTCGGAATTGCTTTGCCAGTACTTTCCTTGCCTGGAATTGCCTGGAATTGCCTTTTCTGGAGTTTTCTTGCCTGGAATCACCTAGAGCTTTTTTCCCCGCAATTGCCTTGCCTGGAATTACCTCGCCTAAACTTGCTTTGCCTAAAAATGCCTGTAATTGCATTTTCTGTAATTGCCCTGCCTTGAGTTCCTGGAATGTTTTGCCTGCAATTACCTTGCCTGAAATTTTCTGGAATAAAATTGCCTAGTATTGCCTCGCCTGAAATTGCCTGGAATTGCCTTGCATGGAATTTTTTTGCCTGGAATTGTTTTGCCTTAAATTGCCTTGCCTTGAATTGCCTTGCCTTGAATAGTGTTGAATTTTTTTGTGTGTGGAACTTTCTTTTCTGGAATTGCCTTGCCTGGAATTGCCTTCAATAGGATTGCCTAAAATTTCTGTGCAAAAATTGCTTTGCCTAAATTTGCCTGAAATTTCCTTGCCAGCAATTGCCTGACATTCAATTGCCTGGAATGGTCTTTATTAAATTTGCCTTGAATGGAATTGCCATGTCTAGCCTTGCCTTGTCTGTAATTGCGTTGTCTGGAATTGCCTGGACTGAAATTACCTTGCCTTGCCTGAAATTGCACGGCCTGGAATTTCCAGGGGTTGAATTGCCGTTTTGCCTTGCCTTGCCTAGAATTTCCTTGCCTGGAATTGCCTGTAATCTTGTGTAATTGGCTTGACTGTTATTTCCTTGCCTGGAATTGCCTTACCAGAAATTTCCATTCCTCAGATTGCGTTACATAAAATTGACTTTCCTGGAATTGTCTGGTATTGCCTTGCCTAAATTAGCCTAGAATTGCCTTGCCTGGAATTGCCTTGCCTTTTCTGAAATCACCTTGTTTTGAATAGCCTTGCCTTGCTTTGCCTGGAATTGCCTTGTTTTGCCTTGCCTGGAATAATTTTATTGCCTTTCCTTTTCAAAAATAATTGCCTTTCCTGGAATTACCTGGAATTGCTTTTCGTGGAATTGCCTTGCCTAAAATGTCTTGGAATTGCCTTGCCTGAAATTGTCTAAAATTGTATTGCCTGGAATTGCCTTGCATGAAATTTCCTTGCTTGTAAATGCCTAGAACTGCCTTGCCTGGAATTACCTTGCCTCAAATTGCGTAGAATTGCCTTTCCTGTAATTGCCTTGCTGAAATTTCCTCGAATTGCCTTGCCTGGAATTGTCTGGAATTGCTTTACCTAAAATTGTCTTGCCTAAAATTGCCTTGAATTAATTTGCCTTGCCTGAAATTTCCTGTCATTGCCTTGCCTAGAGTTTTCTTGCCTGAAATTGCCTGAAGTAGCTTTGCCTGTAATTGCCTTGTTTGGATTTGCCATGCCTAGAATTGCTTGTAATTGTCTTGCATGGAATTGCCTGGAATTGTCTTACCTGAAAGTGCGTTTTCTTGAATTGTCCGGAATTGCCTTGCCTAAAATTGCCATGCTTAAAATTGCCAGGAATTGCGATGCCAGGAATTGCCTTGCCTAGAATTGCCATGCTTAGCATTGCCTGAATTTTCAATGCCAGGAATTGCCTTGCTTGAAATTGTGTAAAGTTGTTTTGCCTAAAATTTCCTTGCCTGATTTTTTGAGAGTTGTCTTGACTAAAATTGGCTTGCCTGAAATTTTTTGAAATTGCTTTGCCAGGAATTGCACTGCCTAGAATTGCCTGGAATTGCCTTGACTGGAATTCTCTTGTCTGGAGTTTTCTAGAATTACCTTGTCTGGAATTTTCTTTCTTGGAATTGCTTGGAGTTGCCTTGTCAGTAGTTGCCTTGCCTGGAATTTTCTGGAATTCCTTTGCATGGAATTGCCTTGTCGGGAATAGTCTTGTCTGGAATTGCCTTGTTTGTAATTGCCTTGCCTGAAAATGCCTCAAATTGCGTTGCCTACAGTGTTTTTTTGCCAGAAATTGCCTGAAATGCCTTGACTGAAATTGCCTTGAAATGCATTGCCTGGAATTGCCTTGCCTGAAATTCCCTGAAATTGCCTTGTCTGGAATTGCCTTGCCTGGAATTGCCTAAAATTGCCTTCCCTGTTATTGCCTAAAATTGCGTTGCCTGAAATTGCCTTGCCTCGAATTTTTTGGAATTGACATGTCTGGTATTTCCTAAATGGGAATCATTAGAAATTGACTTGCATGAAATTGACTTGCTTGGAATAGCCTTGCCTGGAATTTTCTTGCCTGGAATTTCCTATAATTATTTTGCCTGGAATTGCTTTTTCTAAAATTGCTTGAAATTGTCTTGTCAGTAGTTGCCTTGCCTGAAATAGCCTAAAATTTCTTTGCATGGAATTGCCTTCCTTTGAATAGTTTTGCCTGGAATTGCATGGAATTGCTTTGTTTGGAATTTCCTGGAGATGCCTTGCCTGGTATTGCCTTGCCTAGAATTGCCTGGAATTTCCTTGTGGGAAATTGCTTTGCCTGGTATTGTCTTGCCTGGAGTTGCTTGGAATTGCCTTGCCAGCAATTGCCTGGAATTTAATTGCCTGAAATTGCCTTGCCTGGAATTGCCATTTTTTGCCTTGACTTGCCTGGAATGGTCTTTTTGGATTTGCCTTGAATAGAATTGCTGTGCCTAGCCTTGCCTCGTCTGGAATTGCCTTGCCTGGAATTTCCTAGAACAGGCTTGCCTGGAATTGCCTTTTCTGAAATTTCTTGTAATAGCCTTGCAAATATTTGTCTTGCCTGGAATTGCCTGGAATTGCATTTCCCTAAATTGCCTTGCCTGGAATCACCTCGAGCTTCTTTGCCCAGAATTGCCTTGCCTGGAATTGCCTCGCCTAAAATTGTATTGCCTAAAAATGCCTGAAATTGCCTTACCTGAAATTGCCTTGCCTTGAATTGCATGGAATTGTTTGCCTGCAGTTGCCTTGCCTGAAATTTTCTAGAATTGCCTTTCCTGTTATAGCCTTGCCTAAAATTACCTGAAATTGCCATGCTTGAAATTTCTTTGCCTGGAATTGCTTTGCCTGAAATTTCCTTGCCTTGAATGGTTGAATTCTTTGGTGGGGAAGTGCCTTATTTGGAATTGCCTGGAATTTTCTTGCCTGAAATTGCCTTGAATGGAGTTGCCTGGAATTTTCTGGTTGGAAATTGCTTTGCCTGGAATTGTCTTGCCCACAGTTGCCTGGAATTGCCTTCCCAGTATTTGCCTGGAATTCAATTGCCTGAAATTTCCTTGCCTGAAATTGCCGTTTTTTTGCCTTGACTTGCCTGGAGTTGCCTTGCCTGGAATGGTCTTTTTGGATTTGTCTTGAATAGAATTGCCGTGCCTAGCTCTGCCTAGTCTGGAATTGCATTGCCTGAAATTGCCTGGCCTGGAGTTGCCTTGCCTTGCCTGGAATTGCATGGCCTGTAATTTCCTTGGGTGAAATTGTTTTTCCTTGACTTTCCATGCCTGGAATTGCCTTGCCAGAAAATGCTTTGCCTGGAATTGCCTTGCCTGGAATTGCCTGAAATTGCGTAGCCTGAATTTGCCTTGCCAGAAATTTTCTTTCTTGAAATTGCTTGGAATTGCCATGCCTCGAATTGCCTTGTCTAAAATTGCCTGGTGTTCTCATGCATGAAATTGAGTTACCCAGAATTGCCTTTCCAGGAATTGCCTAAAATTTCGTTGTGAAAAATTGCCTTGCCAGGAATTAGGTGGAATTGCCTTGCATGGAATTTAATAAAATTGACTTGCCAAAAATTACCTTGGTTGAAATTGCCTGGCATTAACCCGCCTAAAATTGCCTTTCCTGAAATTGCCTGGAATTGCCATGACTTAATTTATTTTGCCTGGAATTGCCTTGCCCGAAATTGCCTTGCCTGAAATTGTCCTGCCTTAAATTGCCTGAAATTGCCTTGCCTGGAAATAACTGGAATTGCCTTTCCTGGAATTGCCTTGCCTGAAAATTTTGGAATTGCTTTGCCAAAAATTGAGTTTTTAAAAATTTTTTGGAATTGCCTTGCCTGGATTTGCCTTGCCTTAAATTGCCTGGAATTACCTGGAATTGCCTTGCCTGGAATTGCCTGAAATTGAGTGGCTTGAAATTGCCTTGCCAAAAATTTCCGTTTATAAAATTGCCTGGAATTGCTTTTTCAGTAATTGCTGTGTCTGGAATTGCCTAGATTTCCATGCATGGAATTGCCTTACCAGGAATTGCCTTCCCAGGAATTGCCTGGAATTCTGTTGCAAAACAATTGCCTTGCTAGGAATTGGGTGAAATGGCCTTGCCTGGGTTTCGATTGAATTGACTTTCCAGAAATTACCTTGGCTGGAATTGACTGTATTTGCCCTGCCTAAAATTGCCTGGAATTGCCTTGACTTAGTTTGCCTTGCCTGGATTTGCCTGAAATTGCCTTGCCTGGAATCGCCTTGAATTGCCTTTCATAAAATTTAATTGCCTGTAATTGCCTTGCCTGGAAATTCCTGGAATTGGCTTCCCTTTAATTGCCATGCCTGAAAATTTTTGGAATATCCTTGCCAAGAATTGCCTTGCCTGGAATTTTTTGGGATTAAATTGCCTGGAATTGTTTTGTTTAAAATTGCCTGGAATTGCAAGGAATTATCTTGCCCAGAATTGTCTGAAATTGCGTGGCCTGGAATTGCCTTGTCAGAAATTTTCTTTCTTGAAATTGCCTGAAATTACCTTGCTTGGAATTGCCTTGTCTGGAATTGCCTGGAATTGCTATGCATGGAATTGCCTTACCTGGAATTGCCTTTCCAGGTATTTTCTGGAATTGTGTTGCAAAAAATTGCCTTGTTAGGAATTGTGTAAAATCGCCTTGCCTAGATTTTGATGAAATTGACATGAAAGAAATTGCCTTGGCTGAAATTGCCTGTAATTGCCCCGTTTAAAATTGCCTTTCCTAAAATTGTCTGGAATTCTATTGACATTATTTGCCTAGTGTGGAAATGCATGAAAATGACTTGCCTGTAATTGCCTGAAATTTCCGTGCCTAGAATTGTATTGCTAGAAATTGCCTTGCCTGGAATCCTCTTGAATTGTTTTTTGTAAAATTGACTTGCCTGTAATTGACTTGCCTGGAATTGCCTTGCCTAAAAATTACTGGAATTGCTTTTCCTGGAATTGCAATTCCTGGGATTTATTAAAATTGCCTTGCCAGGGATTGCCTTGTCTGAAATTTTTTGGGATTTCCTTGCCTGGAATTGCCTTGCCTAAAATTGCCTTGAATTGCCTAAAATTGCATTGTCTGGAATTGTCTGAAATTGCGTGGCCTGAAATTGCCTTGCCAGAAATGTTCTTCCTTGAAATTGACTGGAATTTTTTTGCCTGGAATTGCTTTGTCTGGAATTGCCTGAAATTTCCATGCATGGAATTGCATTACCTGGAATTGCCTTTCCAGGAATTGCCTGAAATTGCATTGGGAGGAATCGCCTTGCCAGGAATTGGGTAAAATTGCCTTTCCTGGAATTCGATAAAATTGACTTGCCAGGAATTGCCTTGGTTCAAATTGCCTGTAATTGCCCTACCCAAAATTGCCTTGCCTGAAATTGCCTGTAATTGCCTTGACTTAATTTTCCTTGCCTGGAGTTGTCTTGCCTAAAATTGCCTGGAATTGCCTTGCCTGGAATTGTATTGCCTGAAATTGCATTGCCTGTAATTGCCTTGCCTGGAATTGCCTTGAATTGCTTTTTGTAAAATTTACTTGCCAGTAATTTCCTTGCCTGGAATTGCCTTACCTGAAAATGACTGGAATTGCCTCCCCTAGAATTTTGTTACCTGGAAATTATTGGAATTGCCTTTCTGGGAATTGTCTTGCCTGGAATTTTTTAAGATTGCCTTGCCTGGAATTGTCTTGCCTAAAATTGCCTGTCATTGCCAGGAATTGCCTTGCCTGGAATTGCCTGAAATTGAGTGGTCTGAAATTGCCTTGCCAGAAATTTTCTTTCTTAAAATTGCCTGGAATTTTTTTGCCTGGAATTTTCTTGTCTGGAATTTCCTGGAATTTTCATGCATGGAATTGCCTTACCCGGAATTGCCTTTCTAAGAATTGCCTGGAATGGCGTTGCAAAGAATTGCTTTGCCAGGACTTGGGTAAAATTGCCTTGCCTAAAATTTGATGAAATTGACTTGCCAAAAATTGCCTTGGCTAAAATTGCTTGTAATTTCCCCGCCTAAAATTGCCATGCCTAAAATTTCCTGGAATTGCCTTGCCTGGAATATTCTTGCCTCATATTGACTGAAATTGCCTTGCCTGGAATCGCCTTGAATTGCCTTTTGTAAAATTTACTTGCCTGGAATTGCCTTGCCACAAATTGCCTGGAATTTCCATGCTGAATATTGCCTTGCCTGGAATTTCTTGGAATTGCCTTTCCTGGAATTTCCTGGAATTGCCTGCCTGGAATTTTCTAAAATTGCCTTGCCTGGAATTCTTTTGCCAGATATTTTTCTGCTTGGAATTGCCTGGAATTTCCATATCTGTAATTGCCTTGAGTTACCATGCATGGAATTGCTTTTCCCAGAATTGCCTTACCTGGATATGCCTAGAATTTCCCCGCCTAAAATTGAACTGCCTAAAATTGCGTGGAATGGCTTGACTTAATTTGCCTCACCTGGAATTGCCTATAACTTCCTTGCCTGAATTTTTTTGCCTGAAATTGCCAGGAATAGACTTGCCAGTAATTTCCTGGAATTGCCTTGTTTAGATTGGCCTTGTCCAGTGTTGCTTGTAATTGCCTTTCCTGGAATGGCCTTGCTAGAAATTGTCTGAAATTTTTTTGAGGGAAATTGCATTGCCTAAATTTTTGGAAATTGCCTTGCATGGAATTGCCTTGCCTGGAATTGTCATGCCAAGAATTGCCTTTTCTAAAATTTCCTGAAATTGCCTTGTGTGGAATTGCTTTGTCTGAAATTGCTTAGAATTTTCTTGCCTGAAATTGCCTTTCCTGGAATTGTGTTGCCCGAATTGCCAGGAATTTTGAGGCCAGAAATTGCCTTCCCTGGAATTGTGTAAAATTGTTTTGCCTGAAATTGCCTTGACTGGAATTTCTGGAGTTGCCTTGACTGAAATTGCCTTTCCTCAAATTGCCTGAAATAGTTGGTTTTGAAATTACGTTCCCTGGAATTGCTTGAAATTGCCTTGCCTGGAATTACCTTGCCTGAAATTCCCTTGTAAATAATAGCCCAAAGTTTTTTTGTCTGGAATGGCCTTGCCTGAAATTGCCTGCAATTGCCTTAACTGAAATTGACTAAAATGTTATTGCCTGGCATTGTCTTGCCTTGAATGACCTGGAATTTTTTTTGCCTGGAATTGCCTTACATGGAATGGCCTACATTTCTCATGCCTGGAATTGCCTTGTCTAGAATTGCCTGGAAAGGCCTTGCCTAAAATTGCCTAACCTGTAATTGCCTGGATTTGCCTTGCTGAAATTGCCTGGAAATTTCTCGCCTGAAATTATGTTGTTTTGAATTGGTAAGAATTGCCTTGATTGGAATTGTTTTACGTTGAGTTTTCTTGCCTGGAATTGACATGCCTAAAATTGCCTGGAGTTGCCTTCCACGAAATTGCATTGCTTGAAATTGCCTGGAATTGTTTTTCCTGAAATTGCCTTGCTTGGAATTTTCTGGAATTGCATTGCATAAAATAGCCTTGCCTGGAAATGCATGGAATTGCCTTGCATGAAATTGTCTGGAATTGACTTGCCTAAAATTGCCATGCCTGAAATTTTCTGGAATTTTCTATAATTGTCTTCCCTGGAATTGCCCTGCCTGTAATTATCTTGCCTGGAATTGAGTGGAATTGCCTTGCCGGGAGTTCCCTTCCCTGGAATTGCCTTTAATTGCCTTGCCAAAATTGCCTTACCTGGAATTTCTTAGCTTGGAATTGCCTGAAGTTTCATTTCCAGAAATTGCCTTGCCTGGGAATGCCAGGAATTGCTTTGCCTTCAATTGCCTTTTTTATAATTCATTGTAGTTGCCCTGTCTGAAATTGCCTTGCCTGAAGTTGCCTGAAATTACCTTGCATGGAATTGCATTGCCTGGAATTTTCTTGCCTGGAATTATTTTGTCTGGAATACCTGGAATTGCCTTGCCTTCAAAAATCTTAATTGCCTAGTGTGGTATTGCCTTGTCTGAAATTGCATTGCCTTAAATTGCCTTGTCTGCATTTTTTTGCCTGAAATTGCCTCAAATTGTTTTTCTCAAATTGCCTTGCTTGTAATTGCCTAAAACTGCCTTCTCTGAAATTGTCTTGCCTGGAATAGCCTGGAATTGCCATGAATAGAAAAGCCTAAAATTTTCTTGCCTGGAATTGCCTTAAATTGCCTTGCCTGGACTTTCCTTTTTTAGAATTGCCTGGAATTACTTTTCTGAAACTGCATTGCCTGGAATTACCTGAAAATTTTATGCCTAAAATTGCCTTGTTTTAAATTATTTGAAATTCCCTTGCCTGGAATTGCATTGCTTAGATTTGCCTAGAATTGCCTTGCCCAGAATTGCCTGCCAGGAATTACCTTGTTTAAAGTTTCCATGAATTTTCTTGTCTGAAATTGTTTTGCCTGAATTTGCCTGGTATTGCATTGCCTGGATTTGCCTTTAATTGCCTTGCCAGGAACTTTTTTGCCTGGAATTGCCTTGCCTAAAATTGCCTGAAATTGACTTGCTTGAAATTGCCTTGAGTGGAATTACCTGGCGAGTAATGGTGTGGAATAGCCCAGCTTGGTGTTGCCTTGCCTGAAATTGCCTTTACTTGCCTTGCCAAAAATTTGCCTTGCCTGGAATTGCCTTGCCTGAAATTGCCTGGAATTTTCTTGCCAAAATTTTTTTTTTCTAAAAATGCCTGGAGTTGCTTTGCCTGGAATTCCCATTCCTGGAATTTTTTGGAGTTTTTCTGCCTAAAATTGCCTTGCTTGGAATTGCCTGGAATTGAATTGTGTGGAATTGCATTGCATGAAATTGCCTGGAAGTTTCTTTGCTAAAATTGCCTGAAATTTGTTTGCCTGAAATTGCCTTGCCTGGAATGTTATTGCCTGGAATTTTTGGAATTATTTTGCCTAGGATTGCGTTGCCTGGAATTGTCTTGCTGCTATTTTTTTTTACCTGGAATTGCCTGGAATTTTCTTTCCTGGAATTGCCTTGCATGTCATTGCCTAAAACAGTTTTTTTCTGAAATTGCCTTCCCTGGAATTGCCTGGAATTGTTTTGCCTGCAATTTTATTGCCTGGAATTGCCTTGCCTGGAATTGCCTAAAACTGTTTTTGCTAAAATTGCCTGGAATTTTTTTGCATGAAATTGCTATGCCTGGAATTGACTGGGACTGCCTTGCCCAGAGTTTCTTGGAATTATTTTACCTGGAATAGCTTTGTCTGAAATTGCCTTGAATTGTCTTGCGTGAAATTGCCTTGCCTGGGATTGCCTTGCCTGGAATTGACTGGAATTGCCTTGACTGAAATTGACTTTCTTGGAATTGCCTTTCGTGAAATTGCCTTTTCTGGAATTGCCTCGAGTTGCCTTGCCTGGTATTGCCTTGCCTGGAATTGCCTTGCCTGAATTGCCTTGCCTGAAATTGCCTGGAATTTCTTTCCTGAATTGCCTTGCATGAAATTGCCTTGAATTGCCTTGCCTGAACTGCCTTGCCTGAACTGCCTTGCCTGAATTGCCTTGCCTGTCATTCCCTTGCCTAAAATTGCCTGAAATTGCCTTACCTGGCATTGTCTTGCCTGGAATAGAATGAAGTTACCTTGTAAGGAATAGCCTGGAATTGCCTTGCCTGTAATTGTTTTGCCTGGAGATTTCTTGCCTAAAATTTTATTGGCTTTAGTTGCCTAAAATTGCCTTGCCTTGCCTTGTCTGGTATTGCCTTGCCTTGCCTTGCCTTGCCTTGTCTGGTATTGCCTTGCCTGAATTGCCTGAAATTGCCTTGCCTGAATTGCCTGAAATTGCCTGGAATTTTCTTGCCTGGAATTGTTTTTTCTTGCCTTGCCTGGAATTGCCTTGCCTGGAATTGTTTGGCTTGGAATTGCCTTGCCTTGCCTTGCCTTGTCTTGCCTAAAATTGCCTTGGCTGGCCTTGCCTAAAATTTTCTTGCCTTTCATTTTCTAAAATTTTCTTGACTTGCCTTGCCTTCAATTGCCTGTTATTGCCTTGCCTGAAATTGCAAAAAGTTGCCTTGCTAACAATTGCCTGAAATTTTCTTGCCTGAAATTGTCGTTTCTTGCCTTGCCTGGAATACTTTGGCTTGGAATTGTTTTGCCTTGCCTTTCCTTGCCTGGCATTGCCTTGCCTGGAATTGCCTGTCCTGAAATTGCTTTACCTGGAATTGCTTGAAATTGCCTTGGGTGTGATTTCCTTGCCTGGAATTGCCTTTAATTGCATTGTGTGGAATTTTCTTGCCTGGAATTGCCTAAAATTTTCTTGCCTGCAATTTTTCTGCCTGTAATTACCGTGAATTTCCTTTCCTGGAATTGCCTTTCCTTTAATTGCCAGGAATTGCCTTGCCTGTCATTCCTTTGCCTGAAATTGCCTGAAATTTTTTTGCCTAGAATTGCCTGGCCTGGATTTTTCTGAAATCACCTTGCCTGGAATAGCTTTATGTGGAATTGCATTGCATGGAATATTCTGGATTATCTTTTCTGCAATTGCCTTGCATGAAACTGACTGAAATTGCTTTGCTAGAATTCCCTTGCCTGAAATTGCCTAAAATTGCCTTGCTTGGAATATCTTGAAATTACGTTGCCTGGAATTGCCTTACCTAAAATTGACTGGAATATTCTGATTTTGAAATGCCTTGCCTTGAATTGCCTTGCATGAAATTGCTTGGAATTGCCTTGCCTAAAATTGCCTTGCAGGAAATTGCGTAGAATTGCCTTCCCTGGTATTGCCTTGCCTGGAATTGCCTGAAATTGCCCTGCCTGGAATTTTCTTGTCTGGAACTGACTGGGATGGCCTTGCCTAAAATTTCCTTGCCTTGAATGGCCTGGAATTATTTCTCCTGAAATTTTCTTGCCTGAAATTGCCTTGTCTGGTACTGCCTTGCCTGAGGTTGCCTAAAAATGCTTTGACTAATGTTGCATTGTTTGGAATTGCCTAAAGTTTCCTTGCCTGAAATTGCTTTGTCTGAAAGTATCTGCAGTTGTCTTACCTGAAACTGTCTTGCCTGGAATTGCCTAAAATTGCCTGGAATTTTCTTGCCTGAATTGCCTAAAACTGCCTTGCCTGGCATATTCTTGCATGAAATTGCCTTGTCTGGTACTGCCTTGCCTGAACTGCTAGCTTGAAATTGTCTTGCCTAGAATTGCCTTGCCTCGAACTGCCTTGCCTGGCATATTCTTGCATGAAATTGCCTTGCTTGGAATTTGTTTCCTGAAATTGCCTTGCCTAGAATTACATTGTCTGCAACTTCGTGGAATTGTATTGCCTGAATTGCCTGGAATTTTCTTGCCTGAATTGCCTAAAATTGCCTTGCCTGGTATTGCCTTGCCTTGCCTGGAATTGCCTGGAATTGCCTGGAATTGCCTTGCTTGGAATTTGTTTCCTGAAATTGCCTAAAATTTCCTTGCCTGAAATTGCCTTGCCTGAAATTGCCTGAAATTGCCTTGAATTGCCTTGCCTGAACTGCCTTGCCTGAATTGCCTAAAATTTCCTTGCCTTGAATTGCCTTGCTTGGAATATCTTGAAATTACGTTGCCTGGAATTGCCTGGAATTGTTTTTCTTGCCTGAAATTGCCCTGCCTGAATTTTCTTGTCTGAACTGACTGGGATGGCCTTGCCTAAAATTTCCTTGCCTTGAATGGCCTGGAATTATTTCTCCTGAAATTTTCTTGCCTGAAATTGCCTTGTCTGGTACTGCCTTGCCTGAGGTTGCCTAAAAATGCTTTGACTAATGTTGCATTGTTTGGAATTGCCTAAAGTTTCCTTGCCTGAAATTGCTTTGTCTGAAAGTATCTGCAGTTGTCTTACCTGAAATTGCCTTGCCTAAAATTACATGGAATTTTATTGCATAAAATTGCCTTGCCTGAAATATTCTTTCACAAAATTGCATTGCCTGGAATTGCCTAGCTTGAAATTGTCTTGCCTAGAATTGCCTTGCCTCGAACTGCCTTGCCTGGCATATTCTTGCATGAAATTGCCTTGCTTGGAATTTGTTTCCTGAAATTGCCTTGCCTAGAATTACATTGTCTGCAACTTCGTGGAATTGTATTGCCTGGAATTGCCTGGAATTTTCTTGCCTGGAATTGCCTAAAGTGGCTTTGCCTGTTATTCCCTTGCTTGGAAGAATTGCCAGGATGTGCCTTGCCTGGAATTTCCTTCTTAGAAATGGCCTAAAATGGTCCTGCCTGGAAAATCCTTTCCAGAAATTGCCTGTAATCGCCTTATCTCTGGAACTGCGTTGCCTGGAATTGACTAGAATTGCCTTGCCTTCAATTCCCTTGCCTGGAATTTCCTGGAATTACGTTGCGTGGAATAGCCTGGAGTTTTTTCTTTTGGAATTGCCCTGCCTGGAATTGCCTGAAATTGCCTGGAGCGGCCTTGTCTGGAATTGCATTGCCTGGAATGGCCTGGTATAGTCTTGCTTAAAATTTTCTTGCCTGGAATTTCTGAAATTGCCTTTCTTGGAATTGCCTTTTCTGGAATTGCCTTTAATTGCCTTGACTTAAGTTGCCTTTTCTGTAATTTCTTTGTGTGGAATTTCCTGAAATTTTCTTGCCTGGAATTGTTTTGCCTGAATTGCCTTGCCTGAATTGCCTTGCCTGAAATTGTCGTTTCTTGCCTTGCCTGGAATGGCCTTGCCTTTATTGCCTATAATTGCTTTGCCTTGCCTTGTCTGGAATTCACTTTTTTGCCTTGACTTGCCTGCAATTTCTTGTTATTGCCTTGAGTAAAATTACAAAAAATTGCCTTGTCCAGAATCGTCTAAAATTGTTTCTGCCTGAATTGCCTTTCGTTGCCTTGCCTGGAATAGCAGCTTGAAATTGCTTTGCTTTTCCTTGCCTTGCCTTGTCTGGAATTGCCTTTCTTTGAATTGTCTGGCTTGGAATTGTTTTGCCTTGCTTTGCATTGCCTGCAATTAATTTTCTTGGAATATCCTGTTCTGAAATTGCCTTGACTGGAATTGCTTAAAATTACCTTGCCTGAAATATTCTTTCACAAAATTGCATTGCCTGAACTGCTAGCTTGAAATTGTCTTGCCTAGAATTGCCTTGCCTCGAACTGCCTTGCCTGGCATATTCTTGCATGAAATTGCCTTGCTTGGAATTTGTTTCCTGAAATTGCCTTGCCTAGAATTACATTGTCTGCAACTTCGTGGAATTGTATTGCCTGAATTGCCTGGAATTTTCTTGCCTGAATTGCCTAAAGTGGCTTTGCCTGTTATTCCCTTGTTTGGAAGAATTGCCAGGATGTGCCTTGCCTGGAATTTCCTTCTTAGAAATGGCCTAAAATGGTCCTGCCTGGAAAATCCTTTCCAGAAATTGCCTGTAATCGCCTTATCTCTGGAACTGCGTTGCCTGGAATTGACTAGAATTGCCTTGCCTTCAATTCCCTTGCCTGGAATTTCCTGGAATTACGTTGCGTGGAATAGCCTGGAGTTTTTTCTTTTGGAATTGCCCTGCCTGAATTGCCTGAAATTGCCTGGAGCGGCCTTGTCTGGAATGCATTGCCTGGAATGGCCTGGTATAGTCTTGCTTAAAATTTTCTTGCCTGAATTTCCTGGAATTGCCTTTTCTGGAATTGCCTTTTCTGGAATTGCCTTTAATTGCCTTGACTTAAGTTGCCTTTTCTGTAATTTCTTTGTGTGGAATTTCCTGAAATTTTCTTACCTGAATTTTTTTTCCCTGGAATTGTCTTGCCTTGCCTTGTCTGGAATTGCGTTCTTTTGCCTTGCCTGGAATGGCCTTGCCTTTTATTGCCTATAATTGCTTTGCCTTGCCTTGTCTGGAATTCACTTTTTTTGCCTTGACTTGCCTGCAATTTCTTGTTATTGCCTTGAGTAAAATTACAAAAAAATTGCCTTGTCTAGAATTGCCTAAAATTGCTTTGCCTGGAATTGCCTTTCGTTGCCTTGCCTGGAATAGCTTAGCTTGAAATTGCTTTGCTTTTCCTTGCCTTGCCTTGTCTGGAATTGCCTTTCTTTGAATTGTCTGGCTTGGAATTGCTTTGCCTTGCTTTGCATTGCCTGCAATTAATTTTCTTGGAATATCCTGTTCTGAAATTGCCTTGACTGGAATTGCTTAAAATTACCTTGCCTGGAATTGCCTTGCCTGGAATTGCCTGGTGTATTCTTTCCTTCAATTCTTTTGCCTGGAATTGCCTGGAATTGCCTTGACTGAAATTGACTTGCCTAGAATTTTCTGAATTTTTCTTGCCTAATATTGCCTGGAATAGCCTTGTCTGGAATTGAATTGCCTGAAACGGCCTGAAATTGCCTTGCCTGAAATTGCCTTGCCTGGAATTTCTTTGCTTAGAATTCCTGGTATTGCCTTGCCTGGAATTGCCTTTAATTGCCTTGCCTGGTATTTTTTTTTTTTTGCGTGTAATTGCCTGAAATTGCCTTGACTGAATTTGCCTTGTCTGGAATTTCCTTGCCTGGAATTGCCTTGCCTTGCCTTGTCTGAAATTGTCTTGCTTTGTCTAGCCTGTAATTTCCTTGGCTTGCCTTGCCTAAAATTGTATTACCTTGCCTTCCCTAAAATTTTTTGGCTTTGCCTTGCCGGCAATTTTTTGTTATTGCCTTGCCTGGATTTGCAAGAAGTTTTTTTGTCTAGAATTGCCTAAAATTTTCTTGTCTAAAATTGCCTTTCCTTACCTTGCCTGGAATAGTCTGGCTTGGAATTTCCTTACTCTGCCTTGCCTTGCCTGGAATTGCCTTGCCTGGAATTGCCTTGCCTGGAATTGCCTTGCCTGGAATTTCTTGGATTTGCCTTGCCTGGAATTGCCTTGCCAGAAATTTCCTTGCCTGGAATTGCCTGAAATTTTCTTTCTTGAAATTACCTTGCCTGTAGTTGCCTGAAACTGCCTCCCCTGAAATTGCCTTGAATTGCCTTGCCTGGAATTGCCTTGCCTAGAATTCCCTTGCCTGGAATTGCCTTGCCTAGAATTCCCTTGCCTGGAATTGCCTGGAATTTTTTTGCTTGGAATTGCCTTTTTTGAAATTCCCTTTCATGGAATTGCCTGGAATTGCCTTGCCTGAAATTGCCTTGCTTGAAATATTCTGGAATTACATTGTCTGGAATGGCCTTACCTAGAATTGACTAAAATCTCCTGGCCTTTAATTGCCTACCTGGAATTGACTGGAATTGTTTTGCCTGCAAGTGCTTTACCTGGAGTTTGCTTGCCTGGAATTTACTTGCCTGAAATTTCCTTGCTTGAAATTTCTTGTATGAAATTGTCTTGCCTGAATATTTTTTGCTTGGAATTGCCTGAAATTGCCCTGCCTAAAATTGTCTTTTAATATTCTTGCCTCGAATTACCTTGCCTGGAATTTTCTTGCCTGGAATTGACTGGAGTTGCCTTTCCTGAAATTGCCTTGATTGAAATTTTATGGAATTTCCTAGCCTAGAATTGCCGTGCATGAAATTGCCTAGAATGGCCTAGCCTGAAATTGCCTTGCCTGGAATTTTGTGCAATTGCTTTGCGTGGAATTGCCTGACATTGCCTTACCAAAATTGCTTTCCTTTTACTGCCTGGAATTGCCTGCCTGGAATTTCCTGGAATTGCCTTGCCTGGAATTTTCTTTCTTGGAATTGCCTTGAGTGAAATTGTCTGGCCTGGAATTGCATGGAATTGCCTTGCCTGGAATTGCCTTGCCTGAAGTAGGCTGAAATTGCCTTGCATGGAATTTCTTTGCATGGAACTGCCTTGAATTGCCTTGCCTGGAATTGCCTTGTCTTAAATGGCCTGGAATTACCTTTTGTGTAATCTTAAAATTTGCCTTCCCCAGATTTTCCTTTTTTAAAATAGTATAATTTGCCATGCCTGGACTCCCTTGCCTGGAAGGTCCTTGAATTGTTTTCTCTAAAATAATCTTGCCTGAAGTTACAGGAATTGCCTTGCTTGGACTTGCCTAAAATTTTCTGGCTGAAATTGTTTTTTCTTTAATAACCTGGAATTGCCTAGCATGGAATTGCCTTGCCTGTAAATTCTGGTATTGCTATTCATTTAATTGCATTGCCAGGTATTTCTTGGAATTGCTTTTCCTGGAGTTGCCTGGAATGGCCTTGCCAGAATTGCTTGGATTGCCTTGCCTTGTATTTCTGTGCTTGAAATTGCCTTGCCTGAAATTGCCTTTCCTGGAATTGCATGAAATTGCCCTGATTAAAATTCCCTTGCCTGAAATTCTTTTGCCTGAGGTGGTCTGGAATTACCTTACGTAAAATTGTGTTGCCTGGAATTGTCTTTAATTGCCTTTACAAGAATTGTCATGCTTGGAATTGCCTTGCCTGAAATTGTCTGGAATCTTCTTCCCTGGAATTGCCATGCCTAAAATTGCCTGAATGTGCATTTTCTGCAATTTTGTTTTCTGGAATTGATTGCAGTTGCATTGCCTGGAAATTTTTTTTTGCTGTAATTGCCTTGCCTGAAATTGCCTTGACTGGAATTACTTTGTTTGAAATAGTCTTGCCTGGAATTTTCTTTCCTAGAATTGTCTTGCCTGAAATTACATGGAACTCCCTTGCCTGCAATTTATTTGCCTAAAATTGCGTGAAATTTTCTTTCCTGGAATTGTCTTAAATTAGTTGCCTGGAATTGCCTTTCCTATAATATTTTGGAACTCTTTTGTCTAAAGTAGACATGCCTGGAATTGTCTTGCCTGGAATAGATTGGAATTTTCTTGCCTGGAATTTCCTTGCCTGGAATTACCTTGCCTAAAATTTTCTTGCCTGTAGTTGCCTGGAATTGCCTTTCCTGGAATTGTTTTGCCTGGAATTTTCTCGCCTGAAATTGCCTGGGATTGCCTTGCCTAAAATTGCCTTTCCTGGAATTGCATGGAAATGCCCTGCCTGGAATTGTCTTGCCTAAAATTGCCTTGCCTGAAATGGCCTGAAATTTCCTTGCCTGGAATTGCATTGCTTAGAATTGACTTTAATTGCCTTGACAGAAATTGCCTTGCTTGGAATTGACATGCCATGGATTGCCTGGAATTTTTTTGCTTGGAATTGCCTTGTCTTTATTTTTCTGGAATTCCCTTGCCAGAAACTAACTTGCCTAGAGTATTTTGAAATTGCCTTGCCTTGAATTGCCTTGCCTAAAATTGCCTTAATTGCCTTGCCTGGAATTGCCTTGCCTGGAATTGCGTGTAACTGCCTTGCCTGGAATTGTCTTGCCTTGAATTGCCTGGAATTTCCTTGCCTGGAATTACCTTGCCTAAAATTTTCTTGCCTGTAGTTGCCTGAATTGCCTTTCCTGGAATTGTTTTGCCTGGAATTTTCTCGCCTGAAATTGCCTGGGATTGCCTTGCCTAAAATTGCCTTTCCTGGAATTGCATGGAAATGCCCTGCCTGGAATTGTCTTGCCTAAAATTGCCTTGCCTGAAATGGCCTGAAATTTCCTTGCCTGAATTGCATTGCTTTAGAATTGACTTTAATTGCCTTGACAGAAATTGCCTTGCTTGGAATTGACATGCCATGGATTGCCTGGAATTTTTGCTTGAATTGCCTTGTCTTTATTTTCTGAATTCCCTTGCCAGAAACTAACTTGCCTAGAGTATTTTGAAATTGCCTTGCCTTGAATTGCCTTGCCTAAAATTGCCTTTAATTGCCTTGCCTGGAATTGCCTTGCATGGAATAGCCTGGAATTGCCTTGTCTGCAATTATTTTGCCTTGTATTGCCTGTAATTTATTTGCCTGAAATTGCCATGACTAAAATTGCTTGAAATTGCCTTGCCTTGAATTGCCTTTCCTGGAATTGCTTGAAATTGCCTTGTGTGCAATTTCTTTGCCTCGAATTTCCTGAAATTGTTTTGCCTGTAATTGACTTACCTGAAATTTATAAAAATTGCCTTGCCTGGAATTGTCTTGCCTTGAATTGCATGAAATTGCCTTGCCTGAAATAGCCTTGCCTGGAATTGTCTGCCTGAAATTGCCTTAATTGTAATTTCCTAGCCTAGAATTGCCATGCCTGGAATTGCGTGTAACTGCCTTGCCTGAAATTGCCTTTATTTTAATTGCCTGGAATTCCCATGCCTGGAATTTTCTTGCTGGAATTACCTTGTGTGAAATTGTCTTGCCTGTATTTGCATGGAATGGCTGTGCCTGAAATTGCCTTTCCTTGAATGGCCTGGGATGGCCTTCCCTTTAATTGCCTTGCCTGGAATTTTCAGAAATTGCTTTGCCTTGCCTAGAATTGCCTATCCTGAAATTGCCTTGGGTGGAATTGCCTTGCCTGTAATTGCCTTGCTGGAAATGCCTTGCCTAGGCTTTTCTTGCCTGGAATTGCCAGTCTAGAATTGTCTGGAATTGCCTTACCTTCAAATATCTTGCCTGGATTTAACTGGAATTGCCTTGCCTGAAAATTTTTGGAGTTGCCTTGCCTTGAGTTGCCTTGCCTGAAATTTTTTGGTATTGCCTTGCCTGAAATTTCCTTTTTTTGAATGGCCTGGAATTGCATTGTGTGGAATTTCCTTGCTTGACTGTCATTTAATTGACTTTTCTGGAATGGCCTTGCCTGGACTTGCCTTGCCTGAAATGGCCTAAAACTGTCCTGCCCGAAATTGCCCTACCTTGAATTGCCTGGAATTGCAATGCTTAGAAATGCCTTGATTGAAACTGCATGGAATTGCCTTGACTTAAATTTCTTTGCCTGGAATTGCCTGGAATTGCCTAGCATAAAATTTCCTTGCCTGGAATGCCTGGAATTGCCGTGCCTGCAATTTTCTTGCCTGGAATTGCCTTTTCTAAAATTGCCAGGAATGGTCTTGCCTGAAATTCCCTTGCCTGTAATTGCCTGAAAATCTCTTGCTCAAAATCGCCCTGCCTTGAATTGCCTGGAATTGCCTTGCCTGGAATTGTTTTGATTGAATTTGCCTGGAATTGTTTTGCCTTAAATTTTCTTGCCTGAAATTGCCTGGAATAACCTTGCCTGTAATTGCCTGGAGTTGCCTTGCGGAATTTTCTTGCCTGAAATTTTCTAAAATTGCCTTGCCTGTAACTCCCCAAATTGAATTGCCTGAAATTGCCTTGCCTAGAATTCTCTTGCCTGGAATTGCATGGAATAGCCTTGTCTGGAATTCTATTGCCTGGAATTGCCTTGAATTGCATTGCCTGAAATTGCTGTGCTTGAAATTTTCAAGAATTGTCTTTTCTGGAATGGCCTGAAATTTCCATGTCTGTTATTGGCTTGCCTGAAATTGCCTGGAATTACTTTGCCTAAAATTTTATTGCATAAAATTGATTGAAATTTTTGGCCTGAAATTACATTGCATGGAATTGCCTGAAATTGCTTTGTCTTCAAATCCCTTGCCTGGAATTCCCTGAAATTACTTTGTCTGGAATTGCCTTACCTGGAATTGCCTAGAATTGCCTTGTCTGGAATTGCCTTACCTGAAATTGCCTAGAGTTGCCTTTCTTGAAATTACCTTGCCTGAATTTGCCTTGCTTGTAATGGCCTGGAATTGCCTTGCCTGGAATTGCCTTTTTTGTAATAGACTTTAATTGCTTTTCCTAGAATTTTCTTGACTGGGATTGCCTGAAATTGTTTTCCCTAAGATTGCCTTGACTGAATTGCCAGAAATTGCCTTACTTTGAACTGCCTTGCCTGGAATTGACTTGCCTAGAATTTCTTTGCCTGGAAATGCCTTGCCTGGTATTGCCTTGCCTGAAATTTTCTTGAATTTCCCTGCCTAAAATTTCCTTGCCTGAAATGGCCTGGAATTGCTTGCCTTGAGTTTCCTTTCTTGAAATGGCTTGGAATTGCCTTTCCTGGAATTGCCTTTCCTAAAATAGACTTTAATTGCTTTTCCTGGAATTCCCTTGCCTGGAATTGCCTTCCCTGGTACTGCCTTGCCAGGAATTCCAGGAATTGCAATACTTTGAATTGCCTTTCCTGGAACTGCCTGGAATTGACTTCCCTGGTATTTCTTTGCCTGGAATGCCTTGCCTGGTATTGCCTTGCCCGGAATTTTATTGAATTCCATTGCCTGAAATTGCCTTGCCTTGAGTTGCCTTACCTAGAATCACCTAAAATTGTCTTGCCAGGAATTGCCTTACATAGAATTGTCTGGAATTGTTTTATCTGAAATTTTCTTGTCTGGAATTGCCTTGCCTGGAATTTTCTTGCCTGTAATCTCCTACAATTGCCTTAACTGGAATTGCCTCGCCTGAAATTGCCTTGTATTTTTTTGCCTGGATTTTTCTTGATTGGAAATACGTGATATTTAATTGCCTGGAATTGCCTTGCCTCTAATATCCTGGAATTGCCTTGCCTTCAATTGCGTGGAATTGCCTTGCCTGGCAATTTCTTGCGTGGATTTCTCTGGAGTTTTCTTTTCTGGAATTGCCTTCCCTGGAAAGGCTTGTAATTGCCTTACCTGGAATTGACTTGGATAAAATGGCCTGGAATTGCCTAACCTGGAATGGCATGGAATTGCCTTGCCTGGAATTGCCTTGCCTTGAATACTTTTGAATTGCCTTACCTGGTATTGCATAGTCTGAAATTACTGAAAATTGTTTTGCCTGGATTAGAAATGCCAGGAATTGCCTTGTTTTGAATTTCTGTGCCTGGAATATTCTTGAATAAAATTGCCTTGTCTAGAAATTTCTTGCCTAAAATTGCATTGACTGGAATTGCCTTGCCTGGTACTGCTTGCAATTTTCTTACCTGGAATTGCCTGAAATTGTTTTTCCTGGAATTTCTTCTCTTAAAAATGATTGGATTTGCCTTGCCTGGAATTACATTGCCTGTAATTGCCTGAAATTGCCGTGTCTGTAATTACCTGGCCTGAAATTGACCAGTGTGGCATTGCCTAAAATTGCGTTGCCTCCAATTGCCTGGAATGGCCTTGCCTGAAATTGCCTTTCCTGAAATGGTCTGAAATGGTCTTGCTTGGAATCGCTTTGCCTGGAACTGACGGGAATTTCTTTGTCTTGCCTAGAATTGCCTATACTGAAATTGACTTGGGTGGAATTGCCTTGCCTGAAATTGCCTTGCTGGAAATGCCTTGCCTAGGCTTTCCTTGCCTGGAATTGCCTGGAGTTGCCATGCCTGGAATTGTCTTGAATTGCCTTGCCTTAAAATTTCTTGTCTGGATTTGACTGGAATTGCCTTGCCTGGAAATTTCTGGAGTTGTCTTGCCTGGAGTTGCCTTGCCTGGAATCCCTGCAATTGCCTTGCCTGAAATTGCCTGGTATTTTCTTGCCTGGAGTTTTCTTGCTTGGAATGGACTGGAATTGCCTTTTGTGGAATTGCCTTGCCTTGAATGACCTGGAATTGACTTGCCTGGAATGGCCTTTCCTGGAATTGCCTAAAAATTCCTTGTCTAGAATTGTTTTGCCTGAAATTTCCTGAATATCTCTTGCCCGAAATTGCCCTACCTTGAATTGCCTGGAATTGCAATGCTTGGAATTGCCCTGATTGAAATTGCATGGAATTGCCTTGATTTAAATTGCCTTGCCTAAAATTGCCTGGAATTGTCTTGCCTTAAATTCCCTTGCCTGGATTTTTTTTTGCCTTGAATTGCCTGTAATTGCGTTTTCTGAAATTGCCTTGCTTGGAATTGCCTGGAATGGTCTTGCCTGGAATTTTCTTGCCTGGAATTGCCTGAAATTGCCTTGCCTAGAATTTTCTTGCCTGAAATTTCCTTGAATGGTCTTGTCTGGAATTCCCTTGCCTGGAATTTTTTTTAATTAACTTGCCTGTATTGCCTTGACTAAAATTTTTTTGCCTGGAATTGCCTGGATTTTTTTTTGCCTGAAATTGACTTATCTGGAATTGCTTGGAATGGCATTGCCTGGAATTTCCTTGATTGGAATTTCCTGGAAGTGTTTTGCCTTAAACTTCCTTGCCTGGAATTGCCTGAAATTGTCTTGTCTGTAATTTCCTGTAGTTGCCTTGCCTGGAATTGCTTTGTTTGAAATTTTCTTGACTGTAATTACCTGAAGTTGCCTTGACTGAAATTGCCTAATAGAAATTTTCTGAAATTTTCTTGCCTAGAATTCCCTTGCTTGGAATTGCATGGAATAGCCTTGTCTGGAATTCCTTTGCCTGAAATTCCCTTAAATTGCATTTCCTGAAATTCCCATGCTTGAAATTTTCTAAATTTTTTTTTTCTAAAACTGCCTTGCATGGAATTGCCAGAAATTTTCTTGTCTGTTATTGCCTTGCATTGAATTGCTTTGCCTGAAATTTTTTTGCATGGAATTGCCTGGAATTGCCTTGCCTGAAATTACCTTGCCTGGAATCTCCTGCAATTGCCTTGACTGGAATTGCCTAAAATTGTCTTGCCTGAAATTGCTTTGAATAAAATTACCTTGCCTGAATATTTCTGGATTTTCCTTGCCTGGAATCGCCTTTTCTGGAAATGCTTCGAATTGCCTTGCATAGAATTGAT
Organism: Saguinus midas; assembly: GCA_021498475.1. Taxonomy (NCBI): domain Eukaryota; kingdom Metazoa; phylum Chordata; class Mammalia; order Primates; family Cebidae; genus Saguinus; species Saguinus midas. The sequence continues at coordinate 117,647,986 of CM038400.1, read as the reverse complement.
TTGGATGGAATGGCCTGGAACTGCCTTGCCTGGAATGGACTGAAATTGTCTTGCCTGGAATTGACTTTTCTGGAATAGACTTTAATTGTTATTTCTGGAATTTACTTTATTGGGATTGCCTTGACTGGAATTGCCAGAAATTGCTTACTTTAAATAGCCTTGCTGCAATTTTCTAAAGTTGAATTGCCTGGAATTTTCTTGTTTGAAATTACCTTGCCTGGTATTGCCTTGACAGTGATTTTCTTGAATTTCTCTCTCTGGAATTGTCTTGTCTGAAATTGCCTAATGTTTACTTGCTTGCAATTGCCTGGAATTGCCTTCCCTTGTACTGCCTTGCCTGGAATTGCCAGAATTTGCCTTACTTTGAACTGCCTTGCCTGGAATTGCCTGGAATTGACTTGCCTAAAATTTACTTGCAAGGAACTGCCTTGCCTGGTATTGCCTTACCTGGAATTTTTTTGAATTCCCATGCCTTGTATTGCCTTGTCTGAAATTGCCTTAAATTAACTTGCCAGGAGTTTCCTTGCTTGGTATGGCCTGAAATTGCCTTGCCTGGAATTGTCTTTCCTGGAATAGACTTTAATTGCCTTTTCTGCATTTTTTCTTTTTTGGGATTGCCTGAAATTTTATTTCCTGGTATTGCCTGGCCTGGAATTGCCAGGAATTGCTTACTTTGAATTGCCTTGCCTGGAATTTTCTTGCCTGGAATTGCCTTGCATGAAAATACCTTGTCTGGATTTTTCTGGAGTTTTCTTGCCTCAAATTGCCTTCCATGGAAATGCCTGAAATTGCCTAGCCTGGAATTGACTTGCATGGAATGGCCTGGAATTGCCTTGCCTGTAATGTTCTGAAATTGTTTTGCCTGTAATTGCATTGCCTGGAATAGACTTTAATTGCCTTTCCTGAAATTTTCTTGCCTGGGATTGCCTTAACTGGAATTGCCATGAATCCCCTTACTTTGAATTGCCATGCCTGGAATTGCCTGGAATTGACTTGCCTAAAATTTTTGCCTGATATCACCTTGCCTGATATTGCCTTGACAGGAATTTTTCTGATTTTTTTCTGCCTAGAATTGTCTTGCCTGAAATTGCCTGGAATTTTCTTACGTGGTGTTGCCTTGCTTGGAATGACCTTGCCTTTAATTGCCTTTTTTGGGATAGATTTTAATTGCCTTTCCTGAAATTTTCTTTCCTGGGGTTGCCTTGAGTTGCCTTCCCTGGTACTTTCTTGCCTGGAATTGTCAGGAATTGTCTTACTTTGAATCGTCATGCCAGGAATTGACTGAATTTGACATGCTTAAAATTTTCTTGCCTGGAATTGCCTTGACTGGTATTGCCTTGTCTGGCATTTTCTTACCTAAAGTTGTTTGCAATTGTTTTGCTTGGATTTGGCATGCCTGAAATTGCCTTGCCTGCAATTGCTTTCCCTGGAATATTTTTGCAAGAAATTGCCTTGCCTAGAATTCCCTTGCCTGAAATTGCCTTGACTGGAATTGCTTTGCCTGGAACTGCCTGCAATCTCCTTCCCTGGAATTGCCTTTAAGTTTCTTGCCTGGAGTTTTCTTTTCTGGAATTAATTTGAGTTGCCTTGCCTAAAATTACCTTGCCTGTAATTGCCTGGAATCGCTGTGTCTGTAATTGCTTTGCCTGGAATTGACTGGAGTGGCCATGCCTGGAATTGCATTGCCTGCAATTGCCTGGAATGGACTTGCCTGGAATTGCCTTTTTTGAAATGGTCTGGAATTGTCTTGCCTGGAATTGCTTTGCTGGAATTGCCTGTAATTGCTTTGTCTAAAATTACCTTGCCTGGAATTGCTTGATATCACCATGCCTAGAATTACCTGGAATTGCCTTGCCTTAAAATCTTTTGCTTGGATTTGCCTGAAATTGTTTTGCCTGGAAATGCCTGGAGTTTTCTTGTTTGTAGTTGCCTTGCCTGGAATGCCTGCAATTGCCTTGCCTAAAAATACGAGGAATTACCTTGCCTGGAGTTTTCTTGCGTTGAATCGCCTGGAATTGCCTTGCATGGAATTGCTGTGCCTTGAATGGCCTTGAATATACTTGCCTGTAATGTCTTTGCATGGAATTGCCTAAAAATTTTATGCCTGAAATTGCCATGCCTGGAATTGTCTTAAAAAGGTGTTCCCGAAATTGCCCTACCTTTAATGGCCTGGAACTTCATTGCTTGGAATTACCTTGATTGGAACTGCCTGGAATTGCATTGACTTAAATTGCCTTGCCTGAAATTGTCTGGAATTGGTTTGCCTGAAATTGCCTTGCCTAGAATTGCCTAAAATTTTCTTTCCTGAAATTTTTTTGCCTGTAATTGCCTTTCCTGAAATTGCCTTGCTTGAAATTACCTGGAATGGCCTTGCCTGAAATTCCCTTTCTTGGAGTTGCCTGAAAATCTCTTACCCAAAATCTCCCTGCCTTGAATTTCCTGGAATTACCTTGTCTAAAATGGCCTTGACTAAAATTGCCTGGAATTGCCTTGCCTGTGGTTGCCTTGCTTGGAATGGCCTGGAATTCTTTTGCCTGAAATTGCCTTCTTGAAATAGACTTTAATTGCCTTTCCTGGAATTTTCTTTCCTGGGATTGCCTGGAATTGCCTTGCCTGGAATTGCCTTGATAGGAGTTTTCTTGAATTCCCCAGCCTGGACTGTCTTGTCTGCAATCACCAGAAAAATCCAGGCAATGAATTTTCAGGAAAGGTAATTCCAGGCAATTGAATACCACGTATATCCAGACAAGGTAATTCCAGGCAAGAAAGTTAAAGGCAATTCCAGGCAAAACAATTCCAGGCAATTCCATATAAGGCAATTACTGGCAACACAATTCTAGGCACTTTTAAGAAAGGCAACTCAAGGCATAGCAATTACAGGCAATTTCATACAAGGAAATTGCAGGCAGTAAAATTCAAAATTCCAGGCAAAGCAATTATAGTCTATTCCAGAAAAGGAAATTTCAGGCAAGACAATTCCAGGCCATCCCAGGCAAGGCAATTCCAGGCCATTTCATCCAAGACAATTTCATGCAAGGCAATTTCAGGCATTTCCAGTGAAGGTGATTCCGTGAAAGAAAACTCCAAAAGAATTCAGGCAAGGTATTTCCAAGCAAGGCAATTCCAGGAAAGACAATTTTAGGCAATTCCAGTCATGGCAATTGACTTGGATGAAATGTTCTGAAATTGCCTTGCCTGGAATAGACTTTTTTTAAAATTTTTATTGCCTTATACGTTTTGGGGTACATGTGCAGAACGTGCAAGATAGCTGCATAGGTACACACATGGCAGTGTGTTTTGCTGCCTTCCTCCCCCTCACCCACACTTGGCATTTATCCCCAGGCTATCCCTCCACAGACCCCACCACTGTTCCTCCCCCATTTACATCAATAGACCCCAGTGTGTAGTAGGCCCACTCCCTGTGTCCATATGTTCTCATTTTTCTCACCTGCCTATGAGTGAGAATATGCGGTATTTCTTTTTCTGTTCTTGTTTCAGTTTGCTGAGAATGATGTTCTCCAGATTCATCCATGTCATTACAAAGGACATAAACTCATCATTTTTGATTGCTGCATAATATTTCATGGTGTATATGTGCCATATGTTCCCAATCCAGTCTATCATCGATGGGCATTTGGGTTGGTTCCAGGTCTTTGCTATTGTAAACAGTGCTGCAATGAACATTCGTGTGCATGTGTCCTTATAGTAGAACGATTTATAGTCCTTGATATATACCCAGTAATGGGATTGCTGGGTCAAATGGAATTTCTATTTCTAGGTCCCTGAGGAATCGCCACACTGTCTTCCACAATGGTTGAACTAATTTACACTCCCACCAACAGTGTAAGAGTGTTCCTATTTCTCCACATCCTCTCCAGCATCTGCTGTCTCCAGATTTTTAATGATCGCCATTCTAACTGGCGTGAGATGGTATCTCAATGTGGTTTTGATTTGCATCTCTAATGACCAGTGATGATGAGCATTTTTTCATGTGTTTGTTGGCCTCATGTATGTCTTCTTTGTAAAGTGTCTGTTCATATCCTTTGCCCATTTTTGAATGGGCTTGTTTGTTTTTTTCCTGTAAATCTGTTTGAGTTCTTTGTAAATTCTGGATATCAGCCCTTTGTCAGATGTAAACTGCAAAGATTTTTTCCCATTCTGATGGTTGCCGATTCACTCTAGTGACTGTTTCTTTTGCTGCAGAAGCTGTGGAGTTTGATTAGGTCCCATTTGTCTATTTTGGCTTTTGTTGCCAATGCTTTTGGTGTTTTGTCATGAAGTCCTTGCCTACTCCTATGTCCTGAATGGTTTTGCCTAGATTTTCTTCTAGGGTTTTTATGGTGTCAGGTCTTATGTTTAAGTCTTTAATCCATCTGGAGTTAATTTTAGTGTAAGGTGTCAGGAAGGGGTCCAGTTTCTGCTTTCTGCACATGGCTAGCCAGTTTTCCCAACACCATTTATTAAATAGGGAATCCTTTCCCATTGCTTGTTTTTGTCTGGTTTATCAAAGATTATATGGTTGTAGATATGTTGTGTTGCCTCCGATGCCTCTGTTCTGTTCCATTGGTCTATATCTCTGTTTTGGTACCAGTACCATGCTGTTTTGATTACTGTAGCCTTGTAGTATAGTTTGAAGTCTGGTAGTGTGATGCCTCCCGCTGTGTTCTTTTTGCTTAGAATTGACTTGGCTATCACGGGCTCTCTTTGGTTCCATATGAAGTTCATGGTGGTTTTCCAGTTCTGTGAAGAAATTCAATGGTAGTTTGATGGGGATAGCATTGATTGTGTAAATTACTTTGGGCAGTATAGCCATTTTCACGATATTGATTCTTCCTAACCACGAACATGGAATGTTTCTCCATCTGTTTGTGTCCTCTCTTATTTCGTTGAGCAGTGGTTTGTAGTTTTCCTTAAGAGGTCCCTTACATTCCTTGTGAGTTGTATTCCTAGGTATTTTATTTCTTTGTAGCAATTGTGAATGGCAGTTCATTCTTGATTTGGTTCTCTTTAAGTCTGTTATTGGTGTATAGGAATGCTTGTGATTTTTGCACATTGATTTTATATCCTGAGACTTTGCTGAAGTTGCTTATCAGTTTCAGGAGCTTTTGGGCTGAGGTGATGGGGTCTTCTAGGTATACTATCATGTCGTCTGCAAATAGAGACAATTTGGCTTCCACCTTTCCTATTTGAATACCCTTTATTTCTTTTTCTTGCCTGATTGCTCTGGCTAGAACTTCCAGTACTATGTTGAATAGGAGTGGTGAGAGGGCATCCTTGTCTAGTGCCAGATTTCAAAGGATGCTTCCAGTTTTTGCCCATTAAGTATGATATTGGCTGTTGGTTTGTCATAAATAGCTTTTATTACTTTGAGATATGTTCCATCAATACCAAGTTTATTGAGGGCTTTTTAGCATAAAGGGCTGTTGAATTTTGACAAATGCCTTCTCTGCGTCAATTGAGATAATCGTGTGGTTTTTGTTTCTACTTCTGTTTATGTGGTGAATTACATTTATAGACTTGCATATGTTGAACCAGCCTTGCATCCCAGGATGAATCCTACTTGATCATGATGGATAAGTTTTTAATGTGCTGTTGCAATCGGTTTGCCAGTATTTTATTGAAGATTTTTGCATCTATGTTCATCATGGATATTGGCCTGAAGTTTTCTTTTCTTGTTGAGTCTCTGCCGGGTTTTGGTATCAGGATGATGTTGGTCTCATAAAATGATTTGGGAAGGGTTCCCTCTTTTGAATTATTTGGAATAGTTTCAGAAGGAATGGTACCAGATCCTCTTTGTGTGTCTGGTAGAATTCAGCTGTGAACCCATCTGGACCTGGGCTTTTTGTGTGGTAGGCTCTTAATTGCTGCCTCAACTTCAGACCTTGTTATTGGTCTATTCATAGTTTTGGCTTCCTCCTGGTTTAGGCTTGGGAGGACACAGGTGTCCAGGAATTTATCCATTTCTTCCTGGTTTACTAGTTTATGTGCATAGAGTGGTTTGTAGTTTTCCTTAAAGAGGTCCCTTACATTCCTTGTGAGTTGTATTCCTAGGTATTTTATTTCTTTGTAGCAATTGTGAATGGCAGTTCGTTCTTGATTTGGTTCTCTTTAAGTCTGTTATTGGTGTATAGGAATGCTTGTGATTTTTGCACATTGATTTTATATCCTGAGACTTTGCTGAAGTTGCTTATCAGTTTCAGGAGTTTTTGGGCTGAGGTGATGGGGTCTTCTAGGTATACTATCATGTCGTCTGCAAATAGAGACAATTTGGCTTCCACCTTTCCTATTTGAATACCCTTTATTTCTTTTTCTTGCCTGATTGCTCTGGCTAGAACTTCCAGTACTATGTTGAATAGGAGTGGTGAGAGAGGGCATCCTTGTTCAGTGCCGGATTTCAAAGGAATGCTTCCAGTTTTTGCCCATTAAGTATGATATTGGCTGTTGGTTTGTCATAAATAGCTTTTATTACTTTGAGATATGTTCCATCAATACCAAGTTTATTGAGGGTTTTAGCATAAAGGGCTGTTGAATTTTGTCAAATGCCTTCTGCATCAATTGAGATAATCATGTGGTTTTTGTTTTTGCTTCTGTTTATGTGGTGAATTACATTTATAGACTTGCATATGTTGAACCAGCCTTGCATCCCGGATGAATCCTACTTGATCATGATGGATAAGTTTTTAATGTGCTGTTGCAATCGGTTTGCCAGTATTTTATTGAAGATTTTTGCATCTATGTTCATCATGGATATTGGCAGTTTTCTTTTCTTGTTGAGTCTCTGCGGTTTTGGTATCAGGATGATGTTGGTCTCATAAAATGATTTGGGAAGGGTTCCTTTTGAATTATTTGGAATAGTTTCAGAAGGAATGGTACCAGATCCTCTTTGTGTGTCTGGTAGAATTCAGCTGTGAACCCATCTGGACCTGGGCTTTTTTGTGTGGTAGGTTTTAATTGCTGCCTCAACTTCAGACCTTGTTATTGGTCTATTCATAGTTTGGCTTCCTCCTGGTTTAGGCTTGGGAGGACACAGGTCCAGGAATTTATCCATTTCTTCCTGGTTTACTAGTTTATGTGCATAGAGTTGTTTGTAGTATTCTCTGATGATGGTTTGAATTTCTGTGAATCTGTGGTGATTTCCCTTATCGTTTTTTATTGCATCTATTTGGTTGTTCTCTCTTTTCTTTTTATCAGTCTGGCTAGTGGTCTGTCTATTTTGTTGATCTTTTCAAAACCAGCTCTTGATTTATTGATTTTTGAAGGGTTTTTCTTGTCTCTATCTCCTTCAGTTCTGCTCTGATCTTAGTTATTTCTTGTCTTCGCTAGGTTTTGAGCTTTTTGATCTTGCTCCTCTAGCTCTTTCAATTTTGATGATAGGGTGTCAATTTTGGATCTCCACTCTTCTCATGTGGGCACTTATTGCTATATATTTTCCTCTACAGACTGCTTTAAATGTGTCCCAGAGATTCTGGTATGTTGTGTCTTCATTCTCGTTGGTTTCAAGAACTTTTTATTTCTGCCTTCATTTCATTGTTTATCCAATCAACATTCAAGAGCCAGTTGTTCAGTTTCCATGAAGCTGTGCGGTTCTGAGTTATTTTCTGAATTCTGAGTTCCAACTTGATTGCACTATGGTCTGAGAGACTGTTTGTTATGATTTCAGTTGTTTTGCATTTGCTGAGGAGTGCTTTACTTTCAATTATGTGGTCAATTTTGAAGTAGGTGTGATGTGGTGCTGTGAAGAATGCGTGTTCTGTGGATTTGGGGTGGAGAGTTCTGTAAATGTCTATCAGGTTTGCTTGTTCCAGGCCTGAGTTCTTGTCCTGGATATCTTTGTTAATTTTTTGTCTGGTTGATGTGTCTGATATTGACTGTGGAGTGTTAAAATCTCTCACTATTATTGTGTGGGAGTCCAAATCTCTTTGTAAGTCATTAAGAACTTGCCTTATATATCTGGGTGCTCCTCCATTGGATCCATATATATTTAGAATCGTTAGCTTTTCTTGCTGTATCCATCCTTTTACCATTATGTAATGACCTTCTTTTTTCCTTTTGATCTTTGTTGCTTTAAAGTTTATTTTATCAGAGACGAGAATTGCAACTCCTGCCCTTTTTTGCTCTCCATTTTCTTGGTAAATCTTCCTCCATTCCTTTATTTTGAGCCATTGTTTATCCTTGCATGTGAGGTGGGTTTCCTGGATACAGCACACCAATGGGTTTTGGCTTTTTATCCAATTTGCCAGTCTGTGTCTTTTGATTGGTGCATTTAGCCCATTTACATTTAGGGTTAATATTCTTATGTGTGAATTTGATACTGCCATTTTGATGCTAGCCGGCTGTTTTGCCCATTGGTTCATGTAGATTCTTCATTTTGTTGATGCTCTTTATCCTTTGGAATTGCCATGCCTAAAATTGCCTTTCTGGGAATAGACTTTAATTGCCTTTCCTGGAATTTCCTTGCCTGGGATTGCCTGGAATTACATTCTCTGGTACTGCCATGCCTGGAATTGCATTACTTTGAATTGCCTCCCATGGAGTTGCCTGAAATTGACTTTCCTAAAATTACCTTGCCTCTAAACACCCGGTATTCAATTGCCTGGAGTTGCCTTGACTTCAATTGCCAGGAATTGCCTTTCCTGGAAACTGCTTACCTGTATTTTTCTGGAGTTTTTTGCCTGAAATCGACATCCCTGGAAATGCCTGGAATATACTTACCTGGAATTGACTTGGATAGAATGACCTGGAATTGACTAGCCCGGAATGTCCTGGAATTGCCTTGCCTAAAATTGACCTGCCTGGAATTGTTTTGTCTGAAATTGCCTGGAATTGCCTTGCCTAGATTTTCCTTGCTTGGAATTATCTAGAATTGTCTTGTCTCAAATTGCCTTGCCTGGAATTCCTTACCTGGAATATTCTTGCATAAAATTGCCCAGAAATAAATTGCCTGGAATTGCCTTGCTTAAAATTGCCATGCCAAAAATTGCTTGAAATTGCCTTGACTGTAATTGACTTGTTTGGAATTGTCTTTCCTGAAATTGCCTTGCCTGGAATATTTTTGCCTAAAATTGCCTTCCTGAAATTGACTTTCCTAATATTGCTTTGCCTGGAATGTCAACAAATTGCCTCGCCTGAAGTTGCCTGGAAATACCTTGCCTGAATTTTTCTAAAGTTTTTTTTGCCTGGAATCGCCTCTTTTGGAAATGCATAAATTGCCTTCCTGGAATTGACTTGGATGGAATGGCATGGAATTGCCTAACCTGGAATGGCCTGAATTGCCTTGCCTGAAATTCCTTTGCCTGGAATTGACTTGCCTGGAATATTTTTGTACTGCCTTACCTGGAATTGCCTTGTTGGAATTGGCTAAAATTATTTTGCTAGAATTCCCTTGCCTGGAATTACTTGGAATTGCCTTGCCTGAATTGCCTTGCCTTTAATTGCCTGTAATTGCCTTGACTGGAATTGCCTCGCCTGGAATAACCCTGCATAAGTTGTCTTGCACAAAAAATAAATTGCCTAGAATTGCCTTGACTGAATTTGCCTTGCATGAATTGCCAGTTCTGGAATTGCCTGGAATGCTTTTGTCTACAATTGCCTTTATTGGAATTGACTGGAACTGCCTTGCCTGGAAATAACTTGCCTGGATTTTTGGAGTATTTTTGCCTGGTATCGCCATCCCTGAAAATGCCTGGGATTGCCTTACCTGGAATTGACTTGGGTGGCGTATCCTAGAATTGCCTAGCCTGAATGTTTTTAATTGCCTTGCCTAAAATTGACCTGCCTGGAATTGTTTTGTCTGAAATTGCCTGAATTGCCTTGCCTAGATTTTCCTTGCTTGGAATTATCTAGAATTGTCTTGTCTCAAATTGCCTTGCCTGGAATTCCCTTACCTGGAATATTCTTGCATAAAATTGCCTTGCCCAGAAATAAATTGCCTGGAATTGCCTTGCTTAAAATTGCCATGCCAAAAATTGCTTGAAATTGCCTTGACTGTAATTGACTTGTTTGGAATTGTCTTTCCTGAAATTGCCTTGCCTGGAATATTTTTGCCTAAAATTGCCTTCCTGAAATTGACTTTCCTAATATTGCTTTGCCTGGAATGTCAACAAATTGCCTCGCCTGAAGTTGCCTGGAAATACCTTGCCTGAATTTTTCTAAAGTTTTTTTTTGCCTGGAATCGCCTCTTTTGGAAATGCATAAAATTGCCTTCCCTGGAATTGACTTGGATGGAATGGCATGGAATTGCCTAGCCTGGAATGGCCTGGAATTGCCTTGCCTGAAATTCCTTTGCCTGGAATTGACTTGCCTGGAATATTTTTGTACTGCCTTACCTGGAATTGCCTTGTTGGAATTGGCTAAAATTATTTTGCTAGAATTCCCTTGCCTGGAATTACTTGGAATTGCCTTGCCTGAAATTGCCTTGCCTTTAATTGCCTGTAATTGCCTTGACTGGAATTGCCTCGCCTGGAATAACCCTGCATAAAGTTGTCTTGCACAAAAATAAATTGCCTAGAATTGCCTTGACTGAATTTGCCTTGCATGAATTGCCAGTTCTGGAATTGCCTGGAATGCTTTTGTCTACAATTGCCTTTATTGGAATTGACTGGAATTGCCTTGCCTGGAAATAACTTGCCTGGATTTTTTTGGAGTATTTTTGCCTGGTATCGCCATCCCTGAAAATGCCTGGGATTGCCTTACCTGGAATTGACTTGGGTGGCGTATCCTAGAATTGCCTAGCCTGGAATGTTTTTTAATTGCCTTGCCTGAAATTGACTTGCCTGAAATTGCTTTTTCTGAAATTTCCTGGAATTCCCTTGCCTAGAATTTCATTGATTGAAATTATCTGGAATTGCCTTGCCTGGAATTGCCTTGCTTGGAAGCCTGGAATTGTTTTTCCTGGAATCGATTCAATTGCGTTTTCCTGGAATTTTCTTGTCTGGGATTGCCTGAAAATTTTTCCCTGGTACTGCCTTGCCTGGAATTGCCTTGCCTGGAATATTTTGCCTAAAATTGCCTTCCTGGAATTGCCTGGAATTGACTTACCTGGAATTGCCTTGTCTGGAATTGCCTTGCCTGGATTTGCCTTTAATTGCCTTGACTGGAATTTCCTTACCTGGAATTGCCTTTAATTTTCTTGCATGGAATTACATTGCCTGAAAATACCTGGCATTCAATTGCCTGGAATTGCCTTGCAATTAATTGCCTGGAATTGCCTTTCCTGGGAATTTTTTATTTCTTTGGAGTTTCCTTGCCTGGTATCGCCATCCCTGAAAATGCCTGGGATTGCCTTACCTGGAATTGACTTGGGTGGCGATCCTAGAATTGCCTAGCCTGGAATGTTTTTAATTGCCTTGCCTGAAATTGACTTGCCTGAAATTGTTTTTTCTGAAATTTCCTGAATTCCCTTGCCTAGAATTTCATTGATTGAAATTATCTGAATTGCCTTGCCTGAATTGCTTGCTTGGAAGCCTGGAATTGTTTTTCCTGGAATCGATTCAATTGCGTTTTCCTGGAATTTTCTTGTCTGGGATTGCCTGAAAATTTTTCCCTGGTACTGCCTTGCCTGGAATTGCCAGGAATTGCCTTACTTCGAATTGCCTTCCTGGAATTGCCTGGAATTGACTTACCTGGAATTGCCTTGTCTGGAATTGCCTTGCCTGGATTTGCCTTTAATTGCCTTGACTGGAATTTCCTTACCTGGAATTGCCTTTAATTTTCTTGCATGGAATTACATTGCCTGAAAATACCTGGCATTCAATTGCCTGGAATTGCCTTGCAATTAATTGCCTGGAATTGCCTTTCCTGGGAATTTTTTTTTATTTCTTTGGAGTTTCCTTGCCTGAAATCGCCAGCCCTGGAAATGCCTGTAATTGCCTTACTTGAAATTGACTAGGATGGAATGGCCTGGAATTGCCTAGCCTGGAATGTCCTGGAATTGCTTTGCCTGAAATTGACTTGCCTGGAATTGCCTTGTCTGAAATAGCCTGGAATTGCCTTGCCTAGAATTCCCTTGCTTGGAATTAACTGGATTTGCCTTGCCTGGATTTTACTTGGATAGAATTGCCTGAAATTTTTTTGCCAGGAATGGCTTGGAATTGCCATGCCTAAAATTGCCTTTCTGAGAATAGACTTTAATTGCCTTTCCTGGAATTTCCTTGCCTGGGATTGCCTGGAATTGCATTCTCTGGTACTGCCATGCCTGGAATTGTCAGGAATTGCATTACTTTATATTGCCTCCCATGAAATTGCCTGAAATTGACTTGACTGTTATTTTCTTGCCTGGAATTGCCTTGCCTGGCATTGCCTTGCTTAGAATTTTTTTGAATTCCACTGCCTGAAGTTGCCTTGTCTGAAATTGCCTGGAATTGCCTTGCCTGGAGTTGCCTTGCTTCAAATGGCCTGTAATCGTTTTGCCTGGAATTGCCTTTTCTAGAAGAGATTTAATTGCCTTTCCTGGAATTTCTTTGTCTGCGATTGCCTGGAAGTTTTTTCCCTGGTACCATCTTGCCTAAAATTGCCAAAAATTGTGTTACTTTGAATTGTCTTTCTTGAAATTGCCTGGAATTGACTTGCCTGGAATTACCTTGTCTGGAATTTTCTTGCCTGGAATTGCCTTCAATTTCCTTGACTGAAATTGCCTTGTTTGAAATTGCCTTTACTTTTCTTGCCTGGAATTACCTTACCTGGAAATACCTGGCATTTAATTGCCTAGAATTTCCTTGCCTTAAATTGCCTGGAATTGCCTTTCCTGGAAATTAATTGCCTGTATTACTTTGGACTTTCCTTGCCTGGAATCGCCATCCCTGGAAATGCCTGGAATTGCCTTACCTTTTATTGTCTTGGAGGAAATGGCCTGGAATTGCCTAGCTTGGAATGGTCTGGAATTGCCTTGCCTGAAATAGCCTTGCCTGGAATTTCCTTGACTGAAATAATTTTGGGCTGCCTTGCCTGGAGTTGCCTTGTCTGGAATTGGCTCGAATTGTTTTGCTAGAATTTACTTGCCTGGAATTACCTGAAATTACTTTGCCTGTAATTGCCTTGGCTTGAATTGTCTGTAATTGCCTGCCTGGAATTGCCTTGCCTAGAATATCCTTGCATAAAATTGTCTTGTACAGAAATAATTTGCCTGGAATTGCCTTGACTAAAATTGCCTTGCCTGAATTGCCAGTTCTGAAATGTCCTGGAATGCTTTTGTCTAGAATATCCTTTTCTGGAATTGCTGGAATTGCCTTGCCTTGCATTGCCTGTAATTGCCTTGAATTGTTTTGCCTGTAATTGACTTACCTGAAATTTCCTTGCCTAAAATTGACTTGCCTGAAATATCCTTTCCTGGAATTACCTTATCTGAAATTGCCTTGCCTGAAATTGCCTTGTCTGAAATTGCCTGGAATTGCCTTGCCTAGAATTTCCTTGCTTGGCATTATCTTAAATTGCCTTGCCTGAAATTGTCTTGCCTGGAACTGCCTGAAATTGCCTTGCCTCGAATTGCCTTGCCTGGAATATCCTTCCATAAAATTGCCTTGCCCAGAAATAAATTGCCTGGAATTGCCTTAATTCCCTTGTTTAAAATTGCTGTGCCAGAAATTGCTTGAAATTGCCTTGCCTGGAATTGCCTTGCCTGGAATTTCCTCGCCTGAAATTGCCTTGCCTGGAGTTGACTTGCCTAAAATTGCCTTGCCTGGAATGTAAACGAATTGACTTGCCTGGTGTTGCCTTACCTAGAATTGCCTGGAATTGTTTTGCCTGGAATTGCTTTACATAAAATTGCCTGGAATTGTTTTGCCTGGAATTGACTTACCTGGTATTTTCTTGCCTTTAATTGACTTGCCTGAAATTCCCTTGCATGGAATTGCCTTGCCTGGAATTTTCTTGCCTGGAATCTTCAGCAATTGCCTTTTCTGGATTTGCCTTACCAGAAATTGTTTTTCATTTCCTTATCTGGAATTAACTTACCTGGACATACGTGGTAATTCAGTTGCCTGAAATTGTTTTTCCTGCAATTGCCTGGAATTGCCTTGACTGGGAATACCTTGCCTGGATTTTTCTAAAGTTTCTTTGCCTGGAATTCCAGGCATTCCCTGGTAATGCCTGGAATTGCCTTGCCTGGAATTGACTTGGATGGAATGGCCTGAAATTGCTTTGCCTGGAATGGCCTGGAATTGCATTGCCTGAAATTGACTTACCTGAAATAGACTTTAATTGCCTTTCCTGGAATTTTCTTACCTGGGATTGCCTGGAATTGCCTTCCCTGGTACTGCCTTGCCTGGAATTGCCAGGAATTGCATTATTTTTAATTGCCTTGCCTGGAATTGCCTGGAATTGACTTGCCTGTTATTTCCTTTAATTGAATTGCCTTGTCTGGCATTGCCTTCCCTGGAATTATTTTGAATTCCACTCCCTGGAATTGCCTTGTCTGAAATTGCCTGGAATTGCCTTCCCTGGTACTGCCTTGCCTGGAATTGCCAGGAATTGCATTATTTTTAATTGCCTTGCCTGGAATTGCCTGGAATTGACTTGCCTGTTATTTCCTTAATTGGAATTGCCTTGTCTGGCATTGCCTTCCTTGGAATTATTTTGAATTCCACTCCTGGAATTGCCTTGTCTGAAATTGCCTGGAATTCCCTGCCTGGAGCTGCCTTGCTGGAATGGCCTGAAATTGTTTTGCCTGAATTGTCTTTTCTAAAATAGATTTAGTTGCCTTTATTGAAATTTTCTTGTTTGAAAATGCCTGAAAATTTCTTCCCTGGTACTGCCATGCCTAGGAATTGCCAGGAATTGCATTATTTTTAATTGCCTTGCCTGAATTGCCTGGAATTGACTTGCCTGTTATTTCCTTTAATGGAATTGCCTTGTCTGGCATTGCCTTCCCTGGAATTATTTTGAATTCCACTCCCTGGAATTGCCTTGTCTGAAATTGCCTGGAATTGCCTTCCCTGGTACTGCCTTGCCTGGAATTGCCAGGAATTGCATTATTTTTAATTGCCTTGCCTGGAATTGCCTGGAATTGACTTGCCTGTTATTTCCTTAATTGGAATTGCCTTGTCTGGCATTGCCTTCCCTGGAATTATTTTGAATTCCACTCCCTGGAATTGCCTTGTCTGAAATTGCCTGGAATTCCCTTGCCTGGAGCTGCCTTGCTTGGAATGGCCTGAAATTGTTTTGCCTGGAATTGTCTTTTCTAAAATAGATTTAGTTGCCTTTATTGAAATTTTCTTGTTTGAAAATGCCTGAAAATTTCTTCCCTGGTACTGCCATGCCTAGAATTGCCAGGAACTGCCTTACTTTGAATTTCCTTGCCTGGAATTGCCTGTAAATGCCTTGCCTGGAATTGTCTTGTCTGGAATTGTCTTTCCTAGATTTTCCTTGCCTGGAATTGGCTGAAATTTTCTTGCATGGAATTGCATTTAATTTTCTTGCCTGAAATTACCTAGCCTGGAAATACCCGATATTCAATTGTCTGGAATTGCCTTTACTGGAAATTCCTTGCCTGTATTTTTCTGGAGTTTTCTTGCCTGGAATCGCAATCCCTGGAAATGCCTGGAATTGCCTTACCTGGAATTGACTTGGATGGAATGGCCTGAGATTGCCTAGCCTGGCATGTCCTGGAATTGCCTTGACTTAAATAGACTTGCCTAAAATTTTCTTGTCTGAAATTGCCTAGCCTGGCATGTCCTGGAATTGCCTTGCCTTAAATAGACTTGCCTAAAATTTTCTTGTCTAAAATTGCCTAGAATTTACTTTCTTGGGGTTATCTGAAATTGCCTTACATGGAATTGTCTGAAATTGCCTTGCCTGAAATAGCCTTGCTTAAAATATCTTTGCATAAAATTGCCTTTCCCAGGAAAAGAACTGCCTGAAATTTTCTTGCTTGGAATTGCCTTGCTGGTATTATCTAGAATTGCCTTGCCTGAAATTGCCATTCCTGGAATTGCCTGGAATTGCCTTTCTTAAAACTGCCATGCCTGATATTGCTTGAAATTTTCCTGCCTGGTATTAATTTGCCTGCAATTGTTTTTCCTGAAATTGCCTTGCCTGGAATAATTTTTCCAGAAATTGCCTTGCCTGGAATTGCCTTGCTTAAAATTGCCCTGCCTGAAATTGCTTGAAATTGCCTTTCCTGGAATTGACTTGCCTGTAATTTTCTTGCCTGGAATTGCCTTGCCTGAAATATCCTTGCCTGAAATTGCCTTGCCTTGAATTGACTTGCCTACAATTGCCTTGCCTAAAATGTCAACAAATTGCCTTTTCTGGAGTTGCCTTACCTAGAATTGCCTGGAATGGTCTTGGCTAGAATTGCTTTATATAAAATTGCCTGGAATTGTTTTCCAGAAATTGAATTACCTGAAATTTTCTTGCCTTTAATTGACTTTCTTGAAGTTCCCTTGCCTGGAATTGCCTTGTCTGGATTGCCTTGCCTAGAATTTTTTGCCTGGAATTGCCCGCAATTGCCTTCCCTAAATTTGCCTTGCCAGGAATTGCCTTTAATTTTCTTGCCTGGAATTAACTTGCCTGGACATACGTGGTATTCAATTGCCTGGAATTGCCTTGCCTGGAAATAAGTTTTCTTGATTTTTCTGGAGTTTTCTTGCCTGGAATCACCTTCCCTGGAAATGCCTGAAATTGCCATGCTTGGAATTGACTTGGATAAAATGGTCTGAATTGCCTTGCCTGGAATGGCCTGGAATTGCATTGCCTGGAATTGCCTTTCCTGAAATAAACTTTAATTGTATTTCCTGAAATTTTTTTGCCTGGTATTGCCTGGAATTGCCTTCCCTGTTACTCTCTTGCCTGGAATTGCCAGGAATTGCCTTACTTTAAATTACCGTGCCTGGAATTGCCTGGAATTTACTTACCTGGTACTTCATTGCCTGAAACTGCCTTGCCTGAATTACCTTGAATTCCACTGCCTGAATGCCTTATATGAAATTGCCTGGGTGCCTTGCCTTGCGTTGCCTTTCTTGGAATGGCCTGGAATTGCCTTGCCTGGAGTTGCCTTTTCTGGAATAGACTTTATTTGCCTCTCCTAAAATTTTTCTGTCTGGCATTGCCTGGAATTTCCTTCCCTGGTACTGCCTTGACTTGAATTGCCAGGAATTGTTTTACATTAAATTGCCTTGCCTGGAATTGCCTTGCCTGGAATTGCCTTGCCTGGAATTGCCTTTCCTGAAATAAACTTTAATTGTATTTCCTGAAATTTTTGCCTGGTATTGCCTGGAATTGCCTTCCTGTTACTCTCTTGCCTGGAATTG
This sequence comes from Saguinus midas, assembly GCA_021498475.1. Classification (NCBI taxonomy): domain Eukaryota; kingdom Metazoa; phylum Chordata; class Mammalia; order Primates; family Cebidae; genus Saguinus; species Saguinus midas. Next base: position 117,630,743 of record CM038400.1, on the reverse strand, counting down.
CCAGGAATTGCCTTACTTTAAATTACCGTGCCTGGAATTGCCTGGAATTTACTTACCTGGTACTTCATTGCCTGAAACTGCCTTGCCTGGAATTACCTTGAATTCCACTGCCTGGAATTGCCTTATATGAAATTGCCTGGAATTGCCTTGCCTTGCGTTGCCTTTCTTGGAATGGCCTGGAATTGCCTTGCCTGGAGTTGCCTTTTCTGGAATAGACTGTTGCCTCTCCTAAAATTTTTCTGTCTGGCATTGCCTGGAATTTCCTTCCCTGGTACTGCCTTGACTTGAATTGCCAGGAATTGTTTTACATTAAATTGCCTTGCCTGGAATTGCCTTGCCTGGAATTGCCTTGCCTGGAATTTCCTTGCCTGAAATTTTCTTGCCTGGAATTTCCTTGCCTGGAATCGACTTTAATTTTCTTGACTTAAGTTTCCTTGCCTGAAATTGCCTTAAATTTTTTTTCCTAAAATTACCTTGCCTGGAAACACCTGGTATTCAATTGCCTGGAATTACCTTTCCTGGGAATTGCTTGCCTGTGTTTTCTTGAAATTTTTTTACCTGAAATTGCCATCCCTGGAAATGCCTGGAATTGCCGTACCTGGAATTGTCTTGCCTGGAATAGCCTTGCCTGAAATAGCCTTGCATAAAATTGCCTTGCCCAGGATTAAATTGCCTGGAATTGCCTTGCCTGAAATTGCCTTGCCTGTTAATGCCTGTAGTTGCCTTGCCTGTAATTGCCTGGAATTTCATTGCTTAAAATTGCCGTGACTGGAATTGCTTGGAATTGCCTTGCCTGTAATTGACTTTCCTGAAATTGTCTTGCCTGGAATATATTGGCCTGAAATTTCCTTGACTGAAATTGCCTTGTTTAAAATTGCCTTGCATAGAATTTCCTTGCCTAAAATTGTTTTGCCTGGAATGTCAACAAATTGCCTTTTCTGGATTGCTTTACTCTAGAATTTCCTGTAATTGCCTTGACTGGAATTGCCTTGCCTGAATTTTTTTTTTGCCTGAAATCGTCTACAATTGCCTTGACTAGAATGGCCTTTTCTCTAATTGCCTTTAATTTTCTTGCCTGGAATTACCTTGCGTGTAAATACCTGCTATTCAATTGCCTGGAATTGCCTTGCCTTCAATTGCCTGCAATTGCCTTTCCTTGAAATTCCTTGCCTGTATTTTTCTGAGGTTTCCTTGCCTGGAATCGCCATTCCTGGAAATGCCTGGAATTGCCTTACATGGAATTGACTTGGATAAAATGGCCTGGAATTGCCTATCCTGGAATGTGCTGGAATTGCCTTGCCTGAAATTGACTTGCCTGGAATTTTCTTTTCTAAAATTTCCTGGAATTTTCTTGCCTAGAATTCCCTTGCCTGGAATTATCTGAAATTGCCTTGCCTAAAATTGCCTTGCCTGAAATAACCTGAAATTGCCTTTCCTGAAATAATTTTGCATTAAATTGCCTTGCCCAGAACTAAATTAACTGGAATTCCCTGAAATTGCCTTGCTTAAAATTGCCGTGCCTGAAATTGCCTTGCTTGGAATTGAATTGCCTGTAAGTGTCTTTCCTGGAATTGCCTTGCCTGAATTTTTTTTGCCTGGAATTCACTTGCCTAAAATTGCCTTGCCTGAAATGTCAACAAATTGCCTTCTCTGGAGTAGCCTTACCTAGAATTGCCTGGAATTGTCTTGCCTAGAATTGTTTTACATAAAATTGCCTGGAATTGTTTTGCCTGGCATTGACTTACCTGAAATTTTCTTGCCTTTAATTGACTTGCCTGAAATTCTGTGCCTGGAATTGCCTTGCCTAAAATATTTTTGAACTGCCTTGCCTAAAATTGCCTTTTCTAGAATTGGCTGAAATTATTTTGCTAGAATTTTCCTGCCTGAAATTACCTGTAATTAAATTGCCTGAAATTGCCTGTAATTGCCTAGCCTGGAATTGCCTTGCCTGCAATTTCCTGGAATTGCACTGCCTAGAAATACCTTGTCTGGATTTTTCTGAAGTTACCTTGCCTGGAATCACCTTTCATGGAATTGCCTAGAGTTGCTTTACATTGAATTGTCTTAAAGAAAATTGCCTGGAATTGCCTAGCCTGGAATGGCCTGGAATTGTCTTGCCTGGAATTGCCTCGCCTGGAATTCCCTTGCCTGGAATTCCCTTGCCTGGAATATTTTTGAACTGCCTTGCCTGGAATTTCCTTGCCTGGAATCGCCTGCAATTGTCTTGACTAAAATTGCCTTGCCTGAAATTGCTTTTAATTTTCTTACCTGGAATTACCTTGCCTGAAAATACCTGGTATTCAATTGCCTGGAATTGCCTAGCCTTCAATTGCCTGAAATCACCTAGCCTTCAATTGCCTGGAATTGCCTTTTCTGGAAATTACTTGCTGAATAATTCTAGAGTTTCATTGCCTGGAATTACCTTCCCTATAAATGCCTGGAATTGCCTTACCTGGAATTGACATGGATGAAATGGCCTGGAATTACCTAGCCTGGAATGGCCTGGAATTGCCTTGCCTGGAATTGACTTGTTTGAAATATATTTGAATAGCCTTGCCTGGAATTTCCTTGGCTGGAATTGCCTTGCCTGGAATTGCCTTGCCTGAAATATACTTGCATAAAATTGCTTTGCCTAATCTTGAATTGCCTTGCCTGAAATAATTTTCTAATTGCCTTGCCTGAATTTCTGTTCTGAAATTGCCTTGAAAATTGCCTTGCCTGGAATGCCTCTGTTTGGAATTCTGCCTGAAATTCTTGCCTGAATTTCTGCCTGAATTTTTGCCTGCCTTGCCCAAATGTCTTGCCTGAATTGCCAAATTGTCTGAGTGCCTGAATTGCCTGAATGTCTTGCCGAATGTTTTAATTGCCTTGGAATTTTCTTGCCTTGCCTGAAATTTCTTTTTTAACTTGCCTGCTTGCCCTGGAATTGCCTTGCCTTTTTTGCCTTGCCAAAATTGCCTTCTGAATTGCCTGAAATTTTTTGCCTGAATGCCTGAAATTACCTGTTCTTGCCTGAATGCCTGAATTGCCTGCCTGAATTGCCTTGCCTGAATTTCGAAATCCTGCCCAGAAAACCTTGTCTGATTTTTCCTTACCTTGCCTGGAATACCTTTCTGGAATTTAATTGCCTTTTATTGAATTGTCGAAATTGCCTGAATTGCCAGCCTGAATGCCTGGAATTGTCTTGCCTGGAATTGCCTGCCTGAATTCCCTTGCCTGGAATTCCTTACCTGGAATATTTTGAAGCCTTGCCTGGAATTGCCTGGAATCTGCAATTGTCTTGCTAAATTGCCTTGCCTGAAATTTTTTAATTTAAAATTTTGCCTGGAAATACCCTTCTTGCCTGGAATTGCCTGCCTAATTGCCTGAAATACCGCCTAATTGTAATTTTTCTGGAAATCTGTAATTGCCTTGCCGAATTTGCCTGGAATTGCCTTTAGTGTTGCTTGCTTGCCTGAAATGCCTGAATTGCCTTGCCTGAATTGCTTGTTTTTGAAATTTTGAATGCCTTGCCTGAATTCCTGGAATTGCCTTCAAATTGCCTTGCCTGAATTCTTGTTGCTTGCCTAAATTGCCAGAATTGCCTTGATTGCTTTCTGCCTTGCACCTGCTGGAATTGTTGCTTTTCTGGAATTTTCTGGAATTGCCTGAATTGCCTTGCCTGGTATTGCCTGAATTGCCTTCTTGCCTAAAATTGCCTTGCATGGAACTTGAAATTGTCTTCCTGAACTTGCCTTGCCTGAATTGTTTAAAATTTCTTGCCTTGCCTTGCCTGACTCTTACACCTTGCTGTCTTTCTTGCTTGGTGATTTGCCTGAAATGTTTCTTGCCTGAATCCTCTGCATTATCCGCCTTGTCTCTGTCTGCCTTTCTTGCCTGTTTGCCTGAATTGCCTGCCAAATTGCCTCTGTTGCCTGGAATTGCCTGCCTGGAATTCTGCCTTGCCTTTTGCCTGTTTTGTGAATCTGTCTTCTGCTTGCCTGGGAATACTCTTTCTCACCTGCTGGAATGCCTTGCCTACTAAACTGTCCTTGAATGCTTGCTGAATTGCCTGATTGTCTTTATTGCCTTGCCTGCCTTTTCCTAAAATCTTGCCTTCTTCTTTCCCTGAAATTGCCTTTTGAAATTTTTTGCCTGGATTGCCTTGCCTAAAATTACCTTGCCTGAAATGTCCTTTTTGCCTGGATTGCCTTACTTGAATTGCCTGGAATTGCCTTCTGGAAATTGTTTTTCTGAAATTGCTTACCTAAAATATCTTGTCTGAATTGCCTTCTGAAATTTCCTTGACTTGAATTGCCTGCACCTGGAATTGCCTTGCCTGAAATTTTGTTGCCTGGAATCACCTAATTGCCTTTCCTTGATTGCCTTGCCTGAATTGCCTTTAATTTTCTTGCCTGGAATTTACTTGCCTAGACATACTTGGTATTTAAATGCCTGTAATTGCCTTGACTGAAATTGCCTGGAATTGCTTTGCCTGGAATAACCTTGCCTGGATTTTTCTGGAGTTTCCTTGCCTGAAATTACCTTAAAATTGCCTGGAATTGCCTTGCCTGAAATTGTCTTGATGGTTGCCTGAATTGCCTTGCTCATGCCTGAATTGTGTTTCCTGAATTGCCTTTCTGGAATCTTTAATTACCTTTTGCCTGAAATTTTTTGCCTTGAGATTGCCTGGAATTCTTCCTGGATTGCCTTTTGGAATTGCCAGGAATTGCCTTTACCTTTTGAATTGCCTTTCCTTTGCCTGGAATTGCTTGCGGGATTTTTTCTGCCTGGATTGCCTTTCTGTATTGTGCCTGGAATTTTCCCTAAAATTTTTTTGCTTAGATTGCCTTGTTTGAAATTGCTTTGCCTTGCCTGAAATTGCCTTGCCTTGCGGCCTGGAATTACCTGCCTGAATTGCCTCCTGAAATGCTAAATTTTTGCCTGGAATTCTTCTTGCCTGAATTGCCTGGAATTGCTTTCACCTACTGAATTGCTTGCCTGGAATTGTCTGTCTTGCCTGGAATTGCCTTGCCTGAAATTGCCTTGATGGTTGCCTGAATTGCCTTTCTTGCCTTAAGTGCCTGGAATTGCCAGAATGTTTTCTGGAATCCTTTAATTTGCCTGAAATTTGCTTGAGATTGCCCGGAATTTTCTTCCCTGGTATTGCGTTGCCTGGAATTGCCAGGAATTGCCTTACTTTGAGTTGCCTTTCCTGGAGTTGCCTGGAATTGACTTGCCGGGATTTTTTCTGCCTGGATTTGCCTTTTCTAGTATTGCCTTGCATGGAATTTTCTTAAATTTTTTTGCTTAGTATTGTCTTGTTTGAAATTGTCTGGAATTGCCTTGCCTGAAATTTCCTTGCTTGGAATGGCCTGGAATTACCTTGCCTGACATTGCCTTTACTGAAATAGACTTTAATTATTTTTGCTGGAATTTTCTTGCCTGAGATTGCCTGGAATTGCTTTCACTGGTACTGAATTGCCTAGAATTTCCAGGAATTGTCTTACTTTGAATTGCCTTGCCTGAAATTGTCTGAAATTGACATGCTTGTAATTTTCCTTGCCCGAAATTGCCTTGCCTGGTATTTCCTTGCCTGGAATTTCTTTGAAATTTTCCGACTAAAATTGCCTTGTCTGAAATTGCCTGGAATTGCCTTGCCTGGATGCTTTCTTCTTGCTGAATTGCCTAAAATGGTCTTGCCTGGAATTGTTTTATTTCCTGGAATTTCCTTGCCTGTGATTGCCTGGAATTGCCTTCTCTGGTACTGCCTTGCCTGGAATTGCCAATAATTGCCTTACTTTGAATTGTCTTGCCTGGAATTGTTTAAAATTGACTTGCCTAAAATTTTCTTTCCTACAATTTTCTTGCTTAAAATTGACTTTCCAAAAATTTCCTTGTCTGAAATTGCCTTGCCTTGAGTTGCCTTACCTCAAATTTCCTGGAATTATTTTGCCAGGTATTGCCTTACATGAAATTACCTGGAATTGTTTTGCCTGCAATTGCCTTGTCTAAAATTGCAATGCCTGAAATTTTGTTGCCTGGATTCGCCTGCAATTTCCTTGATTGAAATTGCCTTACTTGAAATTGCCTTGCCTGGAATATCCTTGCCTGAAAATGCCTTGCCTAAAATTGCGTTGCCTGGAATGTCAACGAATTGCCTTGCCTGAAGTTTTTTTTTTTACCTAGAATTGCCTGAAATTGTTTTGCCTAGAATTGCCTTGTCTGTAATTGCCTTGCCTAAAATTTTCTTGCCTGAAATCGCCTGCAATTGCCCTGACTGAAATTGCCTGGAATTTTCTTTCCTGGAAATTACTTGTCTGGGTTTTTCTGAAGTTTCTTTGCTTGGAATCGCCTTTCCTAAAAATTTCTTTAGTTGCTTTACCTGAAATTGACTTGACTGAAATGACCTAGAATTGCCTAGCCTTGAATGGCCTGGAATTGTCTTGCCTGGAATTGCCTTAACTGGAATTGACATGGATGAAATGGCCTGGAATTGCCTTGCCTGGAATTGCCTTAACTGGAATTGACATGGATGAAGTGGCCTGGAATTGCCTAGCCTGGAATGGTCTGGAATTGCCTTGCCTAAAATTGCCTTGCCTGGAATATTTCTGAGGCGTTTTGCCTGGAATTGCCTTATCTGGAATTGCCTGAAATTGCCTTGCCTAGAATTCCCTTGCCTTAAATTATCTGGAATTGCTTTGCCTGAAATTGCCTTGCCTGAAATTTCTGCCTGAATTGCCTTGGAATTCTTTGCCTGAAATCCCTTGCCTTGCCTAGATATCTGAATTGCCTGCTGAATTGCCTTGAAATTGCCTTTGAAAGGCCCAGAAATCTTGCACAATGTCTTGCCTGGAATTGCCTGCTGGAATGCCTTGAAATTGCCTTGCCTGGTATTGCTAAATTGCCTTGCCTGGAATTGCCTGCCGAATTTGCCTGATTGCCTGTTTGAAATTGCCTTGCCTGGAATTCTTTCCCTTGCCTGAAATGTTACCAAATTGCCTGGAATTGCCTTGCCTGGAATATTCTTGCCTGAAATTGCCTTGCCTGGAATGTCAATAAATTGCCTTGCCTGGAATTGACTTACCTGGAATTTCCTTGCCTTAACTGGAATTGCCTTGCTGAAATTACCTTGCCTGAATTGCCTGCAATTGCCTGAATTGCCTTGGATTGAATGGTTGAATTGCCTTGACTGGAATGCCTTGCCTGGAATAGACTTTAATTGCCTTGCCTGGAATTTTCTCCTGATTGCCTTGAATTGCCTTCTGGTACTGCCTTGCTTGAATTGCCAGAAATTGCATTAATTTAAATTGCCTTGCCTGAATTTTCTGGAATTGACTTTCCTGCCTTACCTGAATTGCCTTGTGGATTGCTTGCCTGGAATTTCTTTGAATTTTTCTGCCTAGAATTGCCTTGTCTTAAAATTGCCTGGAATTGCCTTGCCTTGTGCCTTGTTGATGCCTGGAATTTTCTGAAATTGCCAGGAATTGCCTTCTTTTTAATTGCCTTGCCTAAAATTTTGAATTGACCTTGCATGAATTGCCTTGCCTAAAATTTTCTGAATCTTTGTGGAATTGACTTACCTGGAATTTCCTTGCCTTTAACTGAATTGACTGAAATTACCTTGCCTGCAATTGCCTGCAATTGCCTTGCCTGGAATTGACTTGGATTGAATGGACTGAAATTGCCTTGACTGGAATGGCCTTTCCTGGAATAGACTTTAATTGCCTTTCCTGGAATTTTCTCTCCTGGGATTGCCTGGAATTGCCTTTTCTGGTACTGCCTTGCTTGGAATTGCCAGAAATTGCATTAATTTAAATTGCCTTGCCTGGAATTAACTGGAATTGACTTTCCTGGTATCTTCTTACCTGGAATTGCCTTGCTTGGTATTGGCTTGCCTGGAATTTCTTTGAATTTTTCTGCCTAGAATTGCCTTGTCTTAAATTGCCTGGAATTGCCTTGCCTTAAGTTGCCTTGCTTGGGATGGCCTGGAATTTTCTTGCCTGGAATTGCCAGGAATTGCCTTCTTTTTAATTGCCTTGCCTAAAATTTTTTGGAATTGACTTGCATGCAATTGCCTTGCCTGAAATTTTCTGGAATCGACATATGTGGAATTGCCTCACCTGGATTTTCCTTGCATGGAATCGCCTGCAATTGCCTTGAGTAAAATTGCCTTGTCTGGAATTGCTTTTAATTTTCTTGCCTGGAATTACCTTGCCTGGAAATACCGAATATTGTATTGCCTAGAATTGTCTTGCCTTCAATTTCCTGGAATTGCCTTTCCTGGAAATTCCTTGCCTGGATTTTTTGGAGATTTTTGCTTGGAATCGCCATCCCTGGAAATGTCTGGAATTGCCTTATTTGAAATTGAGTTGGATGGAATGGCCTGGAATTGCATAGCCTGGAATGGCCAGGAATTGCCTTGCTTGGATTTTTCTTGTCTGAAGTTGCCTTGCCTGGAATATCTTTGAATTGCCTTGCATGAAATTTCCTTTTCTTGAATTGGCTGGAATTGTTTTGCTAGAATTTTCAAGGCTGGGATTACCTTAAATTGCTTTGCATAAAATTGCTGGCATGAAATTGCTTGGCACGTCTTGAACTGTCTCCTGCCTGAATCATTTCCTCCTGAACATTGTTCAACTGTCTTTCTGGAATTGTTTTGCCTGGTATTGCCTGGAATTGATTTGCCTGGAATTTTTTTACCTGGAATTCCTTTGCCTGGTATTTTCTTGCCAGGCATTTTTTTGAATTTTTCTGCCTGGAATTTCCTTGTTTAAAATTGTCTGTAATTGTCTTGCCTTGATTTGCCTTTCCTAGAATTGTCTAGAATTGTCTTGCCAGGAATTACCTTACATGGAATTGCCTGAAATTGTTTTGCTTTGAATTGCCTTGTCTGTAATTGCCTTGCCTAAAATTGCCTTGTCTGGAATTGGCTGAAATTGTTTTGCTAGAATTCCCTTGCCTGGAATTACCTGGAATTGCTTTGTCTGAAATTGTCTTGCCTGGAATTGCCTAAAATTGCGTTGACTGGAATTGCCTTGCCTAGAATTGCATGGCTTGAAGTTGCCTTACCTGAAATATTCTTGCATAAAATTGCCTTGCACAGAAACATATTGCCTGAAATTGCCTTGACTGAAATTGCCTCGTCTGAATTGCCAGTCCTGGAATGGCTTTGAATGCTTTTGTCTAGGATTGCCTTTCCTGGAATTGACTGGAATTGTCTTTCCTGGAAATGCCTCGCCTGGTTTTGCCTGTAATTGTTTTGCCTGGAATTGACTTGCTTGATTTTACCGTGCCTGAGATTGCTTGGAATTGCCTTGCCTGGTATTGCCTTGCCTGGAATTTCCCTGCCTGAAATGTTTTTGAATTGACTTTCCTGGAATTGCCTTGTCTGAAATTGCATGCAGTTTCCTTGCCTGGAGATTTCTTGCTTGGAATTGCCTGGAATTGCCTTGCCTTAAATTAGCTTTCCTCGAATAGACTTTAATCGCCTTTTCTCAAATTTTTTGGCGTGGGATTGTCTGGAATTGCCTTCCCTGGTACTGACTTGCCTAAAATTGCCAGCAATTGCCTTATTTTGAGTTGCCTTGCCTGGAATTACCTGGAATTGACTTGCCTGGAATTTCCTTTCCTGGAATTGCCTTGGCTGGTATTGCCTTGCCTGGGTATTTCCTCGAGTTTCCTTGCCTGGAATCACCTTTCCTGAAATGCCTGTAATTGTTTTGCCTGGAATTGACTTGTTTGATTTTACCTGCCTGAGATTGCTTTGAATTGCCTTGCCTGGTGATTGCCTTGCCTGAATTTCCTGCCAGGAATTGTTTTGAATTGACTTTCCTGGAATTGCCTTGTCTGAAATTGCAGCTTTCCTTGCCTGGAATTTTGGCTAGATTGCCTGGAATTGCCTTGCCTTAATTAGCTTTCTCAGAGACTTTAATCGCCTTTTCTCAAATTTTTTACTGGGATTGTCTGAATTGCCTTCCCTGGTACTGACTTACCTGGAATTGCCTGCAATTGCCTTATTTTGCCTGGAATTGCCTTGCCTGGAATTACCTGGAATTGACTTGCCTGAATTTCCTTTCCTGAATTGCCTTGGCTGGTATTGCCTTGCCTGGGTATTTCTCGAGTTTCCTTGCCTGGAATCACCTTTCCTGGAAATGCCTGGAATTGCCTTACCTGTAATTGACTTGAATGGAATGGGCTGAAATTGCCTAGCCTGGAATGGCCTGGAATTGCCTTGCCTGGAATTCCCTTGTCTGACATTGCCTTGCCTGGAATATTTTTGAATTGACTTGCCTAAAATTGTGTTGTCTGGAATTGGCTAAAATTGTTTTGCTAGAATTCCCTTGCATGAAATTACCTGGAATTGCATTGCGTAAAATTGCTTGCCTGAAATTGCATAAAATTGCCTTGCCTGAACTGCCTTGTGGAATTGCCTTCCTGGAACTGCTTGTCCGACTTTCCTGAATGCCTCCCAGATTCCCTTGCCCGGAATTATCTAAAATCTGCTATGAAATTGCCTTACCTGGAATTGCCTGAAATTGCTTTGCCTGGAATTGCCTTGCCTGAATTTGCTTTGCCTGGAATTGCCTTGCTTGGAACATTTTCTGCCTTGCCTGAAATTGCATAAAATTGTTTGACTAAAATTGTCTTGCCTAAAATTGCCATCCAAAAAGGCCTGAAATTTCCTTCCCTAAAATTGCCTTTCCTGAACTCCTGGAATTGCAATGCCTGGAATTGCCTTGCCTGGAATTTCCTTGCTTGAAATTGCCATGCCTGAAATTGCTTAAATTTGCCTTGCCTGAATTTGACTTGCTTGAAATTGTCTTTCCTGGAATTGCCTTGCCTGGTATATTCTTGCCTGAAATTGCCTTGCCTAAAATTGCCTTGCCTGGAATTGACTTACCTGGAATTTCGTTGCCTTTAATTGACTTGCCTGAAATTCCCCTGCCTGAAATTGCCTTGCCTGCAATTGCCCAAAATTGCCTTGCCTGAAAACATTTTGCCTGGATTTTTCTGGAGTTTCCTTGCCTGGAATCGCCTTCCCTGAAAATGCATGGAATTGCCTTGCCTGGAATTGACTTAAATTGAATGTCCTTAAATTGCCTTTACTGGAATGGCCTGTAATTGCATTGCCTGAAATTGTATTTTTTTGGAATAGACTTTAAAAACCTTTCCTAAAATTTCCTTTCCTGGGATTGCCTGGAATTGCCTTCCCTGTTACTGCCTTGTCTGGAATTGCCAGGAATTCCATTACTTTAAATTGCCTTGCTGAAATTTCCTGAAATTCACTTGCCTGTTATTTCATTGCCTGAAATTGCCTTGCCTGGTATTGCCTTGCCTGGAATTTTCTTGAATTTTAATGCCTGGAATTGCCTTGTGTGAAATTGCCTGGAATTGCCTCGTTTTTAGTTGACTTGCTTGGAATGGCCTGGAATAGTCTTGTGTGAAATTGCCTTTCCTGTAATACTCTTTAAATTATTTTCCTGGAATTTTCTTGTCTGGGATTTCCTGAAATTTCTTTCCCTGGTACTGTCTTTCCTGGAATTGCCAGGAATTGCCTTGCCTGAAATTGACTTTCCTGGAATTGCCTTGACTGGAATTTTTTTGCCTGACATTTTCTTGCCTGGAGTCACCTGCAACTGCCATGACTGAAATTGCCTTAAATTTTTTTTGCCTGAAATTAACTTGCCGGAAAATACCTGGTATTCAATTGCCTGGAATTGCCTCGCCTTCAATTGCCTGGAGTTGCCTTTCCTGAAAATTCCTTGCCTTGATTTTTCTGAAGTTCTTTTTTGTCTGAAATCGCCATCCCTAGAAATGTCTAAAATTGCCTTACCTGGAATTGACTTAGATGAAATGGTCTGGAATTGCCTAGCCTGGAATGTCCTGGAATTGCGTTGCCTGAAATTGACTTGCCTGGAATTGCCTTGTCTAAAATTGCCTGGAATTTCCTTGTCTGGAATTTCCTTGTCTAGAATTCCCTTGTTTGAAATTATCTGAAATTGCCTTTTCTGAAATTGCCTTGCCTGAAATTGCCTTGTCTGGAATTGCCTTGCCTTGAATTTCCTTACCTGGAATATCATTGCATAAAATTGCTTTTCTCAGAAATAAATTGCCTGTAATTGCCTTGCCTAAAATTTCCTTGCCAGGAATCTCCTGCAATTGCCTTGACTGTAATTGCCTTGACTGTAATTGCCTTGCCTGGAATTGCTTTGCCTGGTATTGCTTTGCCTGAAATTATGTTTAATTCCACTGCCTGGAATTGTCTTCTCTGAAATTGCCTGAAATTGCCTTGCTGGTATTGCCTTGGCTGGCATTTTCTTCAATTCCCCTGCCTGGAATTGCCTTGTGAGAAATTGACTGGAATTCCCTTGACTTGAGTTGCCTTACCTAGAATTGCCTGAATTGTCTTCCCAGGAATTGCCTTACATGGAATTGCCTAATTTTTTCTAAGAATTGCCTTGCCTGAATTTTCTTGCCTGGAATCGCCTGCAATTGTCTTGACTAAAATTGCCTTTTATATTTTGCCTGAAATTACCTTGCCTAGAAATACCTGGTATTCAATTGCCTGAATTTCCTTGCCTTCTATTGCCAGGAATTGCCTTGCCTGGAAATTTATTGCCACGATATTTCTGGAGTTTCCTGCCTGGAATCGCCTTCCTGAAATGCCTGGAATTGACTTACCTGATATTGACTTGGAGGAAATGGCTAAAATTTCCTAGCCTGGAATGGCTTGGAATTGCCTTTTCTGGAATTGGCCAAAATTGTCTTGCTTAAAATTACCTTACCTAAAATTATCTGGGATTGCTTTGCCTGAAATTGCCTTGCCTGGAATTGCCTTGCCTGAAACTGCCTTGCCTGGAATATCATTGCACAAAATTGCCTTTCACAGAAATAAATTGCCTGGAATTGCCTTGCCTAAAATTCTTGCCTGCATTGCCAGTCCTGAAAAGGCTTGGAATGTTCTTGTCTACAATTGTTTTCCTGGAATTTCTGAATGCCATGCCTGAAATTGCCTTCAGTGGAATTGCCTTACCTAGAATTGTCTGAAATTTTTTTGCCTGAAATTGCCTTAAATATAATTGCCTGAATTTTTTTGCCTGGAATTGACTTACCTGGAATTTGCTTGCCTGGAACTGAATTGCCTGAAATTATCTTGCCTGAATTTCCTTGTCTGAATTGTCGTGCCAAGAATTTCCTTGCCTCGAATCACCAGCAATTGTCTTTCATGAAATTGTCTTGCCAGGAATTGCCTTTTAATTTGGTTGCCTAAAAGTAACTTGCCGAAAAATACCTTGTATTCAATTGCCTGGAATTGCCTTTCCTGGAAGTATTTTGTGTGGATTTTTTAGAGTTTCCTGGCCTGGAATTGCCTTTTCTGGAAATGCTTGTAATTGCCTTGCCTGGAATTGACTTAAATGGAAAGGCCTGGAATTGTCTTGCCTAAAATGGTCTAAAATTGCCTTCCTGAATTGCCTTGCCTGGTATTCTTGCCTGAAATTGCCTTGCCTAAAATTGTCTTGCCTGGTGCTTGCCTGGAATTGTTGCCTAATTGTTGCCTGAAATTTTGCCTGAAATTACCTTGCCTAGAAATACCTGGTATTCAATTGCCTGGAATTTCCTTGCCTTCTATTGCCAGGAATTGCCTTGCCTGGAAATTTATTGCCACGATATTTCTGGAGTTTCCTCGCCTGGAATCGCCTTCCCTGGAAATGCCTGGAATTGACTTACCTGATATTGACTTGGAGGAAATGGCCTAAAATTTCCTAGCCTGGAATGGCTTGGAATTGCCTTTTCTGGAATTGGCCAAAATTGTCTTGCTTAAAATTACCTTACCTAAAATTATCTGGGATTGCTTTGCCTGAAATTGCCTTGCCTGGAATTGCCTTGCCTGAAACTGCCTTGCCTGGAATATCATTGCATAAAATTGCCTTTCACAGAAATAAATTGCCTGGAATTGCCTTGCCTAAAATTGCCTTGCCTGCATTGCCAGTCCTGAAAAGGCTTGGAATGTTCTTGTCTACAATTGCTTTTCCTGGAATTTCTGGAATTGCCATGCCTGAAATTGCCTTCAGTGGAATTGCCTTACCTAGAATTGTCTGAAATTTTTTTTGCCTGAAATTGCCTTAAATATAATTGCCTGAATTTTTTTTGCCTGGAATTGACTTACCTGGAATTTGCTTGCCTGGAATTGAATTGCCTGAAATTATCTTGCCTGGAATTTCCTCTTGAATTTTTTGCCTGCCTTGCTGAAATTGCCTGGAATTGCCTTCTTTGCCTGACTTGCCTGCTTGTCTTGGAAATTGCCTTGCCTTTTCTTTAAATTATTTTGCCTGGAATTTTCTTGTCTGATTGCCTGAAATTCTTTCCTGCCTTTCCTGGAATTGCCAGGAATTGCCTTGCCTGAAATTCTTGCTCTTGCCTGAATTGCCTTGCCTGGAATTTTTTTTGCCTGAATTTTCTTGCCTGGTTTCTGCCTCCTGAAATTGCCTTAATTTTTTTTTTGGAATTGCCTGGATTTTGTCTTTGCCTGAATTGCCTTGCCTTCAATTGCCTGGAGTTGCCTTTCCTGAAAATTCCTTGCCTTGATTTTTCTGAAGTTCTTTTTGTCTGAAATCGCCATCCCTAGAAATGTCTAAAATTGCCTTACCTGGAATTGACTTAGATGAAATGGTCTGGAATTGCCTAGCCTGAATGTCCTGAATTGCGTTGCCTGAAATTGACTTGCCTGGAATTGCCTTGTCTAAAATTGCCTGGAATTTCCTTGTCTGGAATTTCCTTGTCTAGAATTCCCTTGTTTGAAATTATCTGAAATTGCCTTTTCTGAAATTGCCTTGCCTGAAATTGCCTTGTCTGGAATTGCCTTGCCTTGAATTTCCTTACCTGGAATATCATTGCATAAAATTGCTTTTCTCAGAAATAAATTGCCTGTAATTGTTTTGCCTAAAATTTCCTTGCCAGGAATCTCCTGCAATTGCCTTGACTGTAATTGCCTTGACTGTAATTGCCTTGCCTGGAATTGCTTTGCCTGGTATTGCTTTGCCTGAAATTATGTTTAATTCCACTGCCTGGAATTGTCTCTCTGAAATTGCCTGAATTGCCTTGCCTGGAATTGCCTTGATTTTCTTCAATTGCCTGCCTGGAATTGCCTTGCCTGAAATTGCCTGGAATTCCCTTGCTTGTTGCTTTTCCTGAATTGCCTGAATTGTCTTCCCAGGAATTGCCTTACATGGAATTGCCTAATTTTTTCTAAGAATTGCCTTGCCTGGAATTTTCTTGCCTGGAATCCTGAATTGTCTTGCTAAAATTGCCTTAATTTGCCTTTTGCCTGAATTGCCTTGCCTGGAAATACCTGGTATTCTTGCCTGGAATTCCTTTTCTTGCCTGGAATTGCCTTGCCTGGAAATTTATTGCCTTGCCTTTTTCTGGAGTTTCCTGCCTGGAATCGCCTTCCTGAAATGCCTGGAATTGACTTACCTGATATTGACTTGGAGGAAATGGCCTAAAATTTCCTAGCCTGGAATGGCTTGGAATTGCCTTTCTGGAATTGGCCAAATTGTCTTGCTTAAAATTACCTTACCTAAAATTATCTGGGATTGCCTTGACTGTAATTGCCTTGCCTGGAATTGCCTTGCCTGGAATTGCTTTGCCTGAAATTATGTTTAATTCCACTGCCTGGAATTGTCTTCTCTGAAATTGCCTGAAATTGCCTTGCTGGTATTGCCTTGGCTGGCATTTCTTCAATTCCCCTGCCTGGAATTGCCTTGTGAGAAATTGACTGGAATTCCCTTGACTTGAGTTGCCTTACCTAGAATTGCCTGGAATTGTCTTCCCAGGAATTGCCTTACATGGAATTGCCTAATTTTTTTTCTAAGAATTGCCTTGCCTGGAATTTTCTTGCCTGGAATCGCCTGCAATTGTCTTGACTAAAATTGCCTTTTATATTTTTGCCTGAAATTACCTTGCCTAGAAATACCTGGTATTCAATTGCCTGGAATTTCCTTGCCTTCTATTGCCAGGAATTGCCTTGCCTGGAAATTTATTGCCACGATATTTCTGGAGTTTCCTCGCCTGGAATCGCCTTCCTGAAATGCCTGGAATTGACTTACCTGATATTGACTTGGAGGAAATTAAAATTTCCTAGCCTGGAATGGCTTGGAATTGCCTTTTCTGGAATTGGCCAAATTGTCTTGCTTAAAATTACCTTACCTAAAATTATCTGGGATTGCTTTGCCTGAAATTGCCTTGCCTGGAATTGCCTTGCCTGAAACTGCCTTGCCTGGAATATCATTGCATAAAATTGCCTTTCACAGAAATAAATTGCCTGGAATTGCCTTGCCTAAAATTGCCTTGCCTGCATTGCCAGTCCTGAAAAGGCTTGGAATGTTCTTGTCTACAATTGCTTTTCCTGGAATTTCTGAATGCCATGCCTGAAATTGCCTTCAGTGGAATGCCTTACCTGGAATTGCCTGGAATTTTCTTGCCTGAAATTGCCTTAAATATAATTGCCTGAATTTTTTTTGCCTGGAATTGACTTACCTGGAATTTGCTTGCCTGGAATTGAATTGCCTGAAATTATCTTGCCTGGAATTTCCTTGTCTGGAATTGTCGTGCCAAGAATTTCCTTGCCTCGAATCACCAGCAATTGTCTTTCATGAAATTGTCTTGCCAGGAATTGCCTTTAATTTGGTTGCCTAAAAGTAACTTGCCGAAAAATACCTTGTATTCAATTGCCTGGAATTGCCTTTCCTGGAAGTATTTTGTGTGGATTTTTTTTAGAGTTTCCTGGCCTGGAATTGCCTTTTCTGGAAATGCTTGTAATTGCCTTGCCTGGAATTGACTTAAATGGAAAGGCCTGGAATTGTCTTGCCTAAAATGGTCTAAAATTGCCTTCCCTGAAATAGAATTTAATTGCCTTTACTGGAATTTTTTGCTTGGTATTGCCTGGAATTGCCTTCCCTTAAATTTCCTTGGCTGGAATTGCAAGAAATTTCCTTAGTTTGAATTGCCTTGCCGGGAATTTCCTTGGCTGGAATTGCCTTGTTTTCACTTGCCTGAAATTTTCTTGCCTGGAAATTCTTTGCCTGAATATTTTTGGAGTTTTCTTTTCTAGAATCGCCTTCCCTGGAAAAGCCTGGAATTGCCTTACCTGGAATTGACTTGCCTGGAATATCCTTGCCTGAAATTGTTTTGCCTGGAATTGCCTTGCCTAAAATTGCCTTGCCTGGAATGTCAAAAAATTGCCTTGCCTGGAATTGACTTACCTGGAATTTTCTTGCTTTTAATTGACTTGCCTGAAATTCCCTTGACTGAAATTGCCTTGCCTGCAATTGTCTGAAATTGCCTTGCCTGGAAATACCTTGCCTGGATTTTTCTGTAGTTTTTTTGCCTGGAATCGCCTTTGCTGAAAATGCATGGAATTGTCTTGCCTGGAATTAACTTGTATTGAATGGCCTGAAATTGCCTTGACTGGAATGGCGTGAAATTGCATTGCCTGGAATTTTTTTTTTGAAATAGAATTTAATTGCCTTTCCTGGAATTTTCTTATTTGAGATTGTCTGGAATTGCCTTCCCTGTTACTGCCTTGCCTGGAATTTCCACGAATTGTATTACTTTAAATTGCCTTACCTGGAATTGCCTGGAATTGACTTCCCTGGTATTTCCTTGCCTGAAATTGCTTTGCCTGGTATTACCTTACCTGAAATTTTCTTGAATTTTACTGCCTGGAATTGCCTTGTTTGAAATTGCCTGAAATTTCCTCGCCTTTAGTTGCCTTGCTTAGAATTGCCTGGATTTGCCTTGCCTGGAATATTTTTTTCGGGAATAGACTTTAATTGCTTTTCCTAAAATTTCCTTGTCTGGGATTTCCTGAAATTTTCTTCCCTGGTACTGCCTTGCCTGGAATTGCCAAGAATTGCCTTACGTTTAATTTCCTTGCCTGAAATTTTCTAAAATTGACTTTCCTGGAATTGCCTTGACTGGAATTTTCTTGCCTGGAGTCACCTGCAACTGTCTTGACTGAAATTGCCTTAATTTTTTTTGCCTGAAATTACCTTGCTGAGAATTACCTGGTATTCAATTGCCTGGAATTGTCTTGTCTTCTATTTTCTAAAATTGCGTTTCCTGGAAATTCCTTGCCTGAATTTTTCTGGAGGTTTCTTGCCTGAAATCGCCATCTCTAGAAATGCCTGGAATTGCTTTACCTGGAATTGACTTGGATAAAATGGTCTGGAATTGCATAGCCTGAAATGTTCTGCAATTGCCTTGCCTGAAATTGCCTTGCCTGAAATTGACTTGCCTGGAATTGCCTTGTCTAAAATTGCCTGAAATTGCCTTGTATAGAATTCCCTTGCTTGAAATTATCTGGAATTGCCTTGCCTGAAATTGCCTTGTTTGGAATTGCCTTGCCTGGAATTTTCTTACCTGGAATATCATTGCATAAAATTGCCTTTCTTAGAAATAAATTGCCTGGAATTGCTTTGCCTGGAATTTCCTTGCCTGGAATCACCTGCAATTGCCTTGACTAAAATTGTTTTGCCTGGGTTTGCCTTGCCTGATATTGTCTTGCTTGTAATTTTTTTTGAATTCCACTGCCTGAAATTGTCTTGTCTGAAATTGCCTGAAATTGCCTTGCCTTGAGTTTCCTTACCTAGAATTGTCTTGCCAGGAATTGCCTCACATGGAATTGCCTGAAATTGTTTTTCCTAAAATTGCCTTGTCTGGAATTGCCATGCCTTGAATTTGCTTGCCTGAAATCACCTGCAATTGCCTTGATTGGAATTGCCTTGCCTGGAATTGCCTTTAATTTTCTTACCAGGAATTACCTTGCCTAAAATTGTTTTGCCTGGAGTGTAAACAAATTGCCTTGCCTGGAGTTGCCTTACCTAGAATTGCCTGGAATTGTCTTGCCTGGAATTGACTTACATAAAATTGCCTGGAATTGAGTTACCTAAATTTATTTTGCCTGTAATTCACTTGCCTGAAATTTCCTTGCCTGGAATTGCCTTGCCTTGAATAGCTTTGCCTGGAATTATTTTTGCCTGTAATCGCCAGCAGTTGCCTTTCCTGGAATTGCCTTGCCTGAAATTGCCTGTAATTTCCTCGCCTGGAATTTCCTTGCATGAAAATACCTGGTATTTAATTGCCTGAAATAGCCTTGCCTGCAATTGCCTAGAAACACCTTGCCTGGATTTTTCTGGAGTTTTCTTGCCTGGAATGGCCTTCCGTGGAAATGCCTGAAATTGCCTTTTTTGGCATTGACTTGGATGATATGGCCTGGAATTGCCTTGACTGGAATGGCCTGGAATTGCCTTGCCTGGAATAGACTTTAATTTTCTTTCCTGAAATTTTCTAGCCTGGAATTGCCTAAAATTGCCTTTTCTATAATTGCTTTGCGTGGAATTGCCAGGAATGGTGTTGCCTTGAATTTTCTTCTCTGGTATTGCCTGGAATTTCCTTGCCTGAAATTTCATTGCCTGGAATTGCCTTTCTTGGAATTTCTTTGACTTAAATTGTCTGGAATTGCATTGCCTGAAATTGCCTTGCCTGCAATTGCCTAAAGTTTCCTTGCCTAAAATCTTCTTGTCTGGAATTTTCTGGACTTTCCTTACCTGGAATAGCCTTTCCTAAAAATTCCTGGAATTGCCTTGCCTGGAATTGACTTGAATGGAATGGTTTGAAATTTTCTTGCCTGGAATGGCCTGGAATTTTCTTGCCTCCAATATTTTTGTATTAAATTGTTTTGCCTGTAATTGAATTGCCTGGAATTGCCTTGACTGAAACTGCCTTGCTTTAAATTCCCAGGCCTATAATGGCCTGTAATGACCTTGTCTTGATTTGCCTTTTCTGAAATTTAATGGAATTGCCTTATCTGCATTTGCCTGTAATTGCCTTGCTTGGAATCGTCTTGCCTGAAATTTCCTGGAATTGTCTTGCTTGAAATTGCCATGACTTGAATTTTTTGGAATTGTCTTTTCTGGTATTGACTTGCTTGAAATTGCCTTTCCTGGAATATTCTTGCATGAAATTGCCTTGCCTGGAATTGCCTTGTCTAAAATTGCCTTGCCTGGAATTTCCTGTAATTGTTCTGCGTGAACTTGCCTTACCTATAATTGCCTAAAATTGTCTTACCTGGAATTGCCTTACATAGAATTCCCTGGAATTGTTTTGCCTGGAATCACCTTATGTCGATTTTTTGCCTGGAATTGACTTGCCTGAAATTCCCTTGCCTGGAGTTGTTTTGCCTGGAATTGCCTTGCCTGGAATTTTCTTGCCTGGAATCACCTGCAATTGCCTTGCCTGAAATTGCCTTGCCGAAATTGCCTTTAATATCCTTGCCTGGAATTACTTTGCCTGGAAATACTTAGTATTCAATTACGTGGAATTGCCTTGCCTGGAATTGCCTGGAATTGCCTTGCCTGTAAATTATTTGCTAAAATTTTCTAAAGTATCCTTGCCTGGAATAGGCTTTCCTGAAAATGCCTGGAATTGCCTTGCCTGGAATTCACTTGGCTGAAATTTCCTGGAATAGCCTTTCCTGGAATTGCCTTTTCTGGAATAGAATTTAGTTGCCTTTCCTGGAATTCCCTTGCCTGGAATTGCTTGGAATTGCCTTCGATGGAATTGCCTTGCCTGAAATTCCCAGAAATTATTTTGTCTTGAATTGCCTTGCCTGAAATTCCCTGAAATTGCCTTGCCTTAAATGGCCTTGCCTGAAATTTCCTTGAACTGCCCTGCCTAGAATTGCCTTGTCTAAAATTGCATTGTCTGGAATTGCCTGGAATTGCCTTTCCTAGTATGGCCTTGAATTCCCTTGCATGGAAGTGCGTTTTTTGGAATTGCTTAAAAATGTTTTGCCTGGATTTACCTTGCTTGAAATTGCCTGGAAATTCATAACCTAAAATTTTTATGCCTGGAGTTTTCTGTAAATCTTTTGCCCAGAATTGCCATGCCTTGAATTGCCTGGAATTGCCTTACCTGGAGTTGCCTTGCTTGGAATTGCCTTGCCTAGAATTGCCTTGCCTGAAATTTTCTGGAAGTGTTTTACCTGGAATTGCCTTGCCTGGAATTTCTTTTTCTAGTTTGTCTGGCTTGGAATTGCCTTGTTTTGCTTTGCACTGTGTAGAATTGTTTTGCCTGAAACTGTATGTTTTGAAATTGCCTTGCCTTGCTTTGCTTGCCTGGAATTTTCTTGCCTAAAATTGTTTGAAATCGCCTTGACTGGAATTGCTTTTCCTGGAATTGCTTTTTCTTGAATAGACTTTAATTGCCTTCGCTGAAGTTGCCTTGCCTGGAAATTCCTGGAATTTCCTTGACTCGAATTGCCTTACCTGGAATTTCCTGAAATCTCATTGACTTCAGTTGCCTGTTCTAGAATTGCCTAAAACTGCCTATCCTGAAATTGCCTTACCTCGAATTTTCTTGCATGGAATTGACTTTCCTGAAATTCCCTTGCCTGGAATTTCCTTGCATGGAATTGCCTTGCCTGACATTGCCTTTAATTTCTATGCCTAAAATTACCTTGCTTGGAATTTCCAGAAATTCAATTGCCTGGGTTTGCCTTGCTTGCAGTTACCTGGAATTACCTTTCCAGAAATGTTCTGGACTTCCTGTGCCTGGAATAGACTTGCCTGGAAATAAAGGGAATTGCTTTGAGAGGAATTTCCTAAGATGGAATGGCCTGGAATTGCCTTGCCTGGAATTGTTTGAAATTTCCTTACCTGAAATTGCCTTACATGGAATTGCCTGGAATTGACTTGCCTGGAATTGCGTGAAATTCCCTTTTTCAGTATTACTTTGCCTTGAATTGCCTGCAATTGCTTTTCTGTAATTACCTTTCCTGGAATTGCTTTAATTGCTTTTTTTGAAATTACCTTGCCTAAATTTGTCTGGAATTGCCTTGCCTGAAATTGCTATCTCGAGTGTGTCCTGGAATGGCCTTGTCTGGAATTCCCTTTCCTGGAATTTTTTGGAGTTTGCTTGCCTGGAATCGCTATCCCTAAAATTGCCAGAAATTTTCTTGCCTGGAATTGCCTTAAATTTTCTTGCCTTGCCCGGAATGGCCTACAATTGCCTTGCCTTGAATAGCATCGAATTGCCTTGCCTAAAATTGCTTTTCTTGAAATTTGCCTGGAATTATTTTGCCTAGAATTTCCTTGCCTGGAATTGCCTTGCATGTAGTTGCCTAAAATTGCCTTGCCTGAAATTGCCTTGCATGGAATTGACTGGAAATGCCTTGACAAAAATTGCGTTGCCTGGAGTTTTCTTCAATTGCCTTTCCTGGAATTGCCTTGTCTGGAATTGCCTGAAATTACCTTGCCTAAAATTGCCTTCCCTGGAATAACGTCGAATGTCATTGCCTGATATTTCCGTGCCTGGAATTGCCTGAAATTGCCTTGCCTGGAATTGCCTTTTCTGGAATTGCCTTACATGGATTATCCTTGCATGATATTGTCTTGCCTAAAATTGCCTTCCCTAATTGGCTTGCCTGAAATTGCCTTGCCTGAAATTCTTTGAAATATCCCTGCCTAGCATTGTGGGCCGCATGGGGCGCATGAGGATCTTCGGTCCAGGGCATGGCATGGGAGTCCTGGCCACAGCGGCTCACTGCCTGGTCTGGGGCATGGCCCGGATGAGCAAGTGGATGAGCAAGCGGGGCCCACGGAGCTTCAGGGGCTGCAAGAGCCAGGGCACCAAGTACACCGGCTTTCTTACCATCGGCTGGAGTTTTGTGCAGATCAAGGAGATGGTCCCGGAGTTCGTCGTCCTGGATATGACCGGCTTCAAGCTAAAGCCCTACGTGAACTACCACGCACCTGTGGGTGAGGAGACGCCCCTGACAACCGCGCAGGTCTTCAGTGAAACCGTGGCGCCTGCCATCGAAAAGGACTTCAAAGACAGCAACTTCGACCCTGATAACCTGGAAAAGTATGGCTTCGAGCATACACAGGAGGGAAAGCTCTCCCAGCTGTACCCCAGAAACTTCCTGCGCTAGCCTGGGGGTGGGGGCTGCGAGCTGGAGGCGTTCCTGGGGAGGGGAGGCCCGCCCTTATCTCATTTCCATTAAAGGCCTTTGCCAGCTCTGCGGTGTTTGTTTTTTGACCACAGGTCATGGCAAAGTGTGCAACAGGACAGATTTTACTGCAGAGACCTAGGCAGAGTTCTCTTGCAGACTCTGCACAGTGTGAACTTCTTTAGAAGTCATCTTCCCAGCCAGAAGGTTCTGGGAACCTGCTAAGGGCAAGAACACATTACTCAGCTTGCAGGAGAAAGAATTTACAAGGCAGATTGTGCCAGACGAAAACCCTGGTTTCAGCTCACCCAGAGAGCAAAGATCTAGAGATGGGGTCTCACTGTGCTGCCCAGACTGGTCTTGAATTCATGGGCTCAAGTGATCCACCGCCTCCGCCTCCCACAATGCTGGGATTACAGGTGTGAGCCGCTGCGTGCAGCCTAGGAAGATTCGTCACAATATTATATTAGCATGTTGTGTTGTATCATCAGAAAATAAGAAATAAAGGGATAAAGTGCATATTTTGCACGAGTCACCTATAGTCATATCAGTAAATGCTGAGAATTTGACAGGTAGTGGCCTGCATTTCTTTTTTTTAGGAAGGCAAGGAAAAGAGGAAGAAAAAGGAGAGAGAACAGGAATATTGCTTTATTCTATGAATGGATTTATAACTGATCATTATTTTGTGTATTTGATGGATAATGTATATTTTATGTATCTAAAGTGGAGAGCTCTATAAGATAGGTTTGTTTGACTGATCTGCTTCAGATTCTGATATTAATTTTCTGTCTCGTTGAGTATAAATCTCAGACAGATCAACCAGACAGAAAATTGACAAGGATGTCCAGGACTTGAACTCAGACCTGGAACAAGTAAACCTGATAGACATTTACAGAACTCTCCACCCCAAATCCACAGAATATACATTCTTCTCAGCACCACATCACACCTACTCCAAATTGACCACATAATTGGAAGTAAAGCACCTCAGCAAATGCAAAACAACTGAAATCATAACAAACAGTCTCTCAGACCATAGTGCAATCAAGTTGGAACTCAGAATTCAGAAAATAACTCAGAACCGCACAGCTTCATGGAAACTGAACAACTGGTTTTGAATGTTGATTGATAAACAATGAAATGAAGGCAGAAATAAAGAAGTTCACCTTGCCTAAAATTGCCTTCCTGAATAACGTCGAATGTCATTGCCTGATATTTCCGTGCCTGGAATTGCCTGAAATTGCCTTGCCTGGAATTGCCTTTTCTGGAATTGCCTTACATGGATTATCCTTGCATGATATTGTCTTGCCTAAAATTGCCTTCCCTAATTGGCTTGCCTGAAATTGCCTTGCCTGAAATTCTTTGAAATATCCCTGCCTAGCATGGGCGCATGAGGATCTTCGGTCCAGGGCATGGCATGGGAGTCCTGGCCACAGCGGCTCACTGCCTGGTCTGGGGCATGGCCCGGATGAGCAAGTGGATGAGCAAGCGGGCCCACGGAGCTTCAGGGGCTGCAAGAGCCAGGCACCAAGCACACCGCTTTCTTACCATCGGCTGGAGTTTTGTGCAGATCAAGGAGATGGTCCCGGAGTTCGTCGTCCTGGATATGACCGGCTTCAAGCTAAAGCCCCACGTGAACTACCACGCACCTGTGGGTGAGGAGACGCCCTGACAACCGCGCAGGTCTTCAGTGAAACCGTGGCGCCTGCCATAAAAAGGACTTCAAAGACAGCAACTTCGACCCTGATAACCTGGAAAAGTATGGCTTCGAGCATACACAGGAGGGAAAGCTCTCCAGCTGTACCCCAGAAACTTCCTGCGCTAGCCTGGGGTGGGGCTGCGAGCTGGAGGCGTTCCTGGGAGGGGCGGCCCGCCCTTATCTCATTTCCATTAAAGGCCTTTGCCAGCTCTGCGGTGTTTGTTTTTTGACCACAGGTCATGGCAAAGTGTGCAACAGGACAGATTTTACTGCAGAGACCTAGGCAGAGTTCTCTTGCAGACTCTGCACAGTGTGAACTTCTTTAGAAGTCATCTTCCCAGCCAGAAGGTTCTGGGAACCTGCTAAGGGCAAGAACACATTACTCAGCTTGCAGGAGAAAGAATTTACAAGGCAGATTGTGCCAGACGAAAACCCTGGTTTCAGCTCACCCAGAGAGCAAAGATCTAGAGATGGGGTCTCACTGTGCTGCCCAGACTGGTCTTGAATTCATGGGCTCAAGTGATCCACCGCCTCCGCCTCCCACAATGCTGGGATTACAGGTGTGAGCCACTGCGTGCAGCCTAGGAAGATTCGTCACAATATTATATTAGCATGTTGTGTTGTATCATCAGAAAATAAGAAATAAAGGGATAAAGTGCATATATTTTGCACGAGTCACCTATAGGTCATATCAGTAAATGCTGAGAATTTGACAGGTAGTGGCCTGCATTTCTTTCTTTTTTTTTAGGAAGGCAAGGAAAAGAGAGGAAGAAAAAAAGGGAGAGAGAACAGGAATATTGCTTTATTCTATGAATGGATATTAACAATAACTGATCATTATTTTGTGTATTTGAAGTGGATAATGTATATTTTATGTATCTAAAGTGGAGAGCTCTAAAAGTGCTTATTAGGTTTGCTTGTTACTGATCTGCGTTCAGATTCTGGATATCCTTATTAATTTTCTGTCTCGTTGAGTATAAATCTCAGACAGATCAACCAGACAGAGAATTGACAAGGATGTCCGGGACTTGAACTAAGACCTGGAACAAGCAAACATGATAGACATTTACAGAACTCTCCACCCAAATCCACAGAATATACATTCCTCAGCACCACATCACACCTACTCCAAAATTGACCACATAATTGAAGTAAAGCACCTCAGCAAATGCAAAACAACTGAAATCATAACAAACAGTCTCTCAGACCATAGTGCAATCAAGTTGAACTCAGAATTCAGAAAATAACTCAGAACCGCACAGCTTCATGGAAACTGAACAACTGGCTCTGAATGTTGATTGATAAACAATGAAATGAAGGCAGAAATAAAGAAGTTCTTTGAAACCAACGAGAATGAAGACACAACGTACCAGAATCTCTGGGACACATTTAAAGCAGTCTGTAGAGGAAAATATATAGCAATAAGTGCCCACATGAGAAGAGTGGAGAGATCCAAAATTGACACCCTATCGTCAAAATTGAAAGAGCTAGAGGAGCAAGATCAAAAAGCTCAAAACCTAGCAAAGACAAGAAATAACTAAGATCAGAGCAGAACTGAAGGAGATAGAGACAAGAAAACCCTTCAAAAATCAATAAATCTAAGAGCTGGTTTTTGAAAAGATCAACAAAATAGACAGACCACTAGCCAGACTGATAAAAAAAGAGAGAACAACCAAATAGATGCAATAAAAACGATAAAGGGGAAATCACCACAGATTCCACAGAAATTCAAACCATCATCAGAGAATACTACAAACAACTCTATGCACATAAACTAGTAAATCAGGAAGAAATGGATAAATTCCTGACGCCTGTGTCCTCCCAAGCCTAAACCAGGAGGAAGCCAAAACTATGAATAGACCAATAACAAGGTCTGAAGTTGAGGCAGCAATTAAGAGCCTACCACAAAAAAAAAGCCCAGGTCCAGATGGGTTCACAGCTGAATTCTACCAGACACACAAAGAGGATCTGGTACCATTCCTTCTGAAACTATTCCAAATAATCCAAAAAGAGGGAACCCTTCCCAAATCATTTTATGAGACCAACATCATCCTGATACCAAAACCTGGCAGAGACTCAACAAGAAAAGAAAACTTCAGGCCAATATCCATGATGAACATAGATGCAAAATCTTCAATAAAATACTGGCAAACCGATTGCAACAGCACATTAAAAACTTATCCATCATGATCAAGTAGGATTCATCCTGGGATGCAAGGCTGGTTCAACATACGCAAGTCTATAAATGTAATTCACCACATAAACAGAAGCAAAACAAAACCACATGATTATCTCAATTGATGCAGAGAAGGCATTTGACAAAATTCAACAGCCCTTTATGCTAAAACCCTCAATAAACTTGGTATTGATGGAACATATCTCAAAGTAATAAAAGCTATTTATGACAAACCAACAGCCAATATCATACTTAATGGGCAAAACTGGAAGCATTCCCTTTGAAATCTGGCACTAGACAAGGATGCCCTCTCTCACCACTCCTATTCAACATAGTACTGGAAGTTCTAGCCAGAGCAATCAGGCAAGAAAAGAAATAAAGGGTATTCAAATAGGAAAGGTGGAAGCCAAATTGTCTCTATTTGCAGACGACATGATAGTATACCTAGAAGACCCCATCACCTCAGCCCAAAAGCTCCTGAAACTGATAAGCAACTTCAGCAAAGTCTCAGGATATAAAATCAATGTTCAAAAATCACAAGCATTCCTATACACCAATAACAGACTTAAAGAGAACCAAATCAAGAACGAACTGCCATTCACAATTGCTACAAAGAAAATAAAATACCTAGGAATACAACTCACAAGGAATGTAAGGGACCTCTTTAAGGAAAACTACAAACCACTGCTCAACGAAATAAGAGAGGACACAAACAGATGGAGAAACATTCCATGTTCGTGGTTAGGAAGAATCAATATCGTGAAAATGGCTATACTGCCCAAAGTAATTTACACAATCAATGCTATCCCCATCAAACTACCATTGAATTTCTTCACAGAACTGGAAAACCACCATGAATTTCATATGGAACCAAAAAGAGCCCGCATAGCCAAGTCAATTCTAAGCAAAAGAACACAGCGGAGGCATCACACTACCAGACTTCAAACTATACTACAAGTCTATAAATGTAATTCACCACATAAACAGAAGCAAAACAAAACCACATGATTATCTCAATTGATGCAGAGAAGGCATTTGACAAAATTCAACAGCCCTTTATGCTAAAACCCTCAATAAACTTGGTATTGATGGAACATATCTCAAAGTAATAAAAGCTATTTATGACAAACCAACAGCCAATATCATACTTAATGGGCAAAACTGGAAGCATTCCCTTTGAACCGCACTAGACAAGGATGCCCTCTCACCACTCCTATTCAACATAGTACTGGAAGTTCTAGCCAGAGCAATCAGGCAAGAAAAGAAATAAAGGGTATTCAAATAGGAAAGGTGGAAGCCAAATTGTCTCTATTTGCAGACGACATGATAGTATACCTAGAAGACCCCATCACCTCAGCCCAAAAGCTCCTGAAACTGATAAGCAACTTCAGCAAAGTCTCAGGATATAAAATCAATGTGCAAAAATCACAAGCATTCCTATACACCAATAACAGACTTAAAGAGAACCAAATCAAGAACGAACTGCCATTCACAATTGCTACAAAGAAAATAAAATACCTAGGAATACAACTCACAAGGAATGTAAGGGACCTCTTTAAGGAAAACTACAAACCACTGCTCAACGAAATAAGAGAGGACACAAACAGATGGAGAAACATTCCATGTTCGTGGTTAGGAAGAATCAATATCGTGAAAATGGCTATACTGCCCAAAGTAATTTACACAATCAATGCTATCCCCATCAAACTACCATTGAATTTCTTCACAGAACTGGAAAACCACCATGAATTTCATATGGAACCAAAAAGAGCCCATAGCCAAGTCAATTCTAAGCAAAAGAACACAGCGGAGGCATCACACTACCAGACTTCAAACTATACTACAAGGCTACAGTAATCAAAACAGCATGGTACTGGTACCAAAACAGAGATATAGACCAATGGAACAGAACAGAGGCATCGGAGGCAACACAACATATCTACAACCATATTATCTTTGATAAACCAGACAAAACAAGCAATGGGGAAAGGATTCCTATTTAATAAATGGTGTTGGGAAAACTGGCTAGCCATGTGCAGAAAGCGGAAACTGGGCCCCTTCCTGACACCTTACACTAAAATTAACTCCAGATGGATTAAATACTTAAACATAAGACCTGACACCATAAAAACCCTAGAAGAAAATCTAGGCAAAACCATTCAGGACATAGGAGTAGGCAAGGACTTCATGAACAAAACACCAAAAGCATTGGCAACAAAAGCCAAAATAGACAAATGGGACCTAATCAAACTCCACAGCTTCTGCACGGCAAAAGAAACAGTCACTAGAGTGAATCGGCAACCATCAGAATGGGAAAAATCTTTGCAGTTTACATCTGACAAAGGGCTGATATCCAGAATTTACAAAGAACTCAAACAGATTTACAGGAAAAAAACAAACAAGCCCATTCAAAATGGGCAAAGGATATGAACAGACACTTTACAAAAGAAGACATACATGAGGCCAACAAACATATGAAAAAGTGCTCATCATCACTGGTCATTAGAGAGATGCAAATCAAAACCACATTGAGATACCATCTCATGCCAGTTAGAATGGCGATCATTAAAATATCTGGAGACAGCAGATGCTGGAGAGGATGTGGAGAAATAGGAACACTCTTACACTGTTGGTGGGAGTGTAAATTAGTTCAACCATTGTGGAAGACAGTGTGGCGATTCCTCAGGGACCTAGAAATAGAAATTCCATTTGACCCAGCAATCCCATTACTGGGTATATATCCAAAGGACTATAAATCTTTCTACTATAAGGACACATGCACACGAATGTTCATTGCAGCACTGTTTACAATAGCAAAGACCTGGAACCAACCCAAATGCCCATCGATGATAGACTGGACTGGGAAAATGTGGCACATATACACCATGGAATATTATGCAGCAATCAAAATGATGAGTTTGTGTCCTTTGTAAGGACATGGATGAATCTGGAGAACATCATTCTCAGCAAACTGACACAAGAACAGAAAAGAAATACCACATATACTCACTCATAGGTGGGTGAGAAAATGAGAACACATGGACACAGAGAGGGGTCTACTATACACTGGGGTCTATTGGGGAATGGGGAGGGACAGCGGGGGGGCTGGGGAGGGATAGCCTGGGGATGAATGCCAAGTGTGGGTGAAGGGGAGGAAGGCAGCAAAACACACTGCCATGTGTGTACCTATGCAACTATCTTGCACGTTCTGCACATGTACCCCAAAACCTATAATGCAATAAAAATTAAAAATAAATAAATAAATAAAAGAAAAAAAATATCCCTGCCTAAAATTGTATGGATTTCCCTTCCCTTCGAATCCCTTTCCTGGAGTAGCCTGGAATTGCCTTACCTGGAATTGCCTTGCCTAAAATTGCCCTGAGTTGCCTTGCCTGGAATTGCCTGCAATTGCCTTGCCTGTAATGGCCTGGAATTTCTGTTCCCAAAATTTATTTGCCTGGAATGGAATGGAATTCTTTTGCCTGGAACTGCATTGCCTGGAATTACCTGAAATTTTTTAAAATTTTCTTTCTCAGAATTGCCTTACCTGAAATTTCCTTGTCTGGAATTGATTTGCCTGAAATTCCTTTGCCTGGAATTGCCTTGCCTGAAATTTCTTTACTTGCAATTGCCTGAAAGTGCCTTTTCTGGAACTTTCTTATTTGGAATTGCCTTGCCTGGAGTTGCTTGGAATTGACTTGCCTTCAAATAACTTGCCTGGGGTAGCCGGAAATTGTCTTGCCTAAAATTGTTGCCTCAAATTGCCTTCCCTGGAATTTCTTTGCCTGAAATTGCCTTGCATGGAACTGACAAAAATTTCTTTGCCTAAAATTGTCTTGCCTGAAATTGCATGGAATTGCCTTGTCTGGAATTGTCTTGCCTGGAATTCCTTTGCAAAAGATTGCCTGGAATTTTTTTGCTGGGAATTCCCTTGCCAGGAATTGCCTAAAATTGTTTTGTCTGGAATTGCCTTGACTGTAATGTGCTGAAATTGCAATACCAGGAGTTGCCTTACCTAGAATTGCCTGAAATTGTTTTACCTAAAATTGCCTAAAATTTCCTATCCTCGAATTACCTTACCTGAAATATTTTTGTGTGAAATTTCCTGCAATTGCCTTGCCTGGAATGTGCTGAAGTTTACTTACCTGAATTTGCCTTACCTAGAATTGTCTGAAATTGTGTTGCCTGGAATTGCCTTGCCTGAAATTGCTTTACATAAAATTTCCTTGCCTGGAATTGACTTTCTAAATTTTTCCAGAATTGCCTTGCCTGGAATTCTATGGAATTTTCATGCCCAGAATTGACTTGCATTGAATTGCATGAAATTTCCTTGCCTGGAATTGCTTTGCTTGGACTTGCGTGGAATTGCCTGGAATGGCCTTGCCTAAAATTACCTTTTATAAAATGGTGTAGAATGGCCTTGCCTCAAATTGCCTTGTTTGAAATTGCCTGGAATTGCTTTGGCTCAAATTTTCTTTCTTGAAATGGCCAGGAATTTTCTTTTCTGGTATTGAGTTGCCTGGAATTTCCTTGCCTGGTATTGCCTTGCCTGGAAATGCCTTTAATTGCCTTGTCTAACATTTTGTTGCCTGGAATTGCCTTGCCTGAAATTGCCTGCAATTGCCTTGCCTTCAATTTTCTTGCCTGGAATTTTCTTGCCTTCAATTCCTTTGCCTGGAATTGCCTTGCCTGGAATTCCCTAGAGTTGTCTTGCCTGGAATTGCCTTGCCTAAAATTGCCTGGAATTAATTTGGCTGAAATTGATCTGCCTGAAATGGCCTGAAATTGCTATAAGTGGAATTGCATTGCCTAGAATTGTCTTGACTGGTATGGCCTGGAATTTCCATTGCTGAAATTGCCTTCCCTTGTATTGCCTTGTTAGTAATTGCCAGGAATTGCCTCGTTTGGAATTGCCTTGCCTGGAATTGCCTCAAATTATTTTGCCTAAAATTTCCATGACTGCCATTGCCTGGAATTGCCTTGCTGGGTGTTGCCTGGAATTACCTTGACTGAAAGCTTTTTGCGTGGAATTGCCTGGAATATTTTTGGGTGTAATTGCCTTACCTGGAATTGCCTTGTTTCAAATTGCCTGAAATTGACCTGCCTAGAATTGCCTTGCTGTTATTTGCATGGAAGTGCCTTTCCTGAAATTGTATTGCTAGAAATTGCATGGAATTTTTTTGCCTAAAATTGCCTCTAATTGCCTTGAAAGAAATGGTCTTGCTTGGAATTCTTGTTCCTGTAATTGACTAAAATTTTCTTGCCTGAATTTGTCTTACCTGGAATTGCCTGAAAATGTTTTGAATAGAATTGTCTTCCTTGAAATTGCCTTGCCTTTAATTGCCTGGAATTACCTTGCCTGAAATTTTCTTGCCTGGAAATGTCTGGAATTGCCCTGAGTGCAATTGCTTTGCTTGAAATTGCCTATAATTTTCTTGCCATGAATTGCCTTGCCTCATATTGCCTGGAAGTGTTTTGAATGGAATTGCCTTTCTGGGAATTGCATAAAATTGCCTGCCCAGAATTGCCTTACTGGGAATTGCATGGAATTGCCTCTAATTGTCTTGACAGAAATTGCCTTGTCTGAAATTGTCGTGCCTGGAATTGACTGGAATTTTCTTGCCTTAATTTGACTTGCCTGGAATTGCATGGAATTGCCTTGCCTAAAATTGCTTACTCTGAAATTGATTGGAGTTGTCTTGCCTGGAATTGTCTTTCCTGGAATTGCCTGAATTGCACTGCATGGAATTGCCTTGCTGGAAATTGCCTGAAATTGCCTTGCCTAACATTACCTGAAATTCCCTTGCATGATATAGCCTTGCCTGAAATAGCCTCGAATTGCCTTGCCTGGAATTGCCTTGGAAGAATTGCCTTGCCTTGAGTATAGTTGTATGAAATTGCCTTGAGTGGCATTGCCTTGCCTAAAATTGCCTTGCGTGGAAATGTCTTGCCTGGAATAGCCTTGCCTGGTATTTTCTAAAATTGCCTTGTCTGGAATTACCTTTCCTAGAATTGCCTTGCCTGTAATTATTTTGTCAGGAATTTGTTGGAATTGTTTTGCCTGAAATAGCTTGCCTAGAATTACATGGAATTGCCTTGCCTGAAATTGCCTGGAATTACCTTGCTTGAAATTACCTTGCCTGGAATGGCCTGAAATTGCCATGAATAAAATTGCTTTGCCTGGTATTGCCTTGCCAGTAATTGCCTGGAATTATCTCGCCTGTAATTGTCTTGCCTGGAATTGCCTTGAATTGTCTTTCCTAGAATTCCCATGACTGCAATTTTCTGGAATAACCTTGCCTGAAATGGCCTTGCCTGAAATTGTTTTGCTTGAAATTTCCTTGCTGGAATTGCCTGGAACTACCTTGCCTGGAATTTTTTTTTGCCTGGAATTGCCTTGAGTTAAATTGCCTTTTCTAAAATTTTCTGGAATTACTTTGCCTAGAATTGACTTGCCTGGAATTGCCTTGCTGGGAATTGCATGGAATTTCCTTGCCTGAAGTTGCCTTCCCTAAAATTATTTCTAATTTCCTTGACTAAAATTGCCTTGCCTGGAATTCTCGACTCTGGAATTGACTAAAATTTTCTTGGCTGAGTTTGCCTTGCTTGAAATTTTCTAAAATTGCCTTGAATAAAATTGCCTTGCTTGGAATTGCTTTGCCTGGAATTTCCTGGAATAACCTTGCCTGAAATTTTTATGCCTGGGATTGCCTGCAACTGCCTTGAGTGCAATTGCATTGCCTGGAATTGCCTTGCCTCAAATTGCTGAAAATTGCCCTTCCTGGAATTGCCTTGCTGGGAATTGCATGGGATTGCCTTACTTTGGATTTCCTTGCTGGGAATTGCATGGAATTGCCTTGCCTGGAATTGCTTTGCCTCGAATTGCCTTTAATTGCCTTGAAAGAAATTGCCTAGCCTGGAATTCCCGTGCCTGAAATTGACTGGAATTTTTTGACTGACTTTGTCTTGCCTGAAATTGCCTGGAATTTCCTTGAATAGAGTTGCTTTGCTCTGAATTGCCTTGCCTTTAATTGCCTTGCCTTGAATTGCCTGAAATTACCTTGCATGGAATTTTCTTGCCAGTAATTGCCTTGATTTTAATTGCCTTGCCTGGAATTGCGTTGCCTCAAATTGCCTTGCCTTAAATTGCCTGGAATTGTTTTGCCTTTAATTGACATGCCTGAAATTTCATAAAGTTTTCTTGCCTAAATTGTCTTGTGGGGAATTGCATGAAATTGCCTTGCCTGGAATTGCCTTGCCTGGAATTTCCTCTAATTGCCTTGACAGAAATTGCCTTGTCTGAAATTGCTGTGCCTGGAATTGACTGGAATTTTTTTGCTTAAATTTGCCTTGTCTGGAATTGCCTGGAATTACCTTGCAAAGAATTGCTTACCCTGAAATTGATTGGAGTTTTCTTGCCTGGAATTGTCTTTTCTGGAATTGGCTGGAATTGGGCTTCGTGGAATTGCCTTGCTGGAAATTGCCTGGAATTGCCTTGCCTAACATTACCTGAAATTTTATTGTATAAAATTGCCTTGCCTGGAATAGCCTTGGTGAAATTGCCTTGCCTAGAATATAGTTGTATAAAATTGCCTTGTGTGGAATTGCCATGCCTGGAATAGTTTTTCCTGGAAATGTTTTGCCTGGAATTGCCTCGCGTGGTATTGCCTAAATTGCCTTGTCTGAAATTACCTTCCTAGAATTGCCTTGCCTGGAATTCCTTTGTCTGGAATTGCCTGAAAAAGTTTCGCCTGGGATAGCCTTGCCTGGTATTGTTTAAAATTGCATTGTGTTAAATTACCTTGCCTAGAATTCCCTTGTCTGGAATTACCTGGAATTGTTTCACCTGGAATTGCCTTGCCTAAAATTTTCTTGCCTGGAATTGTATGAAATTGCCTTTAATTGACTTGCCAGGAATTCTTTTCTGGAATTGCCGTGCCTGCAATTGCCTGAATTTTTTTTGTCTGAAAATTGCCTTGCATGAAATTGCCTAGAATTGCTTTTCACTGAATTGATTGAATTTGCCTTGCCTGGAACTGTCTTGACTGGAATTGCCTGGAATTGCTTTGTGTGAAAATGCCTTCTCAGAAATGCCTTGAATTACCTTGCCTAGAATTTCCTTGCCTGGGATAGACTGGAATGGTTTTGCTTGAAATTGCCTGGAATATCCTTGACTGGAATTGCCTGGAATGGCCTTGCCTGAAATTGCCTTTCATGAGATGATGTAGAATGGCCTTGACTCGAATTTTCTTGTTTGGAATTGCCTTGAGTTGCCTTGGCTCGAATTTCTTTTGCCTTGAATGGTCTGGAATTGCCTTGCCTGGAATTGAGTTGCCTGGAATTGCCTTGCCTGAAATTGACTTGCCTGGAATTACTTTGCCAAAAATTGCCTGAAATTGCCTTGCTGGAATTGCCTTGCCTGAAATTGCCTTTAATTTCCTTGCCTGGAATTTTGTTGCCTAAAATTGCCTTGCATGGAATTGCCTGGAATTGCCTTGCCTTCAATTTTCTTTCCTGGAATTGCCTTCCCTTCAATTTTTTTGCCTGAAATTGCCTTAAATTTTCTTACCTGGAATTGCCTTGGCTGGTGTTGCATAAAATTGCCTTGACTGGAATTGCCATAATTGGAATTGCTTTGCCAGAAATTGCCTAGAATTGCCTTGCCTGAAATTGCCTTGCCTGGAATTGCCTTTAATTGCCTTGTCTGCAATTTTTTGCCTGTAATTGCCTTGCCTGAAATTTGCTGGAATTGCTTTGCCTTCAATTCCCTTGCCTGAAATTAATTTCCTTCAATTTACTTGTCAGAAATTGCCAGGAAATGCCTTGCCTGGAATTGCCTTGAATTGCCTTGCCTAAATTTGCCATAAGTGCAATTTCCTGGAATAGCATTGCCTGTAATAGCCTTGCCTGGAATTGCTTTGCTTGGTACTGCCTTGCCTGGAATTGCCTGGAATTAACATGCCTGGAATTTCCTTGCCTGGAATTACCTGTATTTGCCTTTTGTGAAATTGCTATGCCTGGAATTGCCTTTAATTGCCTTGCCTCAAATTGCCTAAAGTTAACTTGCCTGAAATTGCCTTGCTGGTAATTGCATAAAATTGCCTTGCCTGGACTTGCCTTGCCAGGAATTGCATGGGATTGCCTTGCTTGGAATTGCCTTGTCTCAAGTTGCCTGGAATTGCCTTGCTGGGAATTGCATGGAATTGCCTTTCCTGGAATTGCCTTGCCGGGAATTTCATAAAATTGCCTTGCCTGGAATTGCCTCTAATTGCCTTGATAGGAATTGCTTTGCCTGGAATTATTGTGCCTGGAATTGACTGAAACTTTTTAGCCTAATTTTGCCTTGCCTGGAATTGTCTTGAATATAATTGCCTTGCTTGAAATTGCCTTGCCTGAAATTGCCTGGAATTACAATGCCTGGAATTTTCTTGCCTGGAATTGCCTTGAGTGCATTTGCCTTGCCTGAAACTGCCTGGAATTGCCTTGCCTGCAATTGTCTTGCCAGGAATTGCATAGATTTTTTTGCCTGAATTTTCTTGCCAAGAATAGCATGGAATTGCCTTGCCTGGAATTGTCTTGTTTTGAATTGCCTCTAATTGCCTTAACAGAAATTGCCTTCTCTGAAATTGTCGTGCCTGGAGTTGACTGGAATTTTCTTGCCTAAATTTTCCTTGTCTGGAATTGCCTGGAATTGCCTTACATAGAATTGCTTTTTCTGGAATTATTGCAGTTGGCTTGCCTGAAATTTTCTTTCCTGGAATTGCCTCGAATTGCGTTGTGTGGAATTGCCTTGCTGGAAATCGCTTGTAATAGCCTTTCCTAATATTACCTGGAAATGCCTTTCCTGAAATTGCCTTGCTTGAAATTTCTATGCCTGGAAATGCCTTGTCTGAAATTGCCTTGCCTCGAATTGCCTTGCCTGGTGTTGCCTGAAATTGCATTGTCTGAAATTACCTTGCCTAAAATTGCCTTGTCTGGAATTACCTTGTTTGAAATATCCTGGAATTGTTTTGGCTGAAGTAGCCTTGCCTGGAATTCACTGGAATTCCCTTGCCAAAAGTTGCCTTGCCTGGCATTGAGTGGAATTGCCTTGCCTGAAATTGTCTTTAATTGCATTGCTTAAATTTTTCTTGTCTGGAATTGTCATGACTGGAATTGCCTAAAATATTTTGCCTGAAAATTTTCTTGCCTGAAATTGCCTGGAATTGCCTTGCCTAGAATTGCTTTTACTGGAATTGATTGAATTTCCCTATCCTGAAATTGTCTTGCCTGAAATTGCTTGGATTATTTTTGCTTTAAAATGACTTGCTAGGAATTGCCTGAAATTGCCTTTCCTAAAATGACCTTTCCTGGAATAGCCTGAAATAATTTTGCTTGGGTTTTCTGAAATGACCTTGCCTGGAATTGCCTGGAATGGCCTTGCCTGAAATTGCCTTTTATAAAATGGTTTAGAATGGCCTTGCCTCAAATTGCCTTGTTTAAAATTTTCTGGAATTGCTTTGCCTCAAATTTTTTTTGCCTGGAGTGTCCTGGAATTGTGTTACCTGAATTTGCCTTGCCTGGAATTCCCTTGCCTGAAATTGCTTTTCCAGAAACTGCCTGGAATTGCCTTGCCTGGAATTGCCTTGCCTGGAGTTGCCTTGCCTGGAATTGCCTTGCCTTCAATTTTCTTGCCTGGAATTGCCTTTTCTTCAATTCCTTTGCCTGAATTGCCATGCCTGGAATTGCCTAGAGTTGCCTTTCCTGGAATTGCCTTGCCTGAAATTGCCTTGCCTGGAATTCCCTTGCCTGAAATTGCCTGGAATTGCCTTGCCTGGAATTACTTTGCCAGAAATTGCCTGGAATTGCCTTACCCTGGAATTGCCTTTAATAGCCTTGCTGAAATTGCTTTGCTTAAGATTGCCTTGCCTGGAATTGCCTGGAATTGCTTGCCTTGAATTTCTTTTCCAGGAATTCCCTGGAATTGTTTTGCCTGGAATTGTCTTGCCTGAAATTGCCTTGCCTAGAATTCCCGGAAACTGCATTGCCTAGAATTTTTTTCCTGAAATTGCCTGGTATTGCCTTTCCAAAAATTTCCTTACCTAAACTTGCCTTACCTGGAATTGTCTGTCATAAAATATTTTTGCCTGAATTTTCTTGCCTGAAATTGCCTGAATTGCCTTGCCTGAAATTGCATTTCTTGGAATTGCCTTGCATTGCCTTTAGTGGAATTGCCTTGCCTGGAATTGCCTTGCCTTCAATTTTCTTGCCTGGAATTGCCTTTTCTTCAATTCCTTTGCCTGAATTGCCATGCCTGGAATTGCCTAGAGTTGCCTTTCCTGGAATTGCCTTGCCAGAAATTGCCTGCAATTGCCTTGCCTGAAATTGCCTGGAATTGCCTTGCCTGGAATTACTTTGCCAGAAATTGCCTGGAATTGCCTTACCCTGGAATTGCCTTTAATAGCCTTGCTGAAATTGCTTTGCTTAAGATTGCCTTGCCTGGAATTGCCTGGAATTGCTTGCCTTGAATTTCTTTTCCAGGAATTCCCTGGAATTGTTTGCCTGGAATTGTCTTGCCTGAAATTGCCTTGCCTAGAATTCCCGGAAATTGCATTGCCTAGAATTTTTTTTCCTGAAATTGCCTGGTATTGCCTTTCCAAAAATTTCCTTACCTAAACTTGCCTTACCTGGAATTGTCTGTCATAAAATATTTTTGCCTGGAATTTTCTTGCCTGGAATTTGCTCGAATTGCCTTGCCTGAAATTGCATTTCTTGGAATTGCCTTGCATTGCCTTTAGTGGAATTGCCTTTTCTGAAATTGCCTGGAAGTTTTTTGTCTGGAATTGACTTGCCTGGATTTGCCTGGAATTCCCTTACTTATAATATACTTTCCTGGAATTGCCTCAAATTGCCTTGCCTGTAATTGCCTTACCTTGAATTGACTGGAATTTCCTTTCCTGGAACGGTCTTTTCTAGAATATACTTGCCTGT
This sequence comes from Saguinus midas, assembly GCA_021498475.1. NCBI lineage: Eukaryota > Metazoa > Chordata > Mammalia > Primates > Cebidae > Saguinus > Saguinus midas. Next base: position 117,591,908 of record CM038400.1, on the reverse strand, counting down.
AATTGTCTTGTCTGAAATTTTTTTGCTTGAAATTGATTTGCCTTAAATTTTCTTGCCTCAATTTTTTTTACTGGAATTGCTTGTAATTGCCTTGATTGGAATTGTTTTGCCTACAATTACATTTAGTGTTTTTTTTTCTGGAATTGCATTGCTGGAATTGCCTTGCCTTGAATTGCCTGGAATTGTTTTTTCTGGAATTGCCTTGCCTGTAATTTTCTGGAGTTTTCTCGCCTCGAATTGCCTTGCCTAAATTTGCTTTTTATAAAATTCCTTTGCTTGGAATTGCCTAAAATTGTTTTGCCTGAAATTGCCTGGAATTGCCTTGCCTGAAATTTCTTTACTTGGAATTGCCTTTAATTTTCTTGCCTTGAATTGCTTCGTCTGAATTTGCCTTGCCTGAAATTATTTTGCTTGCAATTTTCTTGCATGGTATTGCCTGGAATTCCTTTGCCTAGAATCCCTTTTTCTTAAATTGCCTTCAATTGCCTTGGATGTAATTGCCTTGCTGGAATTGCCTTGCCTGGTATATCCTTGTATGATATTGCCTTGCATATAATTGCCTTGCCTGGAATTTTGTTCCCTGGATATGCCTTGCTGGAATTTTCTTTCCTGGAATTGCCTTGCATGATATTGCATAAAATTGTTTTTTTCTGGAATTGCCTTGCTGATAATTGTTTTGCCTAGAAATGCCTTGTCTGGAATTGCCTGGAATTGTTTTGCCTGGAATTGCCTTTCCTGGAATTGCCTAAAATTGCCTGGCCTGAAATTGTTTTGCCTGAAATTGCCTGGAATTGCCTTGCCTGAAATTACCTTTCCTTGAATTGCCTTTAATTTTCTTGCCTTGAATTGCTTCGTCTGAATTTGCCTTGCCTGAAATTATTTTGCTTGCAATTTTCTTGCATGGTATTGCCTGGAATTCCTTTGCCTAGAATCCCTTTTTCTTAAATTGCCTTCAATTGCCTTGGATGTAATTGCCTTGCTGGAATTGCCTTGCCTGGTATATCCTTGTATGATATTGCCTTGCATATAATTGCCTTGCCTGGAATTTTGTTCCCTGGATATGCCTTGCTGGAATTTTCTTTCCTGGAATTGCCTTGCATGATATTGCATAAAATTGTTTTTTTCTGGAATTGCCTTGCTGATAATTGTTTTGCCTAGAAATGCCTTGTCTGGAATTGCCTGGAATTGTTTTGCCTGGAATAGCCTTCCCTGGAATTACATAAAATTGCGTGGCCTGAAATTGTTTTGCCAGAAATTGACTGGAATTGACTTGCCTGGAATTGCCTTGCCCTGGAATTGCCTTTAATAGCCTTGCAAAAAATTACCATGCCTGCAATTGCTGTGCATAGAATTGTCTGAATTTTTTTTTTGCCTAAAATTTGCCTTGCCTGGAATTAGCTAGAATTGCCCTGCCTAAAATTGCTTTTTCTTGGAATTGATTGGATTTACCTTGCCTGGAATGGTCTTGCCTAGAATTGCCTTCAATTGCTTTGCATGGAAACGCCTTGCAAGAAATTGCCTTGAATAGACTTGCCTAAAATTGCCTTGCTGGAATTGCCTGAAATGGCCTTTCCTAAAATTCCCTTTTATGGAATGGTCTGGAATGGCCTTGCCTTGAATTGTCTTTATTGGATTTTCCTGGAATTGCTTTGCCTTAAATTTTTAGCCTGGAGTGGCCTGGAATTGTCTTGACTGAAATTGCCTGTAATTTTTTTTGCCTAAAATTGCCTTGCTTGGATTTGACTAAAATTGACTTGTTTAAAATTCCTTTTTCTGGAATTGATTGGAGTTGTTTTGCCTGAAATTGCTTTCCATGGAATTGCATAGCTGGGAATTGAATTCACTAAAATTGCCTTGCCTAAAACGCCTGGAATTGCTTGAAATTACCTTTCCTTGAATTGCCTGGAATTCTCTTGCCTGGAATTGCCTTGCCTTGAATTGCCTTACTAGGTGTTGCCATAAATTGCCTTGCCTGGAATTGGCTTAACAGAAGTTTTCTGGTATAATGTTACCTGGAATTGCCTTGCCTGAAATTTTCTCAAATTGCTTTGCCTGAAATTTCCTTGCCTTGAATTACCTGAAATTGCCTTGCCTGGAATTGCCTTGCCTGGTATTGTCTGAAATTTTCTTGCCTGAAATTGTCCTTTCTGGAATTGCCTGGAATTGCCTTGCCTGCAATAGTGTTGCCTGAAATTATATATAATAGCCTTGCCTAAAATTTTCTTGCCTGAAATTGCCTTTTCTGGATTTGCCTTTAATTGCCTTGCCAGGAACTACCTTGCCTGGAATTGCCGTGCCTGAAATTGCTTTACTTGGAATTGATTGAATTTATCTATTTTGGAATTTTCTTGCCTGGAATTGCTTTGCGTGAAAATGCATTGATGGGAATTTTCTGGAATTGCCGTGCCTGGAATTGCCTTGCCTGGAATTGCCTGGAATTGTCTTGCCAGGAATTGTCTTTCATGGAATAATTTGGAATGGCCTTTCCTCAAATTGCCTTTTCCAGAATTGCCTAAAATTGCTTTGCCTTGAATTGCCTTTTCTGAAATAGCCTGAAATTGCCTTACCTGTAATTGTCTTTTCTGGAATTGCCTTTCCTGGAACTGCCTTGAATTGCCTTTCCTAGAGTTAAGATGTGTGGAATTGCCTGGAATTTTATTGCCTGGAATTGCCTTGCCTGGAATTACCTTGAATTGCCTTGCCTGAGTTTGCTTTGCTTTGGCTTGCCTGAAATTGCCTTCCCTAGAATTTCTTTCTATGAAATTGCCTTGCCTCGAACACTTTGTATAAAATTGCCTTTACTGGAATTCCGTTTTCTGGAATTCCATTTCCTGGAATTGCCTTGCATGGAATTGCTTTGACTGGAAGCAAATTTCCTGGTATTTTACAAAATAACCTTGCATTGTATTGCCTTGCCTATAATTGCCTGGAATTGCCTTTCATAAAATTGCCTTTAACTGCTGTGCCTGGAATTTACTTTTCTAAAAGTACCTTGCCAGGATTTGCTTTTCCTGTAATTTATTGGAGTTGCCATTCTTAAAACTGCCTTGCCTGGAATTTCCTGAAATTGCATTATGTGAAATTGTCTTGCCTGAATTTTCTGGAATTGCCTTTCCTGGAATTTTCTTGTCTGTAATTGCCTGGAATTGCCTTTCCTGAAATTTTCTTGCCTGAAATTGCCTAGAATGGTCTTGAATTTAATTGCCTTGCTTGGAATTGCTTTGAATGTCTTTGCCTGGAATTGTCTTTCCTGGAATGGCCTGAAATGGCCTTGCCTTTAATTGCCTGGAATTGCTTTGCCTGGAATTTCCTTGCCTGGAATTGCTTTAATTACTTTGTCTGGATTTTTTTTTTGCAATTGCGTTTTCTGGAATTATCTGAATTGCCTTGCCTTCAATTCCCTTGCCTTAAATTGCATGGAATTTCCTTGTCTCTAATTGCCTTACCTAAAATTGCATAAAGTTGCCTTTCCTGAAATTGCCTTGCATAAAAATTCCTGCAATTGCCTTGCCTGGAATTGTTTTGCCTGGAATTCCCTTGCCTTACCAAGACTTGCATGATATTTTTTGCCTGGAATTGCCTTGCCAGAAATTGCCTAGAATGGCCTTGCCTGGAACTTCCCTGCCAGGAATTTTTTAAAATTACTTTGTTTAAAACTGCCTTGCCTGCAAATGACCAAAATTTCTTTGCCTGGATCTGCCTTAACTGGAATTACCTAGAATTGCCTTGGCTGAATTTTTTTGCCTGGATTTTTCTGGAAATTTCTTTCCTGGAATTGCGTTGCCTTGAATTGCCTGGAATTGACTGGCCTGGTATACCTAGCTTGTAATTGCCTGGAATTGCCTTGCCCAAAATTGCCTGAAGTTGCTTTGCCTGGAATTGTCTTGCATGCAATTGTCTTTTATTGTTTTGTTTTTAATTGTCTTGACTGCAATTTTCTGGAATTCTTTTGCCTGAAATTATTTTTCCTGAAATTGCCTTTATTTGCCTTGCTTGGAATTGCCTTGACTAAAATTGACTAAAGTTACCTGTTCTGAAATTTTCTGACCTGGAATTGTTTTGCCTGGAATTATCTAAAATTACTTGAATGGAATTGACTTGCCTGGAATTGCCTTGCATGGAAAGGCCTGGAATTGTCTTGCATAAAATTGCCTTTCCAGGAATAGCCTTTAATTGCCATTCCTGGGCGTCTCTTGCAAGAAATTTACTGAAATTGCCTTCCCTAAAATTGCCTTGCCTGGAAATGCCTGAAATTGTATTGCCTGAAATTGTCCTATTGCCTTGCCTGGTGCTTTCTGGAATTCCCTTTCCTAGATTTGCCTTGCCTGAAATTGCCTTAAATTACATTGACTGGAATGGCCTTGTCTGCAATTGCCTGAAATTTTTTTGCTTGGAATTGTTTTTTCTAGAATTACCTAAAGTTGCCTTGCCTGGGATTGCCTATGCTGGAATTTTCTGTAATTCCCTTTCCTTGCCTTGCCTGGAATTGAATTTTTTGCCTTGAATGGCATTGCCTTTCTTGCCTTTCCAGAATTTGCCTTGTCTTGCCTTGCCTGCAATTGCCTGTCATTGTCTTGCCTGAAATTTGAAGAATTTTTCTTTTTTAGAATGGCCTGGAATGGCCTTGCCTAGAATTGCCTTGCTATGCCATGCCTGGATTTGTCTGGCTTGGAATTGCCTTGCCTAGAATTGCCTTGCCTTGCCATGTCTGAAATTTTCTGGCTTGGAATTGCCTTGCCTTGCCTTGCCTTGCCTTGCCTTGCCTTCAATTGGCTGGCGTGGAATAGTCTGGCTTGGAATTGCCTTGCCTTGCTTTGCATTGCCTGGAATTGCCTTGCCTAAAATTTTATTTTCTGAAATTTTCTTGCCTTGCTTTTCTTGCATTGATTTGTCTTGCCTGGAATTCCCTGTCCTGGAATTCCCTTGTCTTGCTTTGCTTGCCTCGAATAGCCTTGCCTGGAATTGCTTGAAATGGCCTTGCCTGGAATTCCCTTGCTTTGAATTGCCTTTAATTGTCTTTCATGGAATTGCGTTGCTTGGGATTTCCTGGAATTGCCTTGCCTAGAATGTTCTGGAATTACCTGACCTGGAATTGCCTTACCTAGAATTGCCTAAAATTGCCTTGCATGGAGTTTTTTTTTTTTTACATAAAATTGCCTAGAATTATTTTGCCTGGAATTGTCTGACCTACAATTTTTCTGCCTAAAATTGGCTTGCCTGTAATACTTTTGCTGGACTTGCCTTGTTTAGAATTGGCTTGCTTGAAATTATTTTGCTTGGAGCTGTCTGGAATTGGCTTGTCTGAAATTGCCTTTTCTGGAATTGCCTTTAACTGCCTTGCTAAAAATTACATTGCCTGGAATTGCCTTTCCTGGAAATTTTTGCCTGGAGTTACCTTGCCTGGAATTGCGATTCCTGGAATGGCTTGGGATTGCCTTCCCTGAAATGGACTAAAATTGCATTGCCTAAAATTACCTTGCCTGGAATTGTCTGGAATTGACTTGACTGGAATTGCCTAGCCTTGAATAGCATTGCCTAAAACTACCTTGCCTGAAATTGTCTGCAATTGAATTGACTGGAATTGCCTTTCCTAAAATTGCCTTGCCTCTAATTGCCTAAAATTCTCATTCCTGAAGTTGCCTATCCTGGAATTACCTTAAATTGCCTTGCCTGAAATTGCCTTGCCTGGAATAGCCGTGAATTGTCCTGCCTGAAATCGCCATGCCAGGAGTTGCCTGGAATTGCCTTTCCTGAAATTGTCTTTAATTGACTTGCCTGAAATTTTCTTGCCTAAATTTGCCTTGCCTAGAATTGCCTAGAATTTTATTGCCTTGAATTGCCTTTTCTGGAATGACCTGAAATTGTTTGCCTGGAATTGTTTTGGCTGCAATTGACTAAAATTGATTTTCCTAAAATTGTCTTGTTTAGAATTCTTTTTTCTGGAATTGCCTTGGCTGGAATGTCTTGAAATTGCCTCGCCTGCAATTTCCTTACCTTGAACTGCCTGGAGTTGCCTTGTCTGGAATTGACTTGCCTTGCCTGCCTGAAATTGCCTTTTCTTGCCTTGCGTTGCCTTGCGTGGAATTATGGTGCCTTGCTTTGCCTTGCCTAAAACTGCCTTGCCTGGAATTGTCTGGCCTGAAATTGCCTTTCCTTTCCTTATATTACCAAAAATTGACTTGCCTGAAATAGCCTGAAAATACCTTACCTAAAATTATCTTGCATAGAATTGCATGAAATTGCCTTGCCTGGAATTTCCTGGAATTGCTGTGTTTTTAATTGCCGTGGTTGGAATTATCTTGCCTGTAATATTCTTACATAAATTTGTTTTGCCTAAAATTGCCTTGCTTGGAATTTCCTTCGTGGGAATGCCTTGCCTGGAATTGCCTGTAATTACTTAGCCTTGCCTTGCCTTGAATTGCATGAAATTGCTTTACCTGGATTTGCCTTTAATTGCCTTGCCTGAAATTAACGTCTATGAAATTGCCTTGCCTGAAATTTTTTGGAATTGCCTTACCTTATTTAGCCTTACTTGGAATTGCCTTTTCTTGTTTTGCCTTGCCTGGAATTGCTTTACCTGGAATTTTCTGGCCTAGAATGCCCTTGACTTTCATTGCATTGCCTGGAAATTTTTTTGGCAAAAATCGCCATTAACTACATTGCCTAGAATTGCCTTGCCTGGAATTGCCTTGCCTGGAATTGCCTTGCCTGGAATTGACTTTAATTGCCTTGCCTCGAATTGCCTTGCCTGGAATTTCCATGTCTGGAATTGCCTTGCCTGAAATGCACTCAAATTACCTTCACTGGAATAGCCTAAAATTTCCGTACCTGGAATTGCCTGAAATTGCCTTCCCTGGAATTTTCTTGCCTGGAATGGTCAAGAATTCTTTTCCTGAAATTGCCATGCCTGAAATTGCCTGGATTTGTTTTGTCTGGAATTTTGTTGCCTGAAATATACTTTAATTGCCTTGCATGGAATTGCCTTGCCTGGAATTGCCTTGCCTGGAATTGCCTGTAATTTCCTTGCCTATAATCGCCTTGCCTAGAATTGCGTGAAATTGCCTTGCCTGGAATTGCCTTTTACTGTGTTTCCTAGAATTGCTTTAATTCACATTGCCGTCTCTGGAATTGCCTTGCCTAGAATGTGCTGAAATTGCCTTGACTTAATGGCCTGGAATTTCCTTGATGGAAATTGCCTTTCCTGGAATTGTCTTTAATTATCTTGCCTGGAATTACCTTGCCTAAATTTCCCTGAAATTGCCTTCCTTGGAATAGTCTTGCCTGAAATTTTCTGGAATTGTTGTCCATGAAATTGCCTTGCCTGGAATTGCATGGAATTGTTTCTGCTAGAATTGCCTTGCCTGTACTTTTCTGTAATTGCCTTGCCTATAATTGCCTTTTCTGAAATTTCCTGGGGTAAACTTGCCTGGAATTGCTTTGCCTGAAATTGCCTGTAATTCTCTTGCCAAAAATTTTCTTTAATATTTTTGTGTGGAATTAACTTGCATGGAATTTTTTGGAATTGCCTTACCTGGAATTGCCTTGCCTGGAATATCCTTTAATTGCCTTGCCTGTAATTGCCTTGCCTGAAATCGCCTGAATTTGCCATGCCTAAAATTGCCTTTAATTGCCTTGCTTAGAATTCCCTATCCAAAAATTGCCTTGCCTGAAATTGCCTGGAAGAGCCTTACATGGAATTGTATGCATGCAATTGCCTGGAATTTTCTTGCCTGGAATTTTCTAGAATTGTCACGCCTGGAATTGCCTTGCCTGGAATATTTTTACATGAAAGTGCGTTGCCTAAAATTGCCTTATTTGGAATTGCCTTAACTGAAATTTTCTTTCCTGTAATCGCCTTACATTGAATTACCTGGAATTTATTTGTTTTCATTTTTCGACCAGAAGTTTTTTTTTTTAATTTTTATTTTTTTATTTTTTTTCCATTTTCTTTCTTTTTTTTTTTTAATTTTCATTGCATTATAGGTTTTGGGGTATATGTGCAGAACGTGCAAGATAGTTGCATAGGTACAAACATGGCAGTGGGTTTTGCTGCCTTCCTCCCCTTCAACCACACTTGGCATTCATCCCCAGGCTATCCCTCCCAGCCCCCGCTGTCCCTCCCCATTCCCCCAATAGACCCCAGTGTGTAGTAGACACCTCTCTGTGTCCATGTGTTCTCATTTTTCTCACCCACCTATGAGTTACTATATGCGGTATTTCTTTTTCTGTTCTTGTGTCAGTTTGCTGAGAATGTTCTCAAGATTCATGCATGTTCTTAAAAAGGACAAAAACTCATCATTTTTGATTGCTGCATAATATTCCATGGTGTATATGTGCCACATTTTCCCAGTCCAGTCTATCATCATTGGGCAGTTGGGTTAGTTCCAGGTCTTTGCTATTGTAAACAGTGCTGCAATGAACATTCTTGTGCATGTGTCCTTATAGTAGAACGATTTATAGTCCTTGATAGATACCCAGTAATGGGATTGCTGGGTCAAATGGAATTTCTATTTCTAGGTCCCTGAGGAATCGCCACACTGTCTTCCACAATGGTTGAACTAATTTACACTCCCACCAACAGTGTAAGAGTGTTCCTATTTCTCCACATCCTCCAGCATCTGCTGTCTCCAGATTTTTAATGATCGCCATTCTAACTGGCGTGAGATGGTATCTCAATGTGGTTTTGATTTGCATCTCTAATGACCAATGATGATGAGCATTTTTTCATATGTTTGTTGGCCTCATGTATGTCTTCTTTTGTAAAGTGTCTGTTCATATCCTTTGCCCATTTTTGAATGGGCTTGTTTGTTTTCTTTCTGTAAATCTGTTTGAGTTATTTGTAAATTCTGGATATCAGCCCTTTGTCAGATGTGTAAACTGCAAAGATTTTTTCCCATTCTGATGGTTGCCGATTCACTCTAGTGACTGTTTCTTTTGCCGTGCAGAAGCTGTGGAGTTTGATTAGGTCCCATTTGTCTATTTTGGCTTTTGTTGCCAATGCTTTTGGTGTTTTGTTCATGAAGTCCTTGCCTACTCCTATGTCCTGAATGGTTTTGCCTAGATTTTCTTCTAGGGTTTTTATGGTGTCAGGTCTTATGTTTAAGTCTTTAATCCATCTGGAGTTAATTTTAGTGTAAGGTGTCAGGAAGGGGTCCAGTTTCTGCTTTCTGCACATGGCTAGCCAGTTTTCCCAACACCATTTATTAAATAGGGAATCCTTTCCCATTGCTTGTTTTTGTCTGGTTTATCAAAGATAATATGGTTGTAGATATGTTGTGTTGCCTCCGATGCCTCTGTTCTGTTCCATTGGTCTATATCTCTGTTTTGGTACCAGTACCATGCTGTTTTGATTACTGTAGCCTTGTAGTATAGTTTGAAGTCTGGTAGTGTGATGCCTCCCGCTGTGTTCTTTTTGCTTAGAATTGACTTGGCTATGCGGCTCTTTTTGGTTCCATATGAAATTCATGGTGGTTTTTTCCAGTTCTGTGAAGAAATTCAATGGTAGTTTGATGGGGATAGCATTGATTGTGTAAATTACTTTGGGCAGTATAGCCATTTTCACGATATTGATTCTTCCTAACCACGAACATGGAATGTTTCTCCATCTGTTTGTGTCCTCTTATTTCGTTGAGCAGTGGTTTGTAGTTTTCCTTAAAGAGGTCCCTTACATTCCTTGTGAGTTGTATTCCTAGGTATTTTATTTTCTTTGTAGCAATTGTGAATGGCAGTTCGTTCTTGATTTGGTTCTCTTTAAGTCTGTTATTGGTGTATAGGAATGCTTGTGATTTTTGCACATTGATTTTATATCCTGAGACTTTGCTGAAGTTGCTTATCAGTTTCAGGAGCTTTTGGGCTGAGGTGATGGGGTCTTCTAGGTATACTATCATGTCGTCTGCAAATAGAGACAATTTGGCTTCCACCTTTCCTATTTGAATACCCTTTATTTCTTTTTCTTGCCTGATTGCTCTGGCTAGAACTTCCAGTACTATGTTGAATAGAAGTGGTGAGAGAGGGCATCCTTGTTCAGTGCCGGATTTCAAAGGAATGCTTCCAGTTTTTGCCCATTAAGTATGATATTGGCTGTTGGTTTGTCATAAATAGCTTTTATTACTTTGAGATATGTTCCATCAATACCAAGTTTATTGAGGGTTTTTAGCATAAAGGGCTGTTGAATTTTGTCAAATGCCTTCTCTGCATCAATTGAGATAATCATGTGGTTTTTGTTTTTGCTTCTGTTTATGTGGTGAATTACATTTATAGACTTGCATATGTTGAACCAGCCTTGCATCCCCGGGATGAATCCTACTTGATCATGATGGATAAGTTTTTTAATGTGCTGTTGCAATCGGTTTGCCAGTATTTTATTGAAGATTTTTGCATCTATGTTCATCATGGATATTGGCCTGAAGTTTTCTTTTCTTGTTGAGTCTCTGCCAGGTTTTGGTATCAGGATGATGTTGGTCTCATAAAATGATTTGGGAAGGGTTCCTCTTTTGGATTATTTGGAATAGTTTCAGAAGGAATGGTACCAGATCCTCTTGTGTGTCTGGTAGAATTCAGCTGTGAACCCATCTGGACCTGGGCTTTTTTGTGTGGTAGGCTCTTAATTGCTGCCTCAACTTCAGACCTTGTTATTGGTCTATTCATAGTTTTGGCTTCCTCCTGGTTTAGGCTTGGGAGGACACAGGCGTCCAGGAATTTATCCATTTCTTCCTGGTTTACTAGTTTATGTGCATAGAGTTGTTTGTAGTATTCTCTGATGATGGTTTGAATTTCTGTGGAATCTGTGGTGATTTCCCATTATCTGTTTTTATTGCATCTATTTGGTTGTTCTCTCTTTCTTTTTATCAGTCTGGCTAGTGGTCTGTCTATTTTGTTGATCTTTTCAAAACCAGCTCTTGATTTATTGATTTTTGAAGGGTTTTTCTTGTCTCTATCTCCTTCAGTTCTGCTCTGATCTTAGTTATTTCTTGTCTTCGGCTAGGTTTTGAGCTTTTTGATCTTGCTCCTCTAGCTCTTTCAATTTTGATGATAGGGTGTCAATTTTGGATCTCTCCACTCTTCTCATGTGGGCACTTATTGCTATATATTTTCCTCTACAGACTGCTTTAAATGTGTCCCAGAGATTCTGGTACGTTGTGTCTTCATTCTCATTGGTTTCAAAGAACTTCTTTATTTCTGCCTTCATTTCATTGTTTATCCAATCAACATTCAAGAGCCAGTTGTTCAGTTTCCATGAAGCTGTGGTTCTGAGTTATTTTCTGAATTCTGAGTTCCAACTTGATTGCACTATGGTCTGAGAGACTGTTTGTTATGATTTCAGTTGTTTTGCATTTGCTGAGGAGTGCTTTACTTCCAATTATGTGGTCAATTTTGGAGTAGGTGTGATGTGGTGCTGAGAAGAATGTATATTCTGTGGATTTGGGGTGGAGAGTTCTGTAAATGTCTATCAGGTTTGCTTGTTCCAGGTCTGAGTTCAAGTCCTGGATATCCTTGTTAATTTTCTGTCTGGTTGATCTGTCTGCTATTGACAGTGGAGTGTTAAAGTCTCCACTATTATTGTGTGGGAGTCAAGTCTCTTTGTAAGTCATTAAGAACTTGCCTTATATATCTGGGTGCTCCTGCATTGGGTCCATATATATTTAGAATCGTTAGCTCTTCTTGTTGTATCGATCCTTTTACCATTATGTAATGACCTTCTTTGTCCCTTTTGATCTTTGTTGCTTTAAAGTCTATTTTATCAGAGATGAGAATTGCAACTCCTGCTTTTTTTTGCTCTCCATTTGCTTGGTAAATCTTCCTCCATCCTTTATTTTGAGCCTTTGTGTATCCTTGCATGTGAGGTGGGTTTCCTGGATACAGCACACTGATGGGTTTTGGTTTTTATCCAATTTGCCAGTCTGTGTCTTTTGATTGGTGCATTTAGCCCATTTACATTTAGGGTTAATATTGTTATGTGTGAATTTGATACTGCCATTTTGATGCTAGCTGGCTGTTTTGCCCATTGGTTCATGTAGATTCTTCATTTTGTTGATGGTCTTAGCATTTGGTATGCTTTAGGATGGCTGGTACTGGTTGTTTCTTTCATGTGTAGTGCCTCTTCAGGAGCTCTTGTAAAGCAGGCCTAGTGGTGACAAAATCTCTGAGTACTTGCTTGTTCTTGAAGGATTTTATTTTTCCTTCACTTATGAAGCTCAGTTTGGCTGGATATAAAATTCTGGGTTGAAAGTTCTTTTGTTAGCCTTGCCTTGCCATGAATTACATGGAATTGCTTTGCCTGGAATTGCTTTTTCTGAAACTTCCTGGAATATTCTTGACTAGAACTGTCTTTTCTGAAGTTAGTTGGAATTGCCTTGCCTGGAATTGCCTTTATTTGCCTTGCCTGATATTAGCTGGTGTGAAATTGCCTTGGATTGCCTTTCCTGAAATCGTCTTGCCTAACATTGCTTTTAGTTGCCTTTCAGTGCCAGAAATTTCCTTTCCTTTAATTGCCGGTTTTGGAATTACCTTGCTTTTCCATGCTGGAGTTGCCTTGCCTAGAAATGCGTAGTTTGGAATTGCCTGAAATTGCTTTACCTGTAATTGCCTTGCCTGAAATAGCCTCTTCTGGAATTGCCTAGAATTGCCTTGCCTGAAATTTTATTTCCTGGATTTGCCTTGAAATGCCTTGAGTGGAATTGCCTTGCCTGAAATAGCCTGGAATTGCCTTGCTTGGAATTGCCTTTAATTGCCTTGCATAGAATTGCCTTGCCAGGAATTGCCTTTTCTGGAATTTCCTGGAATTGCATTTTCAGGGATTTTCTGGAATTGCCTTAACTGGAATTTTGTTTTCTGGAATTGCCTCTAGTTGCCTGGGGTGGTATTGCCTTCCCTAAAATGTACTTGAACTGCCTTGCCTGCAATTTCCTTACCTATAATTGCCTGGAATTGCCTTGCCTGGAATTGCCATACCTGGAATTGCCTGGAATTGCCTTACCTGAAATTTTTTTGTCTGTAATTGCCTTGCCTGGAATTCCCTTGCCTTGACTTGTCTTGCCTGGAATTGCCTTGCTTCGATGTTACTTGTCTTAAATTGTCTGAAATTGCCTAGCTCGGTATTTTCTTGGCAGAAATTTCCTTTAATTTTTTTCGTGGAATTAACCTGCATGACATTTCCTGGATTTGCCTTGCCTGCAATTGCCTTGCCTGGAATATTTTTTAATTGCCTTGCCTGAAATTTCCTTGCTGAAAATTTTCTTTAATTGCCTTGCTTAGAATTGCCTAGCCAAAAATTGCCTTGCCTGAAATTGCCTGGAATAGACTTACCTGGAATTGTCTTGCATGCAACTGCCTTGAATTCCCTTGCCTAAAATTGCCTTGCATGGAATTTTCTGAAATTATTGCACCTGGAATTGCCTTGCCTGGAATATTCTTACATAAAATTTTGTGGCCTAAATTTGCCTTATTTGGAATTGTTTTGCCTGAAATTTTCTTTCCTAAAAATGCCTTTTTGGAATTACCTGGAATTTTTTAGCCTTGCCTCGCCTTGTATTGCAGAAAATTGCTTTTCCTGAAATTGCCTTTTCTGGAATTTTCTGGTATCTTCTTCACTAGAATTGCCTTTTCTGAAATTGCTTAAATTTTTATTATCTAAAATTGCCTTTAATTGCCTTGCCTGAAATTAACTTGTGTGAAATTGCCTGGAATTGCCTTGTCTAAAATTGCTTTGCCTTTCTTTGCGTTTTGTGGAATTGCTTTGCCTGGAATTGTCTTGCCTTGCCTTTCATTGCCAGAAATTGCATTGCCTGGAATTGCCTGTCCTGGGATTCTCTTGCCTTGCCTTACTTGCCTGGAGTTGTCTTGCCTTGAAATGCGTAGCCTGGAATTGTCTAAATTTGTTTTGCCTGTAATTGCTTCACCTGGAATTACATGGAATTGGTTTGCCTGGAATCGCCTCTCCTGGAATTGCCTAAAATTGCCTTGCCTAAAATTTTGTTTCTTGTAACTGCCTTGAGTTGCATTGTGTGGAATTGCCCTGCCTTAAATTGCTTGTAATTTCCTTGCCTGGGATTGCCTTTAATTGCCTGGAATTGAATTGCCTTGACTGGAATTGCCTTTCCAGGAGTTTTCTGCAAATGCCTTGACTGGAATTGCATCTTTTGGAATTGCCTTAAAATGCCTGGAGTGGTATTGCCTTGCCTGAAATTACCTGGAATTGCCTAGCCTAAAATTTTCTTGCCTGGAATTTTCTGGTATTGCCTTGCATAGAATTTTCTTTTTTGGAATTACCTGGAATTGCCTTGTCTAAATTTGCCTTGTCTGAAATGTACTGGAACTGCCTTGCCTGCAATTGTCTTACGTAGAATTGCCTGGAATTGCCTTGCCTGGAATTTCCTGGAGCTGCCTGGAATTTTCTTACCTAGGATTTTCTTGCCTGTAATTGCCTTGCCTGGAATTCCCGTGCCTGGAGTTGTCTCGCCTGAAATTGCCTTGCCTCAATTTTACACTTCTGAATTTGCCTGGAATTGCCTTTGTTGGAATTGCATTTAATTGTTTTGCCTCTAATTGCCTTGCCAGAAATTGACTTGAATTAACTTGCTTGAAATTTTTTTTCTGGATTTGCCTTAAATTGCCTTTTCTGAAATTGCCTTGTCTAGAAATTCCTGGAGGTTTTTTTTGCCTGAAATTGCTTGGTATTGCTTTGGCTGGAATTCCTTGCATGAAATTGCCTTGTCTGAAATTTCCTTGCCTAAAATGTACTGGAATTGCCTTGCCTGGACTTTTCTTGCCACTATTTGCCTGGATTTGCTTTTCCTTGCTTTGCCGTGCCAGGAATTATGGTGTCTTGCTTTGCCTTGCCTGGAACAGCCTTGCCTGAAATTGTATGGCATGGAATTGTCTTGTCTTGCTTGCTTGCATGGAGTTGCCTTGCCTTGAAATGCCAAGCTTTGAATTGCCTGAAATTGCCTTTTTCGGAATTTTCTCTCTTGGAATTTTATGAAATTGCTTCTTCTGGAATTGTATTTCCTTGAATCGCCATGCCTGAAATTTTCTTGCATGGAATTGCGTTTAATTGCCTTGTCTGTAATTTACTTGCCTGAAATTGCCATTCCTGGACTCATACTGAATTACCTTGTCTAAAATTGCCTTGCCTAAAACGTTCTGAAGTTTTCTTGCCTGAAATTGCCTTGCCTGGTTGTACCTGGGATTATTGTGCCTGGGATTGCCTTTCCTGGAATTGCCTTGCCTTGAATTGTCTGGAAATGCCTTGTTTGGAATTGACTTGCCTAGAATGTACTGCAATTGCCTTGACTAAAATAGCTTAAAATTGCCTTTCCTGGGATTTTATTGCCTGGAATTGCCTTTAATTTCCTTGCCTGGAATTGGCTGAAATTTTCTTCCCTGGAATTATCTTGTGTGAAATTTTCTGGAATTGTTTTCCCTGATGTTGCCTTGCCTGGAATTACCTTGCCTGTAATTGACTCTCCTGGAATTACCTTGCCTTATTGCCTGGAATTGTTTTGCCTAAATTGCATTGCCTGGAATATCCTTTTATTTCTTTGGCTGAAATATCCTCACTTGGAATTGCCTTGCATGGAATTGCCTGAACTTGCCTTTTTTCTAATTGCCTTGCATAAAATTTTTTGGAATTGCCTGGAATTGCCTTGCCTTGCCTGTCCTGGAATTGTTTTGCCTGGAATTGCCTGGAATTTTCTTCTTTTGCCATGCTTTCAATTGCGTGGAATTGCTTTCCCTGGAATTGCCTTTTTGGAATTTTGGAAATGACTTGCCTGGATTTGCTTTGCCTGAAATTGCCTGGAATAGCCTTGCCTGGAATTTTCTTTAATTGCTTGCCTGGAATTAACTTGTTTGAATTGCCTTGCCTGGAAATGCCTTGTTTGGAATTGACTTGCCTAGAATGTACTGCAATTGCCTTGACTAAAATAGCTTAAAATTGCCTTTCCTGGGATTTTATTGCCTGGAATTGCCTTTAATTTCCTTGCCTGGAATTGGCTGAAATTTTCTTCCCTGGAATTATCTTGTGTGAAATTTTCTGGAATTGTTTTCCCTGATGTTGCCTTGCCTGGAATTACCTTGCCTGTAATTGACTCTCCTGGAATTACCTTGCCTTATTGCCTGGAATTGTTTTGCCTAAAATTGCATTGCCTGGAATATCCTTTTATTTCTTTGGCTGAAATATCCTCACTTGGAATTGCCTTGCATGGAATTGCCTGAACTTGCCTTTTTTCTAATTGCCTTGCATAAAATTTTTTGGAATTGCCTGGAATTGCCTTGCCTTGCCTGTCCTGGAATTGTTTTGCCTGGAATTGCCTGGAATTTTCTTCTTTTGCCATGCTTTCAATTGCGTGGAATTGCTTTCCCTGGAATTGCCTTTTTTGGAATTTTTTGGAAATGACTTGCCTGGATTTGCTTTGCCTGAAATTGCCTGGAATAGCCTTGCCTGGAATTTTCTTTAATTGCTTGCCTGGAATTAACTTGCTTGGAATTGCCTTGCCTGGAATTGCCTTGTCTGGAATTGCCTTGCCTAGAATGTACTGGAAATGCCTTGACTATAATGGCCTGCAATTGCCTTGCCTGGAATTGTCTTTTCTAAAGTTGCCTTAATTGCCTTTTTTAAAATGACCTTACCTGGAATTTCCTTCCCTGGAATTATCTTGCTAAATTACCTGGAATTGCTTTTCTTAGAATAGCATTTTCTGGAATATTTTTTAATTTCCTTGCCTGAAATTGCACTGCCTGAAATTTTCTTGCCTAAAATTGCCTTGCCTCAATTGATTGGAATTGCTTTCCCTAGAATTTTTTGCCTGGATTATTCTTCAATTGCCTTGCATGGAATTTTCTTGCCTGGAACTGCCTTTAATTACCTTGCCTAGAATTGCCTAGCCAGGAATTGCCTGGCCTGAATTTCCTGGAATTGCCTTGCCCAAAATTGCCTGAAATTGCCTTGCCTGGAATTGCCTGGAATTGCCTTTTGGAATTTTGGAAATGACTTGCCTGGATTTGCTTTGCCTGAAATTGCCTTGCCTGGAATTGCCTTGCCTAAAATTAACTTACATGAAATTGCCTGAAATTGCCTTGCCTGGAATTGCCTTGCCTGAATTGCCTTGCCTGGAATTATTTTCCCTGGAATTTATTTGTCTGGAATTACGTTTCCTGGAATTAACTGGAATATATTTGACTAGAATTGCCTTTTCTGAAATTTCTTGAAATAGCCTTGCCTAGAATTGTCTTGCCTTGAATTGCCTTGCCTAAAATTAACTTACATGAAATTGCCTGAAATTGCCTTGCCGGAATTGCCTTGCCTGAAATTGCTTTGCCTTGTCTTGTGTTTCCTGGAATCTTCTTGCCTGAAATAGTCTGGCCTGAAATTGCCTTACCTTGCATTGCCTTGCAAGAAATTGCCGAGCTTGAATTTACCTGTCCTGGAATTGCCATGCCTTGCCTTGCCTTGCCTTGCTTGCCTGGGTTGCCTTGCCTAAAATGTGTAGCCTGGAATTGCCTAAAATTGCATTGCCTGGAATTGCCTCGCCTGGAATTACATGGAATTGCTTTGCCTGGAATAGCTTTTCCTGGAATTGCAGTATTGCATTGCCTGGAATTTCATTTTCTGAAATTGACTTGAATTGCCTTGAGTGGAATTGCCTTGCCTGGAATTGTCTTGCCTGAAATTGCCTTGCTTAGAATGTACTGGAATTGCCTTGCCTAAAATTGCATTGCCTGGAATTGCCTTGCATGGAATTTTCTTGTCTGAAATTGCCTTGCCTAAAATTTCCTTACCTGGAATTGCCTTGCCTGGAATTATTTTCCCTGGAATTTATTTGTCTGGAATTACGTTTCCTGGAATTAACTGGAATATATTTGACTAGAATTGCCTTTTCTGAAATTTCTTGAAATAGCCTTGCCTAGAATTGTCTTGCCTTGAATTGCCTTGCCTAAAATTAACTTACATGAAATTGCCTGAAATTGCCTTGCCCGGAATTGCCTTGCCTGAAATTGCTTTGCCTTGTCTTGTGTTTTCTGAAATTTTCTTGCCTGAAATTGTCTGGCCTGGAATTGCCTTGCCTTGCCTTGCATTGCCAGAAATTGCTTTTCCTGGAATTGCCTGTCCTAAATTTGCCTTGCCTTGGCTTGCTTGATTGGAGTTCCCTTGCCTAGAAATGTGTAGTCTGGAATTGCCTGAACTTGCCTTGATGAAAATTGCCTCCCCTGGAATTACATGAAATTGCTTTGCCTGGAATAGCCTTTCCTGGAATTGCCTAGAATTTCCCTGCCTAAAATTCCGTTTCGTGTAATTGCCTTGAATTGCCTTGAGTGGAATTGCCTTGCCCAAAATTGCCTGAAATTGCCCTGCTTATAATTTTCTTGCCTGGAATTGTTTTTAATTGTCTTGCCTATAATTGCCTTGCCTGGAATTGCCTTTCCAGGAATTTTCTGAAATTGCCTTGAATTGCCTGGAGTGGTATTGCCTTGCCTGAAATTTTCTTGACTGGAATTTTCTGGTATTGCGTTGCGTAGAATTCTTCTTTTTGAATTTGCCTGGATTTGCCTTGGTGGAAATATACTGGAATTGCCTTGCCTTCAATTGCCTTACATAGAATTGTCTGGAATTACCTTGTGTGTAATTGCCTTACGTGGAATTGCCTGGAAGTGCCTAGCCTGAAATTGCCTTACCTTGAATTGCCTTGCCTGGAATTGTCTTGCCTGGAAATCCCTTGCCTATAGTTGCCTTGCCTGAAATTGCCTTGCCTCGATGTTACTTGCCTGAAATTTCCTGAAATTGCCTTTCCTGGAATTGCTTTACCTGGAATTGAGTTTAATTGCTTTGTCTGGAATTCCCTTGCCTGTATTTGCCTGGAGATTTTTGCCTGAAATTGCCTTGCATGGAATTTTCTTGCCTGGAATTGTCTTGCCTGAAATTGCCTTGCGTGGAATTGCCTGGAGTTTTCTTTTTTGCCTGGAATTGCCTTGCCTGGATTTGCCTTGAATTTCCTCGTCTGAAATTGCCTTGCCTGGAATTGCCTGGAGATGTTTTGCCTGGAATTGCCTTGCCTGAATTTGCCTGGTATTGCCTTGGCAGGAATTGCCTTGCATGGAATTTTCTTGTCTGAAATTGCCTTGCTTAGAATGTACTGGAATTGCCTTGCCTGGATGTTCCTTGCCTTGCCTTGCCTAAAATTGCATTTGCTTGCGTTTTCTTCCCTGGAATTGCAGTGTCTTGCTTTGCCTTGCTTTGCCTTGCCTGAAACTGCCTTGTCTGAAATTGTCTGGCCTGGAATTGCCTTGCCTAGCCTTGCTTGCCTGGAGTTGCCTTGCCTGTAAATGCCAAGCCTGGAATTGACTGAAATTGCCTTGTCTGGAATTGTCTTGCCTGAAATTGCATGAAATTGCTTTGACTTAAATTGCGTTGCCTCAAATACTTTTTAACTTCCTTCCCTGGAATTGCCTTGCATGGAATTCCTGGAATTGCCTTGCCTTGCCTTGCATTTCCTGGAATCTTCTTGCCTGAAATAGTCTGGCCTGAAATTGCCTTACCTTGCATTGCCTTGCAAGAAATTGCCGAGCTTGAATTTACCTGTCCTGGAATTGCCATGCCTTGCCTTGCCTTGCCTTGCTTGCCTGGGTTGCCTTGCCTAAAATGTGTAGCCTGGAATTGCCTAAAATTGCTTTGCCTTGCTTTGCCTTGCCTGAAACTGCCTTGTCTGAAATTGTCTGGCCTGAATTGCCTTGCCTAGCCTTGCTTGCCTGGAGTTTTCCTGCCTAGAAATGCCTAGGCTGGAGTTGCCTGAAATTGCCTTGCCTGAATTGTCTTGCCTGAAATTGCATGAAATTGCTTTGACTTAAATTGCGTTGCCTCAAATACTTTTTAACTTCCTTCCCTGGAATTGCCTTGCATGGAATTCCTGGAATTGCCTTGCCTTGCCTTGCATTTCCTGGAATCTTCTTGCCTGAAATAGTCTGGCCTGAAATTGCCTTACCTTGCATTGCCTTGCAAGAAATTGCCGAGCTTGAATTTACCTGTCCTGGAATTGCCATGCCTTGCCTTGCCTTGCCTTGCTTGCCTGGAGTTGCCTTGCCTAAAAATGTGTAGCCTGGAATTGCCTAAAATTGCATTGCCTGGAATTGCCTCGCCTGGAATTACATGGAATTGCTTTGCCTGGAATAGCTTTTCCTGGAATTGCCGAGTATTGCATTGCCTGGAATTTCATTTTCTGAAATTGACTTGAATTGCCTTGAGTGGAATTGCCTTTCCTGACATTGTCTGGAATTGCCTTGCCTGGAATTGCGTTGCCTAAAATTGCCTTTGATTTCCTTGCATTGAATTGCCTTGCCTGGAATTACCTTTCCATAAATATTATGAAATTTCCTTTAATAAAATTGCATTTTCTGAAATTTTTTTAATTGCCATGAGTGGAATTCCCTTGCCTGAAATTTCCTGGTATTGCTTTGCATATAATTCCCTTTTTTTTGGAATTTCCTGGAATTTCCTGTAATTGCCTGGCCTGTATTTGCCTCTCCTGAAAAGTAGTGGAATTGCCTTGCCTGCAATTCTTTCACCTAGAATTGTCTGAAATTGCCTCACCTGGAAATGACTTACCTTGAATTTTCTTGCCTGTAATTACCTTGCCTGGAATTCCCTTGCCTGGAGTTGCCTTGCCTGGAATTGCTTTGCCTTGATTTTACTTGCCTGGACTTGCCTATAATTGCCTTTCCTGAAATTGCTTTGCCTAGAATTGCCCTGCCTGAAATTGTGTTTAATTGCCTTGCCTGTAATTGCCTTGAATTGCCTTTCTCAGAATTACCTTCCCTGGATTTGCCTTGAATTTTTTTGTCGGGAATTGCCTTGCCTGAAATTGCCTTGCTTAGAATGTACTGGAATTGCCTTGCCTGAATTGCCTTGCCTGAATTGCCTTGCCTGGAATTGTCTGGAATTTCCTTGCCTTGCCTTGAATTGTATAAAATTGCTTTGCCTGGAACTGCCTTTTCTGAAATTGCCTGGAACTGCCTTGCCTGAATTTGCTTTTTTTGAAATTGCCTGAATTAGCCTTGCCTGGAATTGAATTGTCTGGAATTGACTTTAATTGCCTTGCCTGGAATTAATTAGAGTGAAATTGCCTGGAATTGTCTTGCCTGGAATTGTCTGGAATTTCCTTGCCTTGCCTGGAATTGCCCTGAGTTACCTTGCCTGTAATTTCTTTGCCTTGTCTTGCCTGAAATTGCCGTGGCTTGCCTTCCTGGAATTGCCATGGATTGCCTTCCTGGAATTGCCTTGCCTAGCCTTGCTTGTAATTTTCTTGCTTTGGCTTGCTCTGCCTGCAACTTCCTGTTACTCTTTGGCCTGGAATTGCCTAAAATTGCCTTGACTAAAATTGACTGCAATTGCCTTGCCTGGACTTTCCTTTACTTGCCTGGCCTGAAATTGCCTTGTCTTGTCTGGAATTGCATTGTCTTACTTTGCCTTGCCTGGAATTGCCTTCCCTGGAATTGAGTTGCCTGGAATTGCCTGGCCTGAAATCGTTTTGTTTTTAATTTCATTGCCAGGAATTGCCTTGCTTGGAATTGCCTGTCCTAACATTGACTTGCCATGTTTTGCTTGCCTGGAGTTTTCCTGCCTAGAAATGCCTAGGCTGGAGTTGCCTGAAATTGCCTTGCCTGAAATTGCCTGGCCAGAAATTGCTTGGAATTGATTTTCCTGAAATTTCCTTTAATTGTCTTGCCTAGCATTGCCTTGCCTGAAATTGCCTTGCCTTGAATTGTTTTAATTGCCTTGCCTAAAATTGCCTGGCCTTGAATTGCCATGCCTGGAATTGCATAAAATTTTTTTGCCTGCAATTTTCTTGCATGGAATTGCCTGGAATTTCTTTGCCTAAAGTTACCTTGCCTGGAATTGTCCGAAATTGCCTTGCCTGGAATTGTCTTCACGTGAATTGACTGGAATTGCCTTGCCTGGAATTGCCTTCCCTGAAATTTCCTGGAATTTCTTTGCCTGAAATTGCATTGCCTGGAATTGCCTTGAGTAGCCTTGAGTGGAATTGCCTTGCCTTCAATTGCCTGTAATTGCCTTGCCTAAAATTGCCTTTCCCAGAATTTTTTTTTCTGGAGTTGCCTGTAATTGCCTTGCCTATAATTGCCTTGGCTGAGATGTCTTGGAATTTTCCTGCCTAAAATTGCCTTACCTGGAATTTTCTGAAATTACCTATCCTGGAATTGGCTTATCTGGTAATTTCTTGCCTGCAATTGACTTGCCTTGAATTTTTTTGTATGGAATTGCATTGTCTGGAATTGCCTGGAATTGTCTTTTTTGTAATTGCCTTGCCTGTCTTTGCCTAAAATTGCCTTGCCTGGTATTGCGTTTAACTTCCGTGCCTGGAATTGCCTTGCCTACAGTTGCCTGGCATTGCCTTGCCAGGAATTGACTTCTCTGAAATTCGTGGTGTTGCCTTGTTTGAAATTGCCCAGTCTAAAATTTCCTGGATTTTTCTTGCGTGTAATGGCCTGAAATTGCCTTGCCTGGAATTTTCTTGCCTGCAATTGCCTGGAATTGCCTTGCCTGAAAATGTCTAAAATTGCCTTGCCTGAAATTTTCTGAAATTGCATTTCCGGGAATTGCCTTGCCTGGAATTTCCTGGAATTGCCTTGTCTGGAATTTCCTGGAATTGCCTTGCCTAAAATTGTGTTGCCTGGAATTTCCTTGAGTAGCCTTGTGTGAAATTGCCTTGCCTGGAATTGCCTTGCCTGGAATTGTTTTGCCTGGAATTGCCTTGCCTTGCCTGAAATTGGCTTCCCTTGCTTTTCCTGGAATTGCCTTTCCTTTCCTTTCCTTGAATTGACTTGCCTCCCCTTGTCTTGCTTGGAATTGCCTTGCCTTGCTTTGACTTGCCTGGAATTGTCTTGCCTGAAATTGTGTGCTTTGAATTGCCTTGCCTTGCCTTGCTTTGCCTAGAATTCCGTTGGCTTGAATTGCCTGTCCTGGAATTGCATTGCCTTTCTTACTTTTCTGAAGTTGCCTTGCCTAGAATTGTCTTGACTGGAAATGCCTGAAATTGCCTTGCCTAGAATTGCCCTGCAAAAAATTGCCTTGCCTTAAATTGCCTGGAATTGCCTTTAATTGCTTTGCCTAGAATTACCTAGCCAGGAATTTTCTTGCCTGAAATTGCCTGGAATAGCCTTACCCAAAATGGCCTTGCATGGAATTGCATAAAATTTCCTTGCCTGAAATTTTCTGGAATTGCCATGCCTGGAATTGCCTTTTTTGGAATTGCTTTGCCTGGAATATTTTACATAAAATTGAGCTACCTAAAATGGCCTAAACTGAAATTGCTTTGCCTGGAATTTTCTTTTCTAGAATTGCCTTTCCTGGAATTGCCTGAAATTCTTTAGCCTTGCCTTGCCTTGAATTACATGGAATTGCTTTGCCTAGAATTGCCTTTCCTTGAATAGCGTGGAACATCCTTGACTAGAATTGCCTTTCCTGAAATTGCTTGGAATTGCCTTGCCTGGAATTGCCTTTAATTGCCTTGCCTTAAAATAACTTGCGTGGAATTGCCTGGAATTGTCTTGCCTGAAATTGCCTTGCCTGGAATTGCCTTGGATTGCCTTGACTTGCCTTGAATTGCATGAAATTGCATTTTCTTGCTTTGCCTTGCCTGTAATTTCCGTGCCTGGGATTGTCTGGCCTGGAATTGTTTTGCCTTGCCTTGCATTTTCTGGAATTATTTTACTTGGAATCACCAGTACTGAAATAGCCTTGTCTGTAATTGCCTGGAATTGCCTTGACTGGAATTGTCTGGCTTATATTTGCCTGAAATTGCCTTCTTTGAAACTGCCTTGCCTGAAATTGCACAAAATTGCTGTGCATGCAATTGACTTTCCTTGAAATGCCTGAAATTGCCTTGTCTTCTCCGGATATGCCTTGTTTGGATTTGCTTGCCTTGCCTTGCCTTGCCTAGCCTAGCCTTGCTTGAATTCGGCTTGCCTTGCCTGGATTTGCCTTGCCTGGATATGCCTTGCCTTCCTTTGCCTTGCATAGATTTGCCTTGCCTTGTCTTGTTTGGATTTGCCTTGCCTTGCCTTGCCTTGCCTAGCCTAGCCTTGCTTGAATTCGGCTTGCCTTGCCTGGATTTGCCTTGCCTGGATATGCCTTGCCTTCCTTTGCCTTGCATAGATTTGCCTTGCCTTGTCTTGTTTGGATTTGCCTTGTCTAGATTTCTCTTACCTAGAATTTCCTGGATTTGCCTTGCCTGGATTTGCCTTTCCTGGATTTGTCTTGCCTGAATTTCTCTTGACTGGATTCTCCTTGCCTGGATTTTTCTCGCCTGCATTAGCCTTTCCTGGATTTGCCTTGCTGTCTTTTGCCTAAATTTGCTTTGCCTGAATTTGCCTAGCTTTGCCTTGGCTAATTTTGCCTTGCCTGAATTTTTCTTGCCTTGTTTTGCCTGGATTGCCTTGCCTTGCCTGGGCTTGCCTTGCATTTATTTGCATTGCTTTGCCTTGATTTCCCTTTATTGCCTTGCCTTGCCTTGCGTTGCCTTGCATAAATTTGCCCTTCTTATATTTGCCTTGCCTTGCCTTGCCTTGATTGGATTCGCCTTGCTTTCTCTTACCTAGAATTTCCTGGATTTGCCTTGCCTGGATTTGCCTTTCCTGGATTTGTCCTTGCCTGAATTTCTCTTGACTGATTCTCCCTGGATTGCCTTTTCTCGCCTGCATTAGCCTTTCCTGGATTTGCCTTGCTGTCTTTTGCCTAAATTTGCTTTGCCTGAATTTGCTAGCTTTGCCTTGGCTAATTTTGCCTTGCCTGAATTTTTCTTGCCTTGTTTTGCCTGGATTTGCCTTGCCTGGATTTGCTTTGCTTTGCCTTGCCTGGATTTGCCTTGCCTCTATTGACCTTGCCTGGATGCTTACCTTGCCTTGCCTAAATTTGCCTTCTTACTTGCCTTGCCTTACCTTGCCTGGTTGCCTTGCCTGGATTTGCCTTGCTTGCCTGAATTTTCCTGGTGCCTTGCCTTTCTTGCCGATTTGCCATGCCTGGATTTGCCATGCCTTGTTTGTTTGCATTTGCCTTGCATGGATTTGTTTTACCTAGACTTTCCTGGATTAGCCATGCCTCCCTTTGCCTCGATTTGCCTTTCCTGAATTTGTGTTACCTGGATTTCACTTGCCTGGATGTTCCTCTCCTGGGTTTGTCTTGCCTGGATTTGCCTTGCCTGGATTTTTCTTGTTTTGCCTTGCCTGGATTTGCCTTGCGTGGATTTGGCTGCCTTGCCTTGCTTAAATTTTCCTTGCATTATTCTGCTTAGATTTGTCTTACCTGAATTTGAGTTGACTTCTCTTGCCTAAATTTGCCTTGCCAGGATTTGCCTTGCCTTGCCTTGCATAAATTTGCTTTGCCTGGACTTGCCTTCCTTACTTGCATTTTCTGGATTTGCCATGTCTTGCATGTTTTGTCTGGATTTGCCTTGCTTGTCTAATTGCCTGTCTCCTTGCTAATTTGTGCCTTCTTTGCCTGGATTGCCTTGCCTGACGTTTGCCTGAATTTTCCTTGCCTGCATTTGCCTTGCCTTGCCTGGGCTTGCCTTGCATTTATTTGCATTGCTTTGCCTTGATTTCCCTTTTATTGCCTTGCCTTGCCATGTCTGGATTTTCTTTGACTGGATTTACCTTGTCTTGCCTGGATTTTGTTTGCTTTACATTGCCTGGATTTGCCTCTTCTTGATGTGCCTTGTCAGGATTCACCTTGCCTTGCCTTGCGCATTGCATTTACCTGATTTGTCTTGCCTTGCCTTTCCTTCATGGATTTTTGCCTTGCCTGTGTTCTCTTGTCTTTAATTGCTTGCATTTGCTTTGCCTTGGTGTGCCTTGTTGGGATTGAACTTGCCTGAATTTGCCTTGCCAGAATTTGCCTTGCTTGGATTTGCCTTCGCTGGATTTGACTTGCCTGGATTAGCCTTGCCTGAATTTGCATTTCCAGGATTTGCCTTACCTGAATATGCCTTGCCTGGATTTACCTTGCCTTGCCTTTTCTGGATTTTTTCTACCTGGATTTGCCTTACTTTGCCTTCTCAAATTTTGCCTTGCCTGGATTTGCCTTGCTTTGCCTTTTGGGCATTTTTTTCTGCCTGAATTTGCCTTCCCTTGCCTTGCATAAATTTACCTTTCCTGGATTTGCCTTGCCTTGCCTTGCCTTGCCTTGCTGGGTTTTGCCTTTTCTGAATTTGCTTTGCCTTGTCTTCCCTGGATTTGCCTTTCCATGGCTTGCCTGGATTTGCCTTGTCTGAATTTGCCTTGCCTTGCCTTGATTTGCCCTGCTTTTTCTTGCCTGAATTTATCTTGCCTGGATTGGCCTTGCTTTGAATTGCCCGCATTGGCCTTGTATTCTTTGGATTTGCCTTGCCTGGAATTTCTTGTTTTGCCTTGCCTTGCCTTGCATTGCATTGCTTGGATTCTCCTTGCCTTGCCTTGCATTGCATTGCTTGGTTTCTCCTTGCCTTGCATGGATTTGCCTTGCCTTGCCTTGCCTAGATTTGCCTTGCCTGGATTGGCCTTGCCTTGCCTTGCCTGGATTTGCCTTGTCTGCCCTGGATTTGCCTTGCATGGATTTGCCTTGCCTTCTTTGAATTCGCCTTGCCTTGCATGAATTTGCCTTGCCTGGATTTTTTTTTACTTTGCCTGGCCTAGATTTGCCTTGCCTGGATTTGCCTTGCCTGAATTTACCATGTTTTGCCGTGTTTGCATTTTCCTTGCCTGGATTTGCATTACCTATCCTTTCCTGGATTTGCCTTGCCTCCCCTTGCCTGGATTTGCCTTTCCTGAAGTTACCTTGCCTGGATTTTCTTTCCTGGATGTGTCTTGCTTGGATTTGTCTTGCTTGGGTTTGCCTTGCCTTGCCTTGCCTGGATTTGACTTCCTGGTTTTGTCTTGCCTGGATTTTCCTTGTCGTTATTTGCTTTAACTAAATTCACCTTGCTTTACCTTGATTTTATTTGCTTTATGTTGCCTGGATTTGCCTTTCCTAAATGTGCCTTGCCAGGATTTTCCTTGCCTTGCCTTGTCTTGCCTGGATTTGCATTGCCTATGTTTGCCTTGCCTTGCCTTTGTTGCTTTCTTTTGCCTTGCCTGATTTTCTTGTCTTTAATTGCCTGCATTTGTTTTGCCTGGGTGTACCTTGCCTGGATTGGCCTTGCTTGAATTTGCCTTGCCTGGATTTGATTTCGCTGGATTTGCCTTGCCTGGATTGCCTTGCATGGATTTACCTTGCCAGGATTTGCCTTGCCTGAATTTGTCTTGCCTGGATTTGCCTTACCTGGTTATGTATTGGCTGGATTTGCCTTGCTTTGCCTGAATTTTTCTACCTGAATTTGCCTTGGATTGCCTTCCGTGGATTTCCCGTGCCTGAATTTGCCTTGCCTTGCCTTTTGGGCATTTTTTTTTGCCTAGATTTGCCTTGCCTTGCCTTGCTTTAATTTGTCTTGCCGGGATGTTTTTTGCCTTGTTTGCCTGGATTTGACTTGCCTGAATTTCATTTGCCTTTCTTTGAATAGATTTGCCTGGCCAGAATTTGCCTTGCCTTTCCTTGCATGAATTTTCTTTGCCTGGACTTGCTTTTACTTGCATTTTCTAAAATTTTCTTGCCTGGATTTATTTTGCCTGGATTGGTCTTTCTTTGAATTGCCTGGATTGGTCTTGTCTTCTCTGGATTTGCCTTGAATGGATTTGTCTTGCTTTGCCTTGCCTTACCTGCCTTGCCTTGCTTGGATTCGCCTTGCTTTGTCTGGATTTTCCTCGACTGAATTTCTTTTGCATTGCCTTGCCTTGACTAAATTTGCCTTACCTGGATATGCCTTGCCTTGCCTTGTTTGGATTTGCCTTGCCTATATTTGTCTTGTCTTTCCTGGTTTTGCCTTGCCTGGGTTTGCCTTGCCTTGACCTGCCTTGCCTTTTCTTGCTTGGATTCGCCTTTCCTTGCCTGGATTTTCATGCCTGAATTTTTCTTGCCTTGCCTTGCCTGGATTTTCCATAACTGCATTTACTTTGCCTTGCCTTGCCTGGATTTGCCTTGACTGGATTTGCCTTGACTGAATTATTTTTGCCTGAATTTACCTTCACTGTATTTGTCTTGCCTTGCCTGGATTTGCCTTGGCTAAATTTGCCTTGCCTTTTCTTGCCTGAATTTGCCTTTCCTGGATTTTTCTTCCTTGCCTTGTTTGGATTTGTTTTCCTGAATTTGCTTGCCTTGTCTTGCCTGGATTTATCTTGCCTCCTTTCCTGGTTTTGCCTTGCCTGGATTTGCCTTGCTTGATTTTGCCTTTTTTCCTTGCCTGGATTGGCCTTTTTCTTGCCTGTTTTGCCTTGCCTAATTTGTTTTGTCTTTACCTTGCCTTGCCTTGCCTGGTGGATTCTCCTTGTCTTGCCTGGATTTGCCATGCCTGCATTTGCCTTGCCTTGCCTGGATTGCCTTGAGTGCCTTGTCTTGCCTGGATTTGCCTTGAGTGAATTGTCCTTGCCTGATTTGCCTTGCCTGGATTTTCCTGCCTGAATATGCCTTGATTGGATTCGCCTTGCCTTGCCTTGCCTGGATTTGCCTTGACTGGATTTGCCTTGACTGAATTATTTTTGCCTGAATTTACCTTCACTGTATTTGTCTTGCCTTGCCTGGATTTGCCTTGGCTAAATTTGCCTTGCCTTTTCTTGCCTGAATTTGCCGTTCCTGGATTTGCCTTTCCTTGCCTTGTTTGGATTTGTTTTCCCTGAATTTGCGTTGCCTTGTCTTGCCTGGATTTATCTTGTCTTTCCTGGTTTTGCCTTGCCTGGATTTGCCTTGCTTGGATTCGCCTTGCCTTGCCTGGATTGGCCTTTTCTTCCCTAGTTTTGCCTTGCCATAATTTGCATTGTCTTTCTCTGCCTTGCCTTGCCTTGGTGGATTCTCCTTGTCTTGCCTGGATTTGCCATGCCTGCATTTGCCTTGCCTTGCCTGGATTAGCATTGAGTGAATTTGTCTTGCCTGGATTTGCCTTGAGTGAATTGTCCTTGCCTGAATTTGCCTTGCCTGGATTTTCCTTACCTGAATATGCCTTGATTGGATTCGCCTTGCATTGCCTTGCGTGGATTTACCCTACCTCGCTTAGCGTTGCCTTGCCTTCCCTGGTTTTGCCTTGCCTGGATTTGCCTGCCTTGCCATTGCTGCATTTTCCTTTGCTGTATTTGCCTTGACGTACCCTGCCTGGATTTGCCTTGCCTGGATTTGCCTTGCCATGCCTTGCCGGGTTTTTCTTGGCCTGGTTTTGCCTTGCCTTGCATTGCCTTGCCTGGATTTGCCTTGTGTGACTTTCCCTTCTCTTACTTTTCCTGGATCTGCCTTGCCTGAATTGGCCTTGCCTTGCATGGCCTGGATTTGCCTTACCTGGATTTGCCTTGCCTTTTCATTCATTGCCTTACCTAGATTTGCCTTTTTTTGCCTTGCCTTGCCTGGATTTGTCCTGGCTCAATTTGCCTTGACTTTTCCTGCCTTAATGTGCTTTAACTGCATTTGTCTTGCCTTGCAAAGTCTTGATTTCCCTTGCCTGGATTTGGTTGCCTTGCCTTGACTGGATATGCCATGCCTGTATTTGCCTTGCCTTGCCTTGCCTGAATTTGCCTTGACTAAATTTGCCTTGCCTGAATTTATCTTGCCTTGCCTTGCCGGGTTTTGCCTTGCCTGGATTTGACTTGCCTGAAATTTTCTTGCCTGAAATTTTTTGCCTGAATTTGCCTTGCCTTGCCTGGATTTGCCTTGCTTTGACTTCCTTGAATTTGCCTTCCCTGGATTGGCCTTGCCTTGAATTGCCTGGATGTGCCTTGTTTTCGCTGAATTTACCTTGCCTGGATTTGCCTTGTCTTACATTGCCTTGCTTAGATTCCCCTTGCCTTGCCTAGATTTACCTTGCCTGGATTTTTTTTCTTTTCCTTGTTTTGCCTAGATTTGTCTTGCCTAAATTTGCCTTCCCTTGCCTAGTTTGGATTTGCCTTGTCTTGATTTGCCTTAACTAGCCTTTTCTGGATTTGCCTTATCTGGATTTTTTTTTTGTCTGGATTTCTCTTGCCTGAATTTTTCTTGCCTGGATTTGTCTTTTCTGTATTTGCCTAGTTTTGCCTTTCCTAAATTTTCTTGCCTGGATTTACCTTGTCTTGCCTTGTCTGAATTGGCCTTGCCATAATTTTCCTTGCCTGACTGGATATGCCATGCCTGTATTTGCCTTGCCTTGCCTTGCCTGAATTTGCCTTGACTAAATTTGCCTTGCCTGAATTTATCTTGCCTTGCCTTGCCGGGTTTTGCCTTGCCTGGATTTGACTTGCCTGAAATTTTCTTGCCTGAATTTTTGCCTGAATTTGCCTTGCCTTGCCTGGATTTGCCTTGCTTTGACTTCCTTGAATTTGCCTTCCTGGATTGGCCTTGCCTTGAATTGCCTGGATGTGCCTTGTTTTCGCTGAATTTACCTTGCCTGGATTTGCCTTGTCTTACATTGCCTTGCTTAGATTCCCTTGCCTTGCCTAGATTTACCTTGCCTGGATTTTTTTTCTTTTCCTTGTTTTGCCTAGATTTGTCTTGCCTAAATTTGCCTTCCCTTGCCTAGTTTGGATTTGCCTTGTCTTGATTTGCCTTAACTAGCCTTTTCTGGATTTGCCTTATCTGGATTTTTTTTTTGTCTGGATTTCTCTTGCCTGAATTTTTCTTGCCTGGATTTGTCTTTTCTGTATTTGCCTAGTTTTGCCTTTCCTAAATTTTCTTTGCCTGGATTTACCTTGTCTTGCCTTGTCTGAATTGGCCTTGCCATAATTTTCCTTGCCTTGCCTGGATTTTCCTTGCCTGGATTTGCCTTGCTTTAACTTGTCTGAATTTGCCTTGACGGGATTGGTCTTACTTTGCCGTGCCTAGATTTGCCTATGCTTCGCTGGGTTTGCCTTCCGTGGATTTTTCTTGCCTTTCCTTTATTTGCCTTGCCTGGATTTGCCTTGCCTTGCCTCGCCTGGATTTGCGTTGCCCTGCCTGGATTTACCTTGCCTTGCCTTGAATTGACTTGCTTGGATTTACCTTTTTTGCCTTGTTGGGCCTGGATTTGCCTTGGCTAAATTTGCTTTGTCTTTTCTTTCCTGAATTTGCCATGCTTGGATTTGCCTTTCCTTGACTTGCCTAGATTTGCCTTGCCTGAATTTTTGTTGCCTGTTTTGCCTGGATATGCCTTGCCTTGCCTTGCCTGAATTTGCCTTGTCTTTTCTGATTTTGCCCTGCCTGGATTTGCCTTGCTTTGCTCTGCCTTGCCTTGCCTTGCTTGGATTAGCCTTTGCTTGTCTGGATTTGCCTTGCTTATATTTGTCTTTCCTGAATTTGCTTTGCCTTACCTGGCCTGGATTTGCATTGTTTTTCCTGGATTTGCCTTGACTTGCCTTTCATTGCCTTGCCTGGATTTGAATTGCCTTGTTTTACCTGGATTTGCTTTTCCAGGATTTGCCTTGCCTTGCCTGAATTTGCTTTGCCTGGACTTGCCTTTACTTGTCTTGCCTGGATTTGCCTTGCATGGATTAGCCTTGCCTTGCCTTTCTGTGTCTGGGTTAGCCTTTCTTGATTTTTCCTTGTCTTTCCTTCCCTGGATTTGCGTATTCTGGACTTCCCCTGCCTGGATTTGCCTTCCCTGGATTTGCCTTGTTTTGCCTGGACTGGATTTGCCTTGTTTTTTAAGAATTTGCCTTGGCTTGTCATTCGTTGCCTTACCTGTATTTGCTTTTTTTCCCTTGCCTTGCCTGAATTCGTTCTGACTAAATGTGCCTTGCCTTAATTTGCCTTGCCTGGATTTGCCTTGCCTTGCTTTGCCTGGATTTGCCTTGCCTAAATTTGGTTGCCTTGCCTTGCCTAAATTTGCCATGCCTGTATTTGCCTTGCCTTGCCTTGCTTGAATTTTTCTTGTCTAAATTTGCCTTGCCTGGATTTGCCTTGCCTTGACTTGTCTGGATATGCCTTCCCTGAATTTGCTTTGCTTTGACTTGCTTGAATTTGCCTTGCCTGAATTGGCCTTGCCTTGACTTGCCTGGATTTGCCTTGCCTGAATTTACCTTGCTTTGACTTGCCTGAATTTGCCTTGCCTAAATTTGCCTTGCTTTGACTTGCTTGAATTTGCCTTGCCTGGATTGGCCTTGACTTGAATTGCCTGGATTTACCTTGTCTTCTCTGAATTTGCCTTGCCTGGATTTGCCTTGCTTTGCCATGCCTTGCTTAGATTTCCCTTGTCTTGCCTAGATTTGCCTTGCCTTGATTTCTTTTTTCTTGCCTTGTCTTGCCTAGATTTTCCTTGCCTGGATTTGCCTTGCCTTGATTTGCCTTAACTAGCCTTTCCTGGATTTGCATTTCATGAATTTGCCTTGCCTTGCCTGGATTTCTTTTGCCTAGATTTGCCTTGCCTGGATTTTTCTTGACTATATTTGCCTTTTCTGAATTTGCCTTGCCTTGCCTTGCCTAAATTGGCCTTGCCAGAATTTTCCTTGCCTTGCCTAAATTTTCCTTGCCTGGATTTCCCTTGCTTTAACTTGCCTGGATTTGTCTTTACTGGATAGGCATTGGTTTGCCATGCCTGGATTTGCCTATGCTTCCCTAGATTTGCCTTGCCTTGTCTGGTCTGAATTTGCCTTGCCCTGCCT
Organism: Saguinus midas; assembly: GCA_021498475.1. Taxonomy (NCBI): domain Eukaryota; kingdom Metazoa; phylum Chordata; class Mammalia; order Primates; family Cebidae; genus Saguinus; species Saguinus midas. The sequence continues at coordinate 117,559,244 of CM038400.1, read as the reverse complement.
GGATTAACCTTGCGTTGGCTTGCATTGCCTTTCTTGGATTTGCCTTTTTTGCCTTGTTTTGCCTGTATTTGCCTTGGCTAAATTTGCCTTTCTTTTTCTTTCCTAAATTTGCCTTGCTTGGATTTGCCTTGCCTGCATTTTCGTTGCCTTGTTTTGCCTGGATATGCCTTGCCTTGCCTTGCCTGGATTTGCCTTGTCTTTCCTGATTTTGCCTTGCCTCTATTTGCCTTGCTTTGCTCTGCCTTGCCTTGCCTTGCTTGGATTAGCCTTTACTTGCCTGGATTTGCCTTGTCTAGATTTGCCTTTCCTGGATTTGTTTTATCTTGCCTGGCCTGGATTTGCCTTTTTTTCCCTAGGATTGCCTTGCCTTTTATTGCCGTGCCTGGATTTGCCTTTTTTGGTCTTGCCTTTCCTGGATTAACCCTGACTAAATTTGCCTTGCCTTTAATTGCCTTAATTTACCTTAGCTGCATTTGCCTTGTTTTGCTTTGCCTGGATTTGCCTTCTCTGGATTTGGTTGCCTTGTTTTGCCTGGATTTGCCATGCCTGAATTTGCCTTGCCTTGCCTTGCCTGGATTTGCCTTGACTAAATTTGCCTTGCCTGGATTTTCGTTGCCTGGCCTTGCCTTGTTTGGATTTTCTTTGCCTGAATTTGCCTTGCCTTGCCTTGCCTTGCCTTGCCTTGTTTTGCCTTGTCTTGCCTTGTCTTGCCTTGCCTTGCCTTGCCTGGAATTGCCTGGAATTGCCTCGCTTGTATTTGCCTTGTTTTTCCTTCCCTTGCTTTGCCTTACTTTCCCTTGCCATGAATTGCCTTGCTTGAAAATGCATTGCCTGGAATTGCCTTGCCTTTCTTTGTCTTGCCTTTTTTTTGCCTTGCCTGAAATTGCCTTGCCTTGCCTGATATTTTCTTGTTTTGTCTTGCATTGCCTAGCCTTGAATTGCCATGCTAGAAATGGACTTGCTTTGCCTTGCCTGAAATTTCCCTGCCTGGATTTGCCCTGCCTTGTTTTTCTTACTTGAAATTGCCCTGCCTGGTATTGCACTGCCTTGCCTTGCCTTGCCTGAAATTAACTTTTCTGGAATTATCTTGCATTGACTTGCCTTTTCGTGCATAATATTGTCTTTTCTAGAATTGTTTTGCCTTGCCTTGCATTGCCTGGAATTGTTTTGTCTGAAATTGCATTGCCTGAAATTGCCTTTGCTTTCCTTGCCTTACCTTTTTGGCCTTGCCTGGAATGGCCTTACCTTGCCTGGAACTTTTTGCGTTGTCTTGCATTGACTAGCCTGGATTTTCCCTTCCCAGAATGGCCTTGCTTGCCTTGCCTTGCCTGGAACTGCTTTGTATGAAATTGCCTGCCTTTGGAATTGCCTTGTCTTACCTGGAATTGCCTTGCCTGGAGTTCCCTTTCCTGCAATTGCCTTGCCTGAATTGTGTTTTCTTGCATTGCCTGGAATTTTCTTGCCCTGCCTTGCCTGTAATAAACTTTTCCAAAATTGCTTTGCATTGCTTTACATTTTCTTGACTTTTCTTGCATGGGATTGCCTTGCCTGAATTTTATTGAGTTGTCTTGCATTGCCTTCGCCTTGCCTGAAATTACCCTGAATAGAAGTGCATTGCCCATAATTGCCCTGCCTTTCCTTGTCTGGCCTTTTTGCCTTGCCTGAATTGCCTTGCCTTGCCTGGAATTTTCTTGTGTTTCTAGCCTGGAATGGCCTTACCTTGCCTGGAACTTTTTGCGTTGTCTTGCATTGACTAGCCTGGATTTTCCCTTCCCAGAATGGCCTTGCTTGCCTTGCCTTGCCTGGAACTGCTTTGCATGAAATTGCCTTGCCTTGGCTTACTTGGAATTGCCTTGTCTTACCTGGAATTGCCTTGCCTGGAGTTCCCTTTCCTGCAATTGCCTTGCCTGGAATTGTGTTTTCTTGCATTGCCTGGAATTTTCTTGCCCTGCCTTGCCTGTAATAAACTTTTCCAAAATTGCTTTGCATTGCTTTACATTTTCTTGACTTTTCTTGCATGGGATTGCCTTGCCTGGAATTTTATTGAGTTGTCTTGCATTGCCTCGCCTTGCCTGAAATTACCCTGAATAGAAGTGCATTGCCTATAATTGCCTCGCCTTTCCTTGTCTGGCCTTTTTTGCCTTGCCTGAAATTGCCTTGCCTTGCCTGGAATTTTCTTGTGTTTTCTAGCCTGGAATGGCCTTGCCTTGGCTTGCCTTGCCTTGCCTAGAATTGCCTTGAATTCCATTGCCCAGATTTACCCTACCTGGATTTTCTTTGCCTTGTTTTGCCTTGCCTAAAATTGACCTGCTTGAATTTGCACTTCATTGCCTTGTCTTTCCTGGAATTACCTTGCCAGAAAATAATTTTCAGGAATTGCCTTGTATTGCCTTGCCTTTCCTTGCATGGGATATGCTTGCCTCGAATTGTCTTGCCTGAAATTGCATTACCTTGCCTTGCCTAGAATGGCCTTGCCTGGAATTGTGCTGCCTTGCATTTTCTAGACTTGCCTTGCCTGAAATTATTTTGTCTTGCCTTGCTTGAGCAGACTTGCCTTGCCTGGAATTGCCTTGCCTTGCCTTGCCTTGAATTGCCTTTTGTTGCCTTTCTTTGCCTTGCCTGAAACATCCTTGCCTGGAATGGCCTTGCCTTGCCTGAAATTGCCATGCCTGAAATTGCCTGGCCATGTCTTGTCTTCTCCTGCCGTTCTTGAAATTGCCTTGCCTCGAATGGCATTGACTGAAATTGACCTGGCTTTCATTTTCTGAAATTGCCTTGCCTGGAATTGCCTTGTCCTGCCTTGCTTGAATGGACTTGCCTTGCCTTGCCCTGCCCTGTTTTGGGTGTAATTGCCTTGCCTTGCCTTGCCTTGCCTGACCTGGAATTTTATTACCTGGAATTGCCTTTCATGCAATTGCCTTGTTTGGAATTTTCTTACCTTGCATTTCCTGGAATTGTTTTGCCTTTTCTTGCCTGGAATTTACTTTCCCGAAATTGCTTTGCATTGCCTTGCCTTTCCTTGTGTTAGATTGTCTTACCTGGAATTTTCTAGCCTTGCCTTGTGTTGCCTGGAATTTCCTTGCCTGGAATTGCATTGCCTGGAATTTTATTGCCTTCCCTTGCCTTGACTTTTTTTGCCTAGCCTGGAATGGTTTTGCCTTACCTAGAATTTTCCTGCGTTGCCTTGCATTGCCTAGCCTGGAATGTCCTTGTCTGGAATTGCCTGCACTTCCATTGCCCTTCCTTGCCTGCAATTGTTTTGCCTGAAATTGCCTGGCCATGCCTTGTCTTCCCCTGCCGTGCTTGAAATTGTGTTGCCTGGGATTGCCTTGTCTTGCCTTCCCTGGAATTTCCTTGTTTTGAATTTCTTTTTCTGGAATTGCCTTCCATGAAAATAATTTCTCTTACAGTGCCTTTTTTGCCTGGAATTGACCAGCCTTGCCTTAATTGGAATTGCCTTGCCTGGAATTTTCTTTTCCTGCCTTTTCTTGCCTTTCCTTCTCTGGAATTATTTTGCCTCCAAAAGAATTTTGCCTCCATGACCTGCCTTGCCTTACCTAGAATTCCTCTGCCCATAATTGCCTTTCCTTGATCTGTCTTGCCTTACCTTGTCTGCAATTGTTTTGTTTTTACTTGCTTTGCCTTACCTCAAATTGCCTTGCCTTGAATTTTCTTGCCTTGCCTTGTGTTGCCTTGCCTTGCAATTCCAGGCAATGCAATTCCAGGCAAGGCAATTTCAGGCAATTGCAGGCAAGGCAATGCAAGGCAGAGCAGGGCAGGGCAAGGCAGGGCAGGGCAGGGCAGGGCAAGGAAAGGCAGGGCAGGGAAGGTCAGGGAAATGCAGGGCAAGGCGAGACAGGGAAGGGAAGGGCAGGGCAGGGCAGAAAAAGACAATTTCTGGCAAAGCAATTTTAGATAAGGCAAGGCAATTCAAAAGAAGGCAACTCCAGGCAATGCAAAGCAGTGCAATTTCAGGCACGAAAATTGCCAAAACAGCAATACTAGAAAAATTGAGGCAAGAGAAGGCAGAAATAGGCAATTCCAGGCAAGGCAATTCCAGGTTAGGCAAGGCAAGGCAATTCCAGGGAAGGAAACTCCTGAAAAGGGAAGGCAAGGCAATTTCAGGCAAGGGAAGAAAACGCCAGGCAAGGCAATTCCAATCAAGGCAAGGCAAGGCAAGGCTATTTCAGGCAAGATAATTCCAGGCAATGCAAGGCAAGGCCAGGCAAAAATAGTTCAGGTAAGAAAATTTCAGGCAAGGCAAGGCAAGGCAAGGGAATGGAAAGCAAAGACATAACATGCAAGGTAATTTCAGGAAAGGCAAGGCAATGCAATGCAAGACAATTCCAAGCAAAAAAAATCCAGGCAAAACAAGGCAAGGCAAGAAAAGGCAAGGCAAGGCAAGGCAAGGCAAGGCAGCACAATTCTAAGCAAAGCAATTCCAGCCAAGTCAGGGCAAGTGTATGTAGGGCAATTCCAGGTAAGGCTCTTTTATGCAACACAAGGCAATGCAAGGCAATTTTAGAAAAGTCAATTTTAGGCACATCAAGCAAGACAACACAAGGAAATTTCAGGCAAGGCAAGGCAGGGAAATTGCAGGCAGGGCAATTTCAGGCAAGGCAAGGCAGGGCAATTCCAGGCAGGGCACCACAAGGCAAGGCAATACTAGGCAAGACAATTAAAGACAAGGCAAGGCAAGTCAAGGCATGGCAATTTGAGACAGGGAAATTCCAGGCTAGGCAAGGCAAGGCAATGGAAGAAAATTTTCAGGAAGAAATAGAAATTCCATGCAAGGCAATTTCAGGGAAGGCAAGGCAAGGCAATTTTAGGCAAGACAATTCCAGGCAAGGCATAGCCAGACAAGATGGAGAAATTGTAGGCAAGGCAATTCCAGGCAAGGCAAGGCATGGCAATTCCAGGCAAAGCAATTCCAGGCAAAGCAAAACAAGGCAAGGCAGGCCAATTTTAGGCAAGATAATTGGAGGTAAAGGAAGGCAAAGCAAAGCACGGAAATTCCAGGCAAAGCAATTTGAGGCGAGGCAAGGCAGAAAAATTCCAAGTGAGGAAATTAGAGGCAAAGCAAGGAAATGCAGAAAAGTGCAATTTCAGGCAAGGCGATTTCAGGCAAGGCAAGGTAAGGCAATTAAAGGCAAGACAACTCCAGACAAGGTAATTCCAGGCAAGGCAAATAAAGACTATTCCAAGCAAAACAAGGTGAAAAGAAGACAATGCAATTCAAGGCCAGGCAATTTCAGGCAAGAAAAGGCAAGGCACAGCAAGGCAATTCCAGGAAGGTAAAGGCAAGGCAGGGCAATTCCAGACAGGTCAGTTTCTGGCTAGGTAAGGCAAGGCAATGCAATAAAACTTCCGGCATGACAAGATATTGCCTTGTCTTGCCTTGCCTTGCCTTGCCTGGAATTGCCTGTTACCTGCTTGATTTGCCTTGTTTTCCTTGCCTTGCTTTGCCTTATTTCCTTGCCTGAATTGCCTTCTTGTCTTGCCTGGAATTGCCTTGCCTTTCTTTGTCTTGCCTTTTTTTTGCCTTGCCTGAAATTCCTTGCCTTGCCTGAATTTTCTTGTTTTTGCTTGCTTTGCCTTGAATTGCCTTGCCTGAAATTGCTTCTTGCCTTGCCTGAAATTTCCTTGCCTGGTTGCCCCTGCCTTGTTTTCTTTGTTGCCTTGCCTGGATTGCCTTGCCCGCCTTGCCTTGCCTGAAATTGCTTTTCTGCCTTGCTTGCCTTGCCTTTTCTTTAAAATTGCTTTTCTAAATTGTTTTGCCTTGCCTTTGCCTGGAATTGTTTGCCTTGCTTGCCTGAAATTGCCTTGCTTTCCTTGCCTTACCTTTTTGCCTTGCCTGAATTGCCTTGCCTTGCCTGGAATTTTGCCTTGCCTTGCATTGTGCCTGGATTTTTCCTTGCCTGGATTGCCTTGCCTGGAAATTTCTTGCCTTGCCTTGCCTTGCCTGGAATTGCCTTGTCTTACCTGGAATTGCCTTGCCTGGAGTTGCCTTTCCTGAATTGCCTTGCCTGGAATTGTGTTTTCTTGCCTTGCCTGGAATTTTCTTTTTGCCTTGCCTTTCTTTTTGCCTTGCTTGCCCCTTTTCTTGCTTTTCTTGCCTGATTGCCTTGCCTGGAATTTATTTTTGCTTCTTGCCTTGCCTTTCTTCCTGAATGTGCCTTGCCTATAATTGCCTCCTTTCCTTGCTGCCTTTTTGCCTTGCCTGGAATTGCCTTGCCTGGAATTTTTGTGTTTTTGCCTGGAATTGCCTTGCCTTGCTTGCCTTGCCTTGCCTGCCTTGTTCTTGCCTTTCCTACCTGGATTTTCTTGCCTTGTTTTGCCTTGCCTAAAATTGTTCTTGTTGCCTTCTTGCCTTTGCCTGGAATTTTGCCTTTTTGGAATTGCCTTGTATTGCCTTTCTGCCCCGCCTAATTGCCTTGCCTGAATTGCATTGCCTTGCCTTGCCTGAATTGCCTTGCCTGGAATTTGCTGCCTTGCTTTCTGCTTGCCTTGCCTGAAATTTTTTGTCTTGCCTTGCCTTGAATTGCCTTGCCTGGAATTGCCTTGCCTTGCCTTGCCTGAATTGCCTTTGTTGCCTTTCTTTGCCTTGCCTGAATTCCTTGCCTGAATGCCTTGCCTGAAATTGCCTTGCCTGAAATTGCCTGCCTGTCTTGCTTTCCTGCCTTCTTGAAATTGCCTTGCCTTGCCTTGCCTGGAAATTGCCTGCTTTCTTTTCTGGAAATTGCCTTGCCTTGCCTTGCCTTGCTATTGCCTTGCCTTGCCTTGCCTGTTTTGTTTTGCCTTGCCTTGCCTTGCCTTGCCTGCCTGGAATTTTTTACCTGGAATTGCCTTTCATGCTTGCCTTGTTGGAATTTTTTCTTGCCTTGCTTTCCTGGAATTGTTTTGCCTTTTCTTGCCTGGATTTACTTTCCTAGAATTGCCTTTTTTGCCTTGCCTTTCCTTGGTGATTGCTTGCCTGGAATTTCTGCCTTGCCTTGTGTGCCTGGAATTTCCTTTGTTACTTGCCTGGAATTTTATTGCCTTGCCTTGCCTTGTTTTTGCCTTGCCTGGAATTTTTGCGCCTAAATTTCCTGGTTGCCTTGCTTGCCTTGCCTGGAATGCCTTGCTGGAATTGCCTGCCTTGCCTTGCCTTGCCTTGCCTGAATTGTTTTGCCTGAAATTGCCTGCCATGCCTTGTCTTCCTGCTGCTTGGAATTGTTGCCTGGGATTGCCTTGCCTTGCCTGGAATTTGCTTTTGAATTTCTTTTTCTGGAATTGCCTTCTGAAATTTTCCTTTGCCTGGATTGCCAGCCTTGCCTTATTGGAATTGCCTTGCCTGGAATTTTTCTTGCCTTGCCTTTTCTTGCCTTTCCTTCTCTGGAATTTTTTTGCCTCAAAAATTTTGCCTCCATGCCTTGCCTTGCCTTACCTGGAATTCCTTGCCTAATTGCCTTTCTGACTTGCCTTACCTTGTCTGCCAATTGTTTTATTTTTACTTGCTTTGCCTTACCTGATTGCCCCTTTTTCTTGCCTTGCCTTGTGTTGCCTTGCCTTGCATTCCTGCAGTACTTGCGGCATTTGCCTGCAGGCGCCTACCTGCAGGCCAGCAGGCAGGCAAGGCCTGGGGAGCAGGGAAAGGCGCCAGGAAATAGGGTGCCAACAGGCTTCGGAAGGAAGCCAGCGCAGGCTTTCCTGGAAGCTTTTGATGGCAAGGTTGCCTGCATCGCCTGCTTTCAGCCGGTGCCTTCAGCTCTGTTGAGGCGGAAAGGCAGAAATGGCTTCAGGCAAGAGCATCAGGTTCAAGGCGCGGAAGGCTTGCCTGAAAGGAAGCAAGGCAATTTCCCTTTCTCAGGCAATTGCCTTGCCAAGGCCTTTTGCAGATGCCTGCAGGCAAGCCTTGCTTTCAGGTGATTTGCGCCAAGGCGCGGTGCCTGCATAACTTGCTGATTTCGGAAGCGCTTGCCTTGATTCAGGCGTGGTGCAGCTGGAAAGGTGGCAAGGCCTGCCCTGATTGCCTTCTGGAATCGCAGGTGTTGTGAGCATTCAGGTGCTCTTTTTCCCGCAATGCAGCTTGTTCAGGCCTGCCTGCCCGGATTTCCAGAACTGGATGCCTGGAAGGCTTTCCTGGCGCATGAATTCAGGCAGCCAGAGGGAATCTGCTTGCAAGGCGCAGGTCAGGCATGCTTGCTGGTTCCAGCCAGCCTGTGGTTTTCGGTGTTCCTGCAAGCTTTCAGGAGCGCAAGGCTTGCAAGACTTCCCCAGGCCAAGGACATGGATTGCAGGCTTCCAGGCAAAGGCCTGTTCCAGGCAAAGCAGGCCAGGCAAAACCGGCAAAGGCAGGCCTTTCCAGATATTGGAGGTGGAAGGCGCGCCTTCCAGGCGCAATTTGACAGCAAGGCAGATTCAGAGTGATAGGCAAAGCGGAGGAAATGCAGAAGTGCAATTTCAGGCAGCTTTCAGGCAAGCAATGCATTGCTCAACCAGCTGCCAAATCTTTGCCGGTGAAATCAACGCTAGTGTAATTCCGAAGTTTCTGTGCTTCTCTTAGCTGCTTCCCTCTTAAGCTTGCCTGAGTTGATAGTTATCAATAAAAATTCCTCTTCTTGTAGAGCTGTGCCCAAACAGACCTCATTGGATTATTCCCCTGACTCAATAACTCGTTTTGAGGGACTTTAATCTGTTCGTTACACCTCGTCATGTAATTGCCTTTGCATTCATAGCCTTGTCTGGCAGCAGAGTATTTTTACTTTACGCACTCGGAAGGGCCTTGGCCTGGAACTTGTATTTCTGCCCGCATGAGCCTGTTCTATCAGGGAAAATCTAAGCAAAGGCAATGACATGATGTGCCCCAAACCCATACCCTAAGGCCTGGTGCTTGATCAGAATTCCCAGGATTTTCAAAGACTAGCTTATCTTTCGCCTTGCGCTTCCCATTGCCTGCTCAATTATATTCTGGCATCATCCAATCTTTATGTCCAGGAATGACTGCATGTTCCTTGACCCTTTGTAACTGCCTACTCCATTTGTTTTGTTTCAAATGGAGTTCAAATTCCTGATGGGCTTTCACCTTGTGATTAGGTGGCACCAGGCAGTAGAAACTTCCCGAAGTTGTTTTCCTATCACCCGTTTGAAAAACGTTAATGTCCTCATTTCCATGCAACGGGACATACTACCTTCTTAGTATCTGTAATAGGTTATGTACCTTACTGCCTGCCAGAAAAAGTTGTCCAATGATGATTTTTACTGCCTTGTCATGTTGTCTGTTTATGTTTGAAAGAACCCCTTACCGCAGTTACTTTTTGCAAATTCTAATTTGCCTTGCCGTCACTACCTTTTTGTTTGTTGACCTTAATTTGTATCTTTCCATAGATGAACTGACACTTTGCAATAGTGTTGCCAAAGCCTTGCCTGGATTTACCTACTTGTAAGGCACCTGTCTTTACTGCCTTTTCGGGAATTTCCTTAAAACACGCTCATTTGCTGAAAAAAAAAATGCTGCGCTTCTTTTTGATAACTGGTTGTACTCACAGCGTTACCCTGCCCTTTACGTTTTGTCCAAATCTCTTTGGTTTTCTTACCTTGTTTCATATAGTTTGACATGGGCTATGCCTTTTACCTGAAGTGATACTATTAGATAGCCCTTGACTAAAATATTACTTTTCCGGTCATTACAGCTTGCCTTCTAGGGTGTTATCTGCTTGATTTGCCTGAAGTTTGTTGCATGGATTATACTTTTCTGGAGATGGGGAAACATCACTTAAGCTTTTCTTGCCCACCTAGCTTACCATATAGCAATTGCAGGCCCAGCTTAGTCACGCCTTTAATTTAGTGCCTGCTTTTAATTTTTCACCTTGCCTGGCATATTTATTTTCCGTTACTTTATTTTTCACAGCCTGTCCACCTGTCGTATCATCTCCTTTCTGGCTCGATTATAAATTCATGTAACCCATTGCCTTTCCTTGCCAAACCCAACTGCAGCCGTTAAAAGGGTGACCTTCCATGCCCATACCTTTTCATGTCTTGCCCCAGTTTTGCTTTAGTTGGAAATTGCCTGCCAGGACTTGAAGAACTTGCTCTGTCTAAAGTGTCAGGAGTTTGTTTCAAGACTTGTCTTTTCGCCCCTGGAACTGCCTGCAATCCTTTCGCAGTAGTTGCCACTGAGGGCTTTCCGGTGAATGTTTCAGGCTTTTCCTTAATCACGATGGGACCTTGCCTTACGACCTTTATTGATTTAAGGTGCCTTCTTATTTGACAGTTGATATTGGATTTCATTGACTTGAACTCGAATAGTTGCTCCTCCGAGTCCTTTGGGCACATTGTGTTTTAAGCGATGATTTCATGCTTGTTTCCTCGTACCTTGCTTGACTCTGCTAGTTTGATGGTAGTTTCAGAAACCTACAGAATTTACCTTCCGTGTGCCCCTTAAAGAGTGGGACCGACAATACTGATTATCCCTTAAGCTTAAATGGTACGGGGAGGAGCATGTGGCCAGTGGTGCCATAACGATTACTCCCTTGTTGGCTTAACCCATTAATTGCCTTCGGGTCTTGACTGCTGTTTCTTAGACTCGGCCCATTTTGACATGGATTGCCTTGTGTTTTCTGGTTGATTTATACCTCACGGCTTTGCTCTAGGTGGCAAATGTTCCTTGCCTTTTTGTCGTGCATTATGACGCTAAAACCGTTCCCCTGCCTCGTTTATTTACCTTGTATTTTTGCCCCAGGTTGCCGCCTTAAACTTTGCCTCGTTACTTTTGTCCTTACTGCCTTACCTGGTATACCATGTTTTGCACTCGTATGAGGTGCATTTGCATATCAAGGTAATTGCATCATGGGATGCTTTCCTTTCCTTGTTACTTTTCATTGTCTTGAACTTGCACCAACCCTTTTTCTGTTCATGCCCTGCGTCGACTTGAAACCTCTTGGACTGGCTTTCGTCTCTAGGTCGATGCATTACCTAGTCGAAACTTTTTTTTTTTTTTTTTTTTTTTGGCTCTGAAAAGTTTTGCCTGGACAAATGCCCTTTCTGTAAGCCCAGGACGCATTTTATTCTCCTTGCTGAACGCTGAGCTTCTTTCCAATGTAAGACCTGGCTTTACTCCTCCAAGCCTCATGCAATTCAGGCTTACCTACTCTGCAAAAAGGCAAATTGTTTTCATGATAAAATGGTCAGCTTGCTATCAGTCAAGCTGTCGCTATAAGTTGCCTCGTCGAGCCTTGACAGAAAAGTGTTGCTGTTTTTATGCATGCTTCTTGCGTCTAAGTCTTACCCTGTATTTGTCTCCTTGTTTCCCGGGTTCAGACGGCAACGTCACGATCTATTTTGATCACGTTGGGTGTTTGATATTAGAGCAGATGTTCTGGAGCGACTTAAGGGAGGCCCGGTTATACCTTTTCTCTTTTTGTAAATTGGATCGATTACTGTATGCGTTCATCCTGCGATTGCCTTAGTAGCGGACACGTGAATAGGCCCTGTTGCTCAGTAGTTCGGTAAGCGGGCCCATTAAGATTTACCAAAACTTGCCTCCGCTAAAACCTTGCTGTACTTCCCAGGCTCTGCTCCTAAATTGTTTTCAGACCTTTCCTATTGTAGATTTATCGCAAAATTTGGGCTTAAATCAAAATTTACGAATGGCCTTACTGCAAAGCTGCATGCGTATTGCAATTGAGTTGACCTTAACAGTTTGGCTCCCGAATGCCTTTCGCAATCCCGGGTGCAAAACTGACACCTTGTTTCCTTGTAGACCTTGTTCTCCCACTTCATTATCGTCACGCGCAGTTAAATGTTTTTTTTTTTTTTTTGCCCATGTTGTTACTGAAGTTAGCCTTAATTCCTGGGATTGCTACCTTTTAGTAAGCTGGAGTATTTCATGAAACTCGAATTTTATTACCCATTGCTAGGTGACTGATTTACCTGGCCTCTTTCCTTGCGGATTTTTCTTAGACCTCACGCTTTATCAAGTGCCACCTTCCCTTGAAGCGTTTGATTCCACCAGTTGTCGACTTGACCTTTACCTGACCTTGTCTTTCTTGTCCTTTCCTTGATATCTAGTCTTGTAATCTTCTTTGACTTTGCAGGGAACTTCCCTTTTGGTCACTGTCAGATAACCCCTTGCGCGGACTGGGTCTGACTTCAGTTTTGAATTTTCTTGAAATTTTTCTGAATCTTTTTCACTTGGCCCAGCCTGGTACCTCACTGGATTTAGTTTGGCCATACTACCACGTTACCTGGTCATGAAAAACTGCCGGCCTTAAGTTTATTTTTCGTCACTTGTTCCTGAAAGGCTGGTCCTCATACCATCTGGATCTTTTGCACTTCGGGAATTAGTCTTCCGGGAAATGTGCTTTTGTTTCTGGAGTCGCAAACTTCCTTGCCTTAGCTTTGACCTGAGCTGTCCTGCCATGAATGGTTCACCTGCAAGCAGGCATTATATTAATCCTAATGACTTTCTTTTACACATTGCCGTTTGAATTGATTTCCAGCTCTTTATTACAGGTCAAAAGTGAGTATCAGGTCTTTTTTACCGTGACGTTCCTCTCTTTTTTTCTAAAGTCAAGCAATGGTTTTCCATACGTCTTGATTCAGTACTTGATTTGATAGTGCAAGATGTCTCTGGACTGCCTTACCTTTTCTTATTGCTTGACTTACTTGAAATCGATTATTCACTTTTTGCTTTCTGATGTCTCTGTTTTAATTTTCTTTACTGGCCGTTTGGACCTACCTATTTACGTTTACCGGAGTTTATTTTTTCTGCGTACCTGCCTGCGTAATACTGCCAGTTTGCTTTTTGATACTACTAGTCTGTTTCCATTAAAGTACTATGCCGGCTTGCACCTGTCATCCAGCTACGCCTTATCGTCTTCCATACTCTTTTTCAATTGCTGGACCAGTGCTCCTTTGAACCATTGCACTCTCCTGCCTCTTTGACTTCTGTCTCCTGTTCGTAACTGTCACCTTGTTACATTCTTGCGCTGGTTTTTCGTTAAACTTTCGGCATGATTAAACCTGCCTGTCGATGCCTTTTGCCCAACCCAGTGGACTTCCACTGCCTGGATTTTAGGCTTCCTTCCCAGTTCAGTCGACCATTATTTCATTAACAAGTACTCCCGCCACAAAACCGGATTGTTCCAGTATTCGAAGGATGCGTACTAGGTTTGCGAACTTATCTTGACTCAGGTTGTGCCTAGCCTTTTCTAGGACTCATGCCAGCAAAATCTTAATTCGTTAAGCGTCTTGCTATCCTGAGCATTAGTTTTTTCAGCAAGAGGTTTCGCTTCTGCATAGTCTTCAGGTCAGCCTTGCTTGAAGTGCTGACCAGTCCTGATTTTACACAGAGCCCTTTGACTTTCTGAATTGGATTCGACAATCGACTCCAGGTTTTGCCAATTGCAGGTCGGTTTTCACCGACTTTCCTAGGTTACCTTTCATTTGACTGGCCTCATATACGGGCAAAAGTTTTCAAGGAGCTTTAGTGGCCCAAAGTAACCTGGGCTGTTTCTTGCCTTGTATTAAGTTTTACTCGTGAAGTTCTTTAACGGCCTGATGGCTATTATCTTTCTTTCTGGTTCATACACCTTGCCTGATCTTAATTACCCAGAGTGGACTCTTAGGGGAGCACATGACATGCCTGGAGAACGATAGCCTTGCTTTTTGGGCCTTAGCTTTCCCTAAAACGGTAGTATGCTGATTTTCTTCACCTGACTACTGTTTTTGTTATGCTAACTGGGCCTTCCATCCAGACTAAACCCTTCCTGCACGCTTTTTCCTAATTTGTTTCTGAGGTCAAGAACTCTCCAAAGGGGATTCATTAAGTTGCTACACAGGAACAGTTGGGGTTTTCCTTCAGGTTCTTGTCCTGACTAGTTCACGCTTTTTTTGCACAAGCAGCTTTCCAGGATTTCCCTTGCCCTTGTATCATGGTCCGCCTGATCTGTGATACCTTCCGGGCGCTCTTAGATTATTGATGTACCTCGATAATCCTACTTTGAACCTTGTTCGTGGTTTTTAGATTTCAGCTTTTCTAAACTGCCAATAGTTTGGCTTAAGATCTATAGTGCCTTCCGCCTGGATCTAGACAGGGATTCCCCTTGTATTTTTATTTCCCTATAGTTTCCGCTTAAAGCCTTCCCTTGCACCATTGGATGCACTCCAGGCCTATCCACATGTGACCGCTTGATTTTTTACCCTTACCTTATCTAAGGGATTCTTATCTTGTCTTTTGCTACATATGTTTTCTGGTGGTTGTTCCATATTTGTACAATGCCCAGGCTTTTTTTTTCATTGTTCCGACCTCTGTTGACCTGACCCAGCTGAATGCTTGCCTTTATAGACCCCTGACTGCACTGCTGTCATTATAACCCCGGTTATACTGTCCACCTTCAAAAGTGAGACGTAGCTTAATGACTTTTTTGCAGGGGACAGCTCTGATAATCCTACTGTCTTTCCATGTAACTCCTGGATTTGCGTCTTTCTGAGCCTGTCGTTAGTGGCCACGTTAGCCTGGATTGTCAGGATTTGACTGGAAGTTTTGTGACTCATCCTGCAGTATATTTTTGAAGTTTTGAGATTAGCTGCAAATGGATGGTTCTCAAGGTTGTCAAGACATAATGCCTGTAGATCGACTCTCCACTTGGCCTCCGTCGAATCATTGCTTGGTTTAAGCATTTCAAGTCTGTTAATAGGGGTGTTTTTTCTTGCACTGAATCTTTGCCCTTGCATTTACTGGATGCCATATAAAAATGGGACTCACACGGTCATTTAGTGTATTTTAACTTCTGTAAGCTGATGGGCATTATTAACTTTTATGCTCTACCGACTTGCTAACCACTTTGCCCATTTATGAGTGTTGGTAGACTCTAAGACTCCTGACAATTTTTCTTTCTGTATCTGTTGCATTAGGATTGTATTTGCCATACCCTGCCTCAAGTGGTTTCTTTTATGTGCCTACCTCATAGACTTATGACACCTCACGTGGGGTGTCCAAAGTAGCAAAACCTTCCCTGTATTCTGTTTCGATACTTGCCTTTTCTTGCATACTGTTTGCACGATTGATTGCTCTTTAATTTGTTATTCTGAGTTGTGCAGTCTCCACACTGGGCTGAAAATTGTTTACTTTATGCGGATTCCCAAGGCCACTCTTCATCGATGGTGCATTATTATTCAGTTTCCGATTGCCCAGGTAAACGACAGATTTTCATTGAATTTTCATAGTTGGCTAAAAGTTTTTCAGGTGTGTATCGTAAGGTCTTGCATTAGTTGGGGTCTGGAAGTATCTTTGGAGTACTGTTCTTTGAGCTCCACCTGCCCTCCCAAATAGCCCATCCAACCTTTCTGTACTGCCATCCTTTTTGACCATTATAGGTGTGCATCATTCAGATGCATTTCAACTGAGCATGTACTTGGTTACCATACTAGCTCCGACATTATTCTTATGCGCTTCAAGAGGTGTGGTGCCCACCTTGACACTTAATTGGACCATACGCTCGACAACTCCAGAGTGTCCTGAGGTGTTCAAACTGGTTCTTTTTAGGGTTTCATCCAATGAAACAGTGATTTATAATATCGACCTGATCTCCATTTGTCCTTTGCCCTAGGCCGTCCTTGGGGATAGTTTTCTGCGTATGATTACATATTGATTGTTCTCTTGAGTGTGGAAGATTCTGCACGTACTGTTAAGGGCAACCGGCAACCTGAAGAAATTGGAATTAATTTTTCACAACCGCCAGCAGACTTTTGGGTAATACCTTTTATTGAGTAGTGCTAGAGCGTTATTTTTTGCCTTGCCCATATTAACGTAACAGTTTTCGAGATATTCGCATAATTTTACTACCCTGTCTGATTGGAATTTGACTACGGGACGCAGCCTTTCTAGTGTAAGACCTCCGCTAACTTAGCTGACTTGTGTTGCGTAACGGCGTGGGACGGCAAAATTAGTATCAATCCTGTGTTTTGCCAGAAAGAGTGAGCGACTGTCCTTTGCCATTCCGATTAACGATTCACTATGTTTCAAAGGCCCTGAGGAAAACAGAGTTCCCGCCTTGAAACTGGAGAGATATCTGATTGCATTGCCTGTTTTTATAGTGTCTTGCTTAGCTAGTAACAGGATTGTCGGGATTGCGGACCTGGTACGAATTTAGCTCCCCAGGACAATCGACCCACAGGATTCCAACAATTTTGGATCCATAAAGGCCTGGCCCGGGGATTGATGCCTTCTTGGAATTTACGGGAACTATTTTTTCTGGGATCTGCCATTGCCGCAGAGCAGGATCGGTGGAGGATTGCACGGCAAGGTGAGTACCTTAGGGTATCCAGGAGGGCATGTGAGAGCCTTTTCAGGACAAACGGGACTGATGGCGATGAAGTGCACACCTGGTGGGGAGGGGCAAATGGACCCTCCCACAACTACAAACAAACCCGTATGCCACCTAATTGATTGCCCATTGATGTCTCTAGAGGCTTAGGCCTATTTCTGCTGGAGGTGCCCTCCAGGCGAAGTGTGTTACTGGGGCGCCAGTGTATTCGAGAGACCCCTGTATGGGGCAAGCTGGTTCGGGCTAAGGGCAGGATCACCCGGAGGCGATTTAACTCCCATTGTCTATTACCCAGGGAGGGATCTAGCCTTGATACACTTTTCCGCTGACACAACCAAGGTTAGTATCGGTTACTGGGTAACAAAAAGACCCGATTCTTCAGCTTCGGGTGGGTTCGGCACCACAGCGCTACCCGGCTCCTAGGGGAGCATGACGTTCAAAGGCTGAACTGCCCGTAATGAAGAGGTCCAGGAAAGGGTTTTATCCCTGGGGATGGATGATTCCCCATTAGGAGTGCCAGATTAGTTTATTCATGCCCCGGTTGAACTGTTCGAGTGCTTCACTGGCTACTGCCCGCCCATCTAATTGGGCAGCGAGATGCAGCAGTGAACCCAGGAGTGAGCTCTTCAGCCGAGCTTCTCACCAATGTCGGTCCACAGTGAAAGCTAACTCTGACCTACCTAGGCACTGAGCATCGGAGGAACTCCAAGGGTGTCTCCCGGGACCTCCCCCAGGATGAAGATCTCCATTCAACTTCTAGGAGGGCTTTACTGCCTTGAGACCGGCGAGTTACTAATGTGGACCCCTCAGGTGGACCGTTTTGAGGGTGGGCTCATAATGCATAACCTCCGTCCCTGGACAAGTCCTGGTCACATCCTGCCCTAGGATACCGCCTAGGGAAAAGCACCCTGGGTGCAAACTTAATTTACAATGAAAGTTCAGGGCATTGCTCACTGATTGTAGCTCCTGACCTGGTTTGATGAAGGCTGATCTAGCTCATGTTGCACTTATCCCGGTTTATGGAGACGATTAGCGGGCATAAATAATTCCTGAGACAGTTGCGGAGAACTTTTTTCCGAAAAATTTTGTCTTGCCCGAAAAGGGAGCCCGGTGTGGGAGGTCACCCGCGACTGGACATGTCCGCCCCTGCATTTCCACCAGGACCAGCTACGCGGATAAGTCAAAGCTAACTTAAATAAAGCTGAACCTGGTCTGCGCTAGTCAAGGGCCATAACAGTAGTATCACAGCGCTGAGGAGAGCCCTTGAATTCTAAGAACCTTCTCCTAGAGCACCCGGCGTGCCCCACTGCTGGATAACCCTATGGGCCCAAGCCACTTGGAAAGGTCACTACAGCCTGTCAGAAGAAGACTAACTGGTGACGCTGAGCCTCGGAAACTGTTCATCAGCCAAGGACCTGAAAGACCCCAGAAGGTGCTACCCCGTTTTTAGGCGGGCTCAGAGGACTCTGGGACAGGAAAGACTATAAATTGCGGAAGTCCTTTGAGCCCCTGGTAGACCCCATATTTTCTGGTCTCATGGTCAGAAAAAACGCCCCAGAATGGACAGCCCCAGTTGGTTTCATCCACTCTAGAGCTAGTCATGTACGAAACAAACTAGGGCAATAGGGCCTTTTGATGTGCTTCGGTATCTGATGAGAAAATCCGGGACTCTAATCAGTGGAATTGCTCAAATCCACTCAGGGACATGATTTCACTTTTATTCTACTGTTGAAAAGCAGTGGCAAAGCAATTCTGACTGAAAAACAGAGTTTCCTTTTGCTGAGGTGGATGAAGGGGTCATAGTTCACATGGCAAAGTCATTCTGAACAGACATCCACAGTGTCGCCAATGGGTGTTATTCAGCAAGCTCTTAGCTCCCTGAACCCTGTATCATTTGCACTTGACATGGATAGTTGTGACCATAAAAAAAGTGACGACCACCCGTGTTAGCAGTCTGGCGTGTCCAACATTGATGGGGCTCACTTTTTTTTGGCAGCAGACATCAATCTAAACGACGGCAGTTTGGAAATATGGGCAGAAGCTGCTCCAAATTGAAGCTCGCAAAACCGGCAATGCTTCAACCCAAAAGTTGCCAGAGAAAAGCTCTGGTGGCATCCTCACTGCGCGGAGGAGGGGTCACCCCATTTTGACCAATGACCGGGGAATATCAGTACTATCACAGCGACAAGCAGTCGGAACGATGAAAAGCTTCCCAGCGGACTAGAGCACCCGTAAAGGGTGAGGCTAGATAAACTGGTCCTTATTACTGGTCCAATGGGTAAAACTACAGTACCAAGTGCTCTGCTGGAGTGGAATCATCAGGTCCTGAAACTCTGTTGACCTCATACTCCAAAGGGCAGAGTTGCTCACAGTGGTCCACTCCATGATGACTGGAATCTTTACCTCCTAGGCTCACTAGTCCTTGTAAAGATTCACCAGGTGGTTCCTTTACAGGTGATAACATTCATGTGGAGGAATCCTTCCCCAGGAGGTGGATGGAATGTGTTACTGACGTGACTGATGTCGCAGGAACTGAATCTTTCAGACGATTGTAATCACCACCTCAGGAAATGGACTAACAAGTGCGAGATTGAAAGGCCTTCATGCTGAACAATTATGTGTGGGCCTCACCACTGATCTTTGGCGGCCATTTATTCTGGGTCTATCTTAAAGACTTGACCATTAGAATACGGAACTAAGGCAAAATCATATCAACTTCAAAAAAGGCTCCAAGCAATCTATGTGTATTGCCAGGTAAGCTGCCCCAAGATAGACTGCAGTACTTTAGGGTTTGCCTTCATTTGAAGCAGTGGATAACTTAAGAATCGCCTATCCACGAGTGCTTCCTTTCCTAAGAATGAATGTACCTAGCATTGTTTCAACTCACCGGAGCCACTTGAACAGTGGCCCAAAAGTGGCCTATGTGAAATAGATATCTAGAAAAACTTCCAGGTCAAGCCTCAACTCGGGGCCTAAACACTAAGCTTCCTGTTTCGTTGCGACCGTCTATGTGGAATCGGTTGAATTTGTAAATCACTTCAGGATTCTACGTTGGATGGGGCCAATGAATACCTAAAGTGAGCTCTTCAAGTAGATCAGGCGCCTAATATTGACTCCTGATGCTGATCCACTAAAATTCAGGAGGTGAACTTAACCCGGATCATTATGTGAGGGCCAACTCTATTATTTGCCTGCCTTAAGGTGAAGCTCCAAAGGGTGGTTGACATTGAGCAAAATTCTCATGGACTCCCAGTATTCACGAGGCCTCAGAGGAGAAACACTTGAGAAGGGACTCCGCTTAAATCCATAGCGAAAATCCCAACACAGAGGCAGGAATTATCAAATTACTCTGACCTCAAGGACAGGGGAATAATCATCCTGAGTATCCAGTTACGAAGAGGCACTGCAAAATAAGGGATCTTATGTCATGGAGGATCGACAAAAAGTATCCTCTTAACTGAGTCAACCATTAGGTCAATGCCTTTCAGAAGTTGTTACCCGACATTACCATCTTGGACACCCAATAAGACTCTTCAGGGAATTAACTCCTGACAGGCAGCCATTGGATGTCAAAATCGGGTCACAGATTCGACCAGAAAAGGCTCCAAAAGGAATTGAAGCACTACAGTGGGGCAGAGCTTATCAAATTCCTCGACGACCTGATCCTATAATGGCATAAGGGTACTGGGGAAAGCAGCCTACGTTTGGAGAGCAGATAGACTTTAAAGCCCTTATCCGCGTTTGATTAAGTAGCCGTTGAAAACACTTTGCAGCGGGAGGTAGTGCAGCTCTATCACCATTAGAATGCACAGGAGGGGGTTGGAATTTACAACAATATGCTAACTGACAAGCTTTCTGTCAGGGGATGCACAAGGCACTCACAAAGATACGATTTGGCGTACCCACAGGCGATTCCAGAAAGTCACAGGTGTGGTACTATGACACTGCGCTCACACAGACATTACCAGCAAAAATGCGCAGTCAAAAAACTGCAAAATTCCGAACCGCCTCTTACTCGGTCTACTCGAACTAGCAACACATGGAAGAATGACTTCAGCCCCCATCTTGGAATTACTCACTGAAAGAAGTCATGCCCAGGAAGCTGGGACCCGATAATGTTATAAAAACCGGCAATCTGAGCATGTGGTCAACCTTGGATAAACGTTTCTTGGAAGCAAATCTGTTCTACATACCTGCACCAATCGGGAGAACAACTAAGCGGGGAATTACTTGAGGAACACAATGAGCCAGACCAGGAGTTTCCTGCGCGCAAAGCGTGAGACTCTGAGCCAGTAGCAGAGTCCCAGGGACGGATAGGTTTGGATCGCACATGCCAGTGAAATTTGGAGTACCGCAAACCAAAACGGTAACAAAAGTGCCCTATTTTTTTCGAAGCCCATGGGCTACTGGCGGGTAGTCTAAATGATCCAGTGAGACTAAAATATCTGCCAAACTTCTTATCAGGACTTGCTCCATTGGGGACGACAAGGAAGAATCTAAGCGGGCCAATATTCATCGATCCTCTTGAAAAGTGCAATTGCTGGGTGAACTTCCCTGAGCAGGCCAATCAATGTGCCCGGAGCCATGCGTCACCATATGGTCCCTAACATCCCTGAGACAAAAGCCAGCGGCAGCTCGGACTCTAATAAGGAATTTTGTACAACAATGGAGGCTAACCAGGAGAAGAGATCAAATGCAATTGCGATGAACCATTGCCATCTCAAGAAAGACCCGAAAAAAAGCGTGCAGCCAAATGAAGTCGTGGAGAAAATGTTAACTCACCCTAGCCATCTACCGTGGAAACAAGCAAAAATCAAAAACAGAGCCCTTAATTAAAAGCTTGGAAAGAAAAAGAGAGAGAAGTACTAAAAGCAACAAGATCAAAGAGGCTAGCACGCAGCCGGTGCCAATCTGCAACAGTAAAGGCAACCTACTGCATAACAGAGATTTTGAAACCGATTCCTGCAGGCCTAAATAGGCAAGGCACCAAATAAAAGTGGCCCTGACTCATTACAGCATGAATTGAGAAAGCTGGCCAGCAGCATAAAACCGATGGAACCACTTACTTCAAATCCGGCTCCAATATCAGACCTTATGGCTGCTCCGAGGTACCCTCAGCGCGGGCACCAGGATACATAATGTTCTTCACAAGGTTTGGATTTTAACAAAAGCCAAACCTAAAGGGCCTAACTCCATACACCGTGCAGGGGCAGGCAAAAGGGTGGTGCACCACGTAACTAGATAAGAATACTCGCTGATAAGTAAAGCAACTCCTGAGACAGAACATCTAAGGAAAAAAGGTGGTGTCTACACCCCAAATTATGACCAGCGGTTCTACCAAAGCTTGGGCCCAGCAGACAAACAAACTCTGTCGCAAACAACCTACTAAGTGAATGAACAATGGGACAGTAAGCACTCTATATCTAAAGGCCACCAAGTGAAGTTCAATTGAAATAAAGCACAAACTCATAAGCTGGCACTTTCATAAAGCAGCTCCGTGCATTCTCCTGTAACATAGTACAAATCATCCATTCCAAAAAAAACTAATCAGACTGACTTTGGCTGTACAACTGGCATCTTGAAGTTCTGGAACAAAGACAAGAAGAAAACATGAGCCCCTTCACCCCTGAGTAAAATCTCTGGGACCCATGACAATAAACCGAGAGATATAAGTTGGAACTGTAGTCTCCCCAGACAAGCAGGGCATGTGTGTGGACCTCAGCACTCCTAATGACCAGGCAAAAGCTGGAAAAGGCGCATGGATAACATGTAAATGAAGGAAAAATAAGTAACAAAACTTCATCATCAACAATCTCAGTGTCCACACAGAGACCCAATTGAAAAATCAGCAACTTCTGCGACAGATAAATCCATAAAGATGAAGAAACCAGCGCAAAAAGAAAAAAAAAAACACAAACCAAAAACCTCACACAAAAAGGACCAAAACTCCTCACAAGCAAGGAAAAAAAGCTGAATGGAGAATGAGTGTGAAACAAGATCAGACTCAAGTGGATAATGAAAAAGTGAGCTAAAGAACATGAAACCAGTGCAAAAACTAAGAACCTTGAAAAAAGATTTGAAAAAGATTGAATTTATAACAAGAATGGACAACAGAGAATATGAATGAATTGAAGGCTGAAAAACACAACACGAGAACTTGAAGCATGCACAAGTTTCAACAGCCAAATTGACCAAGCAGAAGAAAGAATATCAAGTTGAAGATCAACTCAATGAAATAAAAGAAAACCAGATTAAAAAAAAAGCACAAAAGGAATGAACAAAATCTCCAAGAAATGTGGGACTATGTGAAGAGACCAACCTACATTTGATAGGGAATGTGAAGAGAATCAATCAAGCTGGAAAACACTCTTCAGGATATTATCCAGGAAAATTTCCCAACCTAGCAAGACAGGTCAATACTCAACTCCAGGAAATAGAGAACACCACAAAGATTCCACAAGAAGAGCAACAAGGCACATAATCGTCAGATTCACCAGGGTTGAAATGAAGGAGAAAATACTAAGGCAGCCAGAGAAGGTCAGGTCACCCACAAAGGAAACCCATCAGACTCACAGCAGATCTCTCGGCAGAGACTCTACAAGCCAGAAGAGGTGGGGCCAATATTCAACATCCTTAAAGAAAAGAACTTTCAACCCAAATTTCATATCCAGCCAAACTGGGCTTCATAAGTGAAAATAAAATCCTTCATGAACAAGCAAGTACTCAGAGATTTGTCACCACTAGGCCTGCTTTACAAGAGCTCCTGAAGAGGCACTACACAGAAAAGAAAACAGCCATCTAAAAGCATACCAAATGCTAAAGACCATCAACAAAATGAAAAATGTACATGAACCAAAGGAAAAACAGCCAGCTAGCATCAAAATGGCGGTATCAAATTCACATAACAATATTAACCCTAAATGTAAATGGCTAAATGCACCAATCAAAACACAGACAAATTGGATAAAAACAAAACCCATCGGTGTGCTGTATCCAGAAACCCTCACAAAAGATAAACAAAGGCTCAAAATAAAATGGAGGAAAATTTACCAAGCAAATGGAGAGCAAAAAAGCAGGAGTTGCAATTCTCATCTCTGATAAAATAGACTTTAAAGCAACAAAGATCAAAAGGACAAAGAAGGTCATTACATAATGGTAAAAGGATCGATACAACAAGAAGAGCTAACGATTCTAAATATATATGGACCCAATGTAGGAGCACCCAGATATATAAGGCAAGTTCTTAATGACTTACAAAGAGACTTAGACTCCCACACAATAATAGTGGGAGACTTTAACACTCCACTGTCAATAGCAGACAGATCAACCAGACAGAAAATTAACAAGGATATCCAGGACTTGAACTCAGACCTGGAACAAGCAAACCTGATAGACATTTACAGAACTCTCCACTCCAAATCCACAGAATATACATTCTTCTCAGCACCACATCACACCTACTCCAAAATTGACCACATAATTGGAAGTAAAGCACTCCTCAGCAAATGCAAAACAACTGAAATCATAACAAACAGTCTCTCAGACCATAGTGCAATCAAGTTTGAACTCAAATTCAGAAAATAACTCAGAACCGCACAGCTTCATGGAAACTGAACAACTGGCTCTTGAATGTTGATTGGATAAACAATGAAATGAAGGCAGAAATAAAGAAGTTCTTTGAAACCAACGAGAATGAAGACACAACGTACAGAATCTCTGGGACACATTTAAAGCAGTCTGTAGAGGAAAATATATAGCAATAAGTGCCCACATGAGAAGAGTGGAGAGATCAAAATTGACACCCTATCGTCAAAATTGAAAGAGCTAGAGAAGCAAGATCAAAAAGCTCAAAACCTAGCCAAGACAAAAATAACTAAGATCAGAGCAGAACTGAAGGAGATAGAGACAAGAAAAACCCTTCAAAAAATCAATAAATCTAAGAGCTGGTTTTCAAAAGATCAACAAAATAGACAGACCACTAGCCAGACTGATAAAAAGAAAGAGAGAACAACCAAATAGATGCAATAAAAACGATAAAGGAAATCACCACAGATTCCACAGAAATTCAAACCATCATCAGAATACTACAAACAACTCTATGCACATAAACTAGTAAACCAGGAAGAAATGGATAAATTCCTGGACGCCTGTCCTCCCAAGCCTAAACCAGGAAGCCGAAACTATGAATAGACCAATAACAAGGTCTGAAGTTGAGGCAGCAATTGAGCCTACCACACAAAAAGCCCAGGTCAGATGGGTTCAGCTGAATTCTACCAGACACACAAAGAGGATCTGGTACCATTCCTTCTGAAACTATTCAAATAATCCAAAGAGGAACCCTTCCCAAATCATTTTATGAGACCAACATCATCCTGATACCAAAACCCAGCAGAGACTCAACAAGAAGAAAACTTCAGGCCAATATCCGCGATGAACATAGATGCAAAATCTTCAATAAAATACTGGCAAACCGATTGCAACAACACATTAAAAACTTATCCATCATGATCAAGTAGATTCATCCGGGGATGCAAGGCTGGTTCAACATCATGCAAGTCTATAAATGTAATTCACCACATAAACAGAAGCAAAAACAAAAACCACATGATTATCTCAATTGATGCAGAGAAGGCATTTGACAAAATTCAACAACCCTTTATGCTAAAACCCTCAATAAACTTGGTATTGATGGAACATATCTCAAAGTAATAAAAGCTATTTATGACAAACCAACAGCCAATATCATACTTAATGGGCAAAACTGGAAGCATTCCCTTTGAAATCGGCACTAGTCAAGGATGCCTCTCTCACCACTCCTATTCAACATAGTACTGGAAGTTCTAGCCAGAGCAATCAGGCAAGAAAAAGAAATAAAGGGTATTCAAATAGGAAAGGTGGAAGCCAAATGTCTCTATTTGCAGACGACATGATGGTATACCTAGAAGACCCCATCACCTCAGCCCAAAAGCTCCTGAAACTGATAAGCAACTCAGCAAAGTCTCAGGATATAAAATCAATGTTCAGAAATCACAAGCATTCTATACATCAATAACAGACTTAAGAGAACCAAATCAAGAATGAACTGCCATTCACAATTGCTACAAAAAATAAAATACCTGAATACAACTCACAAGGAATGTAAGGGACCTCTTTAAACTACAAACCACTGCTCAACGAAATAGAGGACACAAACAGATGGATTCCATGTTCGTGGTTAGGAAGAATCAATATCATGAAAATGGCTATACTGCCCAAAGTAATTTACACAATCAATGCTATCCCCATCAAACTACCATTGAATTTCTTCACAGAACTGGAAAAACCACCATAATTTCATATGGAACCAAAAGAGCCCACATAGCCAGTCAATTCTAAGCAAAGAACACAGCGGAGGCATCACTACCAGACTTCAAACTATACTACAAGGCTACAGTAATCAAAACAGCATGGTACTGGTACCAAAACAGAGATATAGACCAATGGAACAGAACAGAAGCATCGGAGGCAACACGACATATCTACAATCATATTATCTTTGATAAATCACACAAAAACAAGCAATGGGAAAAGAATTCCCTATTTAATAAATGGTGTTGGGAAAACTGGATAGCCATGTGCAGAAAGCAGAAACTGGACCCCTTCCTGACACCTTACACTAAAATTAACTCCAGATGGATTAAAGACTTAAACGTAAGACCTGACACCATAAAAACCCTAGAAGAAAATCTAGGCAAAACCATTCAGGACATAGGAGTAGGCAAAGACTTCATGAACAAAACACCAAAAGCATTGGCAACAAAAGCCAAAATAGACAAATGGACCTAATCAAACTCCCCAGCTTCTGCACAGCAAAGGAAACAGTCACTAGAGTGAATCGGCAACCCTCAGAATGGGAAAAAATCTTTGCAGTTTACACATCTGACAAAGGGCTGATATCCAGAATTTATAAAGAACTCAAACAGATTTACAGGATAAAAACAAACAAGCCCATTCAAAAATGGGCAAATGATATGAACAGACACTTTACAAAAGAAGACATACATGAGGCCAACAAACATGAAAAAGTGCTCATCATCGCTAATCATTAGAGAGATGCAAATCAAAACCACATTGAGATACCATCTCATGTCAGTTAGAATGGCGATTATTAATAAATCTGGAGACAGCAGATGCTGGAGAGTATGTGAAGAAATAGGAACACTCTTACACTGTTGGTGGGAGTGCAAATTAGTTGAACCATTGTGGAAGACAGTGTGGTGATTTCTCAGGGACCAGAAATAGAATTCCATTTGACCCAGCAATCCATTACTGGGTATCTATAGACTATAAATCGTTCTACTATAAGAACACATGCACACGAATGTTCATTGCAGCACTGTGTACCATAGCAAAGACCTGGAACCAACCCAAATGCCCAACGATGATAGACTGGACTGGGAAAATGTGGCACATATACACCATGGAATACTATGCAGCAATCAAAAATGATGAGTTTGTGTCCTTTGTAAGGACGTGGATGAATCTGGAGAACATCATTCTCAGCAAACTGACACAAGAACAGAAAAAGAAATACCGCATATACTCACTCATATGTGGGTGAGAATAATGAGAAATCATGGACACAGAGAGGCGGTCTACTATACACTGGGGTCTTTTGGGGGGAATGTGGGAGGGACAGCGGGGGGGCTGGGGAGGGATAGCCTGGGGATGAATGCCAAGTGTCAGTGAAGGAGATTAAGGCAGCAAAACACACTGCCATGCGTGTACCTATGCAACTATCTTGCACATTCTGCACATGTACCTTAAAACCTATAATGCAATAAAAATTAAAAAAAAAAGAAAATTGCAGGCAAGTCAAAGCAAGGTAAAGTAATTCCAGGCAAGGAAAAACAGGGCAAGGCAAGGCAAGGCAATGCAATGCAAGGCAATTCTTAAAAGCTAAATTCCAGACAAGGCAAGGGAAGGCAAACCAGACAAGGCAATTCTAGGCTGGGTAAGACAAGGCAAGGAAATGCAGCCCAATTCTAGTCAAGGCAATTCCAGGCAGGGCAGGAATAGGCAATGTAGGGCAATTCTAGGCAAGGCTCTTTTAGGTAATGCAAGGCAACACAAGGCAATTTCAGAAAAGTCAATTTTAGGCATGACAAGGCAAGGCAAAAAGATGCAATTTCAGGCAAGGTAATTCAAGGTAAAGCAACGCAAGGCAATTCCAGTCTAGGCAATGCCAGGCAAGGCAAGGCAAGCCAACCCAAGGCAAGGCAAGCAATTCCAGGCAAGACAATTCCAGGTAAAGCAATTCCACGCCAAAAAAGGCAAGGCAATGCAAGGAAACAAAATTCCAGGCAAGGCAAAAAGGCAAGGCAAAATCCAGGCAAGGCAAAATATTCCAGGCAAGGCAAAAGGGCAAGGCAATTTCTGGCAAGGCAAGAAAGGCAAGGCAAGGCAAGGCAAGACAAGGCACGGCAAGGTAATTCCAGGCAAGGAAGGAAAGCAAAGGCAAGGCAATTCCAGGCAAGACAAGGCAAATCAAGGCAAGGCAATTCCAGGCAAGGCAAGGCAAGTAAGGCATTCCAGGCAAGGCAATTAAGGCAAGGCAAGCAATTCCAGGCAAGGCAATTCAGAGGCAAGGTAAGGCAAGGCAATTCCAGGCAAGGCATTTCAGGAAGGCAAGGCAGGCAATCAGGCAAAAAAAGCAATTCAAGGCAAGGCAAAAGGCAAGGCAATTTCAGAAAAGGCAAGCAAGGCAAGACAATTCCAGGCAATTCAGGCAGACAAGGCAAGGCAAGAAGAATCCAGGCAAGGCTAGGCGCAATTTCAGGAAAGGCAAAGCAAGGCAAGGCAAAACAAGAAAGCAATTCCAGGCAAGGCAGGCAAGGCAAGCAAGGAACAAGGCAAGGCAAGCAAGAAAAGGCAAGGCAAGGCAAGACAATTCCAGGCAAGGCAGGCAGACAAGGCAAGGCCAATTCCAGGCAAGGCAGGCAAGGCAAGGCAATTTCAGGAAAGCAATTTAGCAAGGCAAGGCAAGGCAAACAAGGAAAGCAATTCCAGGCAAGGTAATTCAGGCAAGGCAAGGCAATTTCAAACCAGGCAAGGCAATGCAAAGGCAACACAAGGCAGCAAGGCAATTTCAGAAAGGCAAGGCAAGACAATTCAGGAGGCAATTCCAGGCAAGGCAACAAACAGGCAAGGCAAGGCAAGGCAAGGTAAGGCAAGGCAAGGTAAGGTAAGCAGGCAAGGCAATTCCAGGGAAGGCAAGGTAAGAAAAGAAAGGAGGCAAGCAAAGGCAAGGCAATTCAGAAAGGCAATTTCAGGTAAGGCAAGGCAAGACAAGGCAAAGAAATTCCAGGAAAGGTAAAGGAGGCAACACAAGGCAATTTCAAAAGGCAAGGCAACAACAAGGCAGGCAAGGCAAAAGGCAAGGGAAAATTAAGGCAAGAAAATCAGGAAAAGGCAAAGGAAAGGCAAGGAAAGGCAAGGCAAGGCAAGAAGCCAGCAGGCAAGGCAAGGCAATTGAAAAGGCACAAGCAGGCAAGGCAATTCAATCAAGGCAAGGCAAGGCAATTCCAGGCAAGCAAGGCAATGCAAGGCAAGGTAAGGCAAAAATTCCAGAAGAAATTCCAGGCAAGCAAAGAAAGGCAAGGCAAGGTAAATTTCAGGCAAGGCAAGGTAAGAAGAAGGCAAGCAAGGCAATTCCAGGCAAGAAAGGCAAGCAAGGCAAGCAAGGCAAAACAAGGCAAGTAAGGCAAGGCAAGGAAAGGCAGGCAATGCAAGGCAATTCCAGGCAAGGCAAATGTGTAGAAAGGCAAGGCTCTTTAGGAAAGGCAAGAAAGCAAGGCAATTTCAGAAAGCAAGAGGCAGGCAAGGCAAGACAAGGCAAGGCAATTCCAGAAAAGGCAAGGAAAGCAGGGAAATTAGGCAAGGCAATTCAGGCAAGCAAGGCAAGGCAATTCCAGGCAAGCAAGGCAAGAAGAAAGGCAATTCCAGGCAAGGCAAGGCAAGCAAAATTTAGAGGCAGGCAAGGCAGCAAGGCAATTCCAGGCAAGGTACCAGGCAAGGCAAGGAAAGCAATTTTAGGCAAGGCAATTCAAGGCAAGGCAATTAGAGGAAAGGCAAGGCAAGGCAAAAGGCAGGACCCAGGAAAGGCAAAAGGGCAAGGAAAACAATTCCAACAAGGCAAGGCAAGGCAAAAAAAGAAAACAAAAGGCAATTTCAGCAAGGCAAGAAACAAGGCAATCCATTCAGGCAAGGCAAGACAGGCAATACAGGCAAGGCAATTCCAAAAGGCAAGGCAAGGCAATTCCAGGCAAGAAAAAGGCAAGGCAAAATGCAGGCAAGGAAATTCAGGCAAGGTAAGGCAAGAAATTCAGGCAAGGCAATTCAGGCAGGCAAGGCAATTCACAGGCAAGCAAGGCAAGGCAAGGCAAGGCAAGGCAATTTTAGGCAAGGCAAGGCAAGGCAAGGCAATTCCAGGCAAGCAAGGCAAGGCAAGGCAATTCAGGAAAGAAATTTAGCACAAGAAGGCAAGGCAAGGCAACTCCAGGCAAGGCAAGGCAAGGCATTCAGGCAGGCAATTCAGGCAAAGCAAGCAAGGAAAGGCAAGACAAGGCAAAACCAGCAAGAAAAGGCAAGGCAACAAGGCAATTCCAGAAAGGCAATTCCAGGCAAGAAAGGCAAGGCAGGCAAGGCAAGGCAAGAAAATTTAGGCAAGAAAATTAGGCAAGGCAAGCAAGCAAGGCAACAAGAAAAGGCAAGAGCAAGGAAATTCAGGCAAGGCAATCCAGGCAAGGCAAGCAGGCAATTCCAGGCAAGAAAAGCAAGGCAAAACAAGCAAGGCAATTCAGGCAAAATTCAGGCAAGGCAAGGCAAGCAAACAGGCAAGAATTCAGGGGCAAGGCAAGGAAGCAGGCAGGCAAGGCAATTTTAGGCAAGGCAAGGCAAGAAAGCAGGCAAGGCTTCAGGCAAGGCAAGGCAAAAGGAAAGGAAAAGGCAAAAAACAGGCAAGGCAACAGGAAGAAATCCAGGAAAAGGCAAGGAAAGGCAATTCCAGGCAAGAAAAGGCAAGGCAATTCAGGCAAAAAGGCAAGAACAAGGCAATTCAGGAAAGGCAATTCCAGGCAAGAAAAGAAAGGCAACCAGGCAAGGCAAGGCAAGGCAATTCCAGGCAAGGCAATTCCAGGCAAGGCAAGAAAGGCAAATCAGAAAGGCAATTCCAGGCAAGGCAAGGTAAGGCAAGGCAAGCAAGGCAAGGCAATTCCAGGCAAGAAAGCAAGGCAATTCAGGCAAGGCAAGGCAAGGCAATTCCAGGCAAGGCAAGCAAAGCAAAGCAAGGCAAAATCCAGGCAAGCAAGGCAACCAGAAACAAGGCAAGGCATTCCAGGCAGCAAGGCAAAATTCAAGGCAAGGCAAGGCAAGGCAAGGCAATCAATTTCAAACAAAAAAATTCCAGGCAAGGCAAGAAAAGGCAATGAAAAGGCAACAGGCAAGGCAAGGTAAGGCAAGGCAAGCAAGGCAATTCCAGGCAAGAAAAGGCAATTCCAGGCAAGGCAAGGCAAACCAGGCAAGGCAATTTTAGGCAAAAGCAAAGCAAGGCAAAGGCAAAGGCAAGCAAGGCAAGAAAGGCAAGGCATTCCAGGAGGCAAGGCAGAAATTCCAGGCAAGGCAAGGCAAGGCAAGGTAATGCAAGCAATCAAGCAAAACAAAAATTCCAGGCAAGGCAAGCAATTCAGGCAAGCAAGGAGAAAGGCAAGGTAAAGCAAACCAGGCAAGGAGGCAAGGCAGCAAAAGGAACATTTCAGGAAAGCAAAGTCAAGGCAAGGCAAGGCAGGCAAGGCAAGCAGGCAAGGCAAGAAAGGCAGGCAAGGAAAGCAATTTCAGCAGGCAGGCAAGGCAAGGCAAGGCAATTCCAGGCAATAAAAATTCCAGGCAAGGCAATGCAAGAAAAGGCAAGGCAATGCAAGGCAGGAAAACAATTCCAGGCAAGGCAAGGCAAGGTAAGGCAAGGCAAGAAAGGCAATGCTTCAGGCAAGGAAAACAGGCAAAACAAGGCAAGGCAATTCAAGGCAAGGAAAGGCAATTAAAGGAAAGGCAATTCCACAACAAGGCAAAACAAGGCAAAAATTCAGGCAAGGCAACCAGGCAGGCAACAAAGCAAGCAAAAATTCCAGGCACAAGGCAAGGAAGGCAGCAAGGAAAGCAAGGTGCAAGGCAATTCCAGGCAAGGCAATTCAGGCAAGGCAAGCAAGGCAAAAAGGCAACCAAGGCAAAGCAAGGCAAGGCACAGGCAAGACAAGCAAGGCAATTCAGGCAAGGCAAAAAGGCAAGGCAATGCAAGAAAAGGCAAGGCAAAAAATTCAAACAAGGCAATTTCAAGCAAGAAAGGCAATTCAGGCAAGGCAAAACAAGGCAAGGCAACAGGCAAGACAAGGCAGATTCAGGCAAGGAAAAAGGCAAGGCAATTCAGGCAGGAATTCAGGTAGAAAGAAAAGGCAAAGAGGAAATTCCAGGCAAGAATTTAGGCAAGGCAAGGCAAGGCAATTCCAGGCAAGGCAAGGAAAGCAAAAAAGGCAATTCCAGGAAAGGAAGCAAGGCAAGAAGGCAAGGCAAGACAATTCAGCAAGGCAATTCCAGGCAAGGCAAAAAGGCAATTCAGGCAAGGCAAAAAAGAAAGAAAGCAATTCAGGCAAGGCAATTCCAGGCAAGGCAAGGCAAGGGAAAACAAGGCAAGGCAAGGCAAGGCAGGCAATCAGCAAGAAAAGGCAAGGCAATTCAGAAAGGCAATTCCAGGCAAGGCAACAGAAAGGCAAGGTAAAGAAAGGCAAGACAAGGCAAGAAAATCCAGGCAAGGCAATTCCAGGCAAGGCAAGGCAAGGCAAGGAAAACAAGAAAGCAAGGCAATTCAGGCAAGGCAATTCAGGAGGAAAAAGGCAAGGCAAGGCAAGGCAAGGCAAACAGCAGGCAGGGCAGAAATTCCAGGAAGGCAAGGCAGGCAATCCAGGCAAGGAAAAGCAAGGCAAGGCAATTCAGAAGGCAATTCCAGGCAAGCAAGCAAGGCAAGGCAAAAAGGCAAAATTCAGGCAAGGAAAGGCAAGAAACAGGCAAGCAAGGCAATTCAAGGCAAGGCAAGGCAAGGAAGAAAAGGCAAGGCAGGCAAGCAATTCAGGCAAGAAAAAGAAGGCAAGGAATTCCAGGCAACAAGGCAAGCAAGGCAAGGCAAGGCAAGGCAATTTAGGTAAGGCAAGGCAAGGCAATTCCAGGCAAGGCAAGGAAACAGGCAAGGCAAGGCAATTTCAGAAAGGCAATTCCAAAAAAGGCAAGAAAGGCAGAAAGGCAATCAGGCAAGGCAAAGAAGGCAAGGCAAGGCAATTCCAAAAAGGCAACAACAGCAAGGCAGGAAAGCAAGAAAGGCAATTCCAGGCAAGGCAAAACAATGCAAGGCATTCCAAGAAAGCAGGCCAGGCAAAACAAGGCAAGGCAATGCAAAACAATTCCAGGATGAAAATTTCAAGGCAAGAAAGGCAGGCAAGGCATTCCAGGCAAGGCAAGGAAAGGCAAAAAGGCAAGGCAAAATTCAGGCAAGGCAATTCCAGGCAAGCAGGCAAGTAAGGCAATTCCAGGCATGGCACATTCAGGCAAGGAAAGGCAATGCAAGGCAAGGCAATTCCAAGCAAGGTAATTTTTGGCAATGCAAGGCAGAGCAATTTTAGGCAAAGCAAGAGAAGACAAGGCAGAGAAAGGCAATTCCAGGCAAGGCAATTTAGCAACAGGCAACTCCAGGCAAGGCAATCCAGGCAAGGCAAGGCAAGGCAGCAAAACAAGAACCAAGGCAAGGAAATTCCAGGCAGGAAAGGCAAGTCAGAATTGAAACAAGAAAATCAGTCAAGGCAAGAAGACAAGGCACAATCCAGGAAGACAAAGGCAATTCAGAAGGAAAAGCAAGGCAAGGAAAGGCAGGCAAGGCAAGCAAAAATTTCAGGCAAGGCAAGGCAAAAAGGCAAGGTAAATTTAGGCACAAGGCAAGGCAAAGAAGCAGGCAAGGCAAGAAACAGGCAAGGCAGGCAAGGCAAGTAGGCAATACAAAAAAGGCATTAGGCAAGAAAAGCAATGCAAGGCAAT